>JAUCBL010000162.1:0-307127 GCA_033807585.1 Hydrophis major | reverse complement strand
AGGTAAAATTTTTTTGATCCCAAATGCAAAAACGGATGCCAGGACGAAATTCGGGGTCGAATTCCAATCTTAAAAATGGTATTGCTTGCTGTTTTTAAAAATCAAGCTTTTTGGTGCCTGGAGAAGAAAACGCGTGATGCCGGGGTCAGAAAAACTGGTGCCTGGGGAGGCAAATTTTTTTTGATCCCAAATGCAAAAACGGATGCCAGGACGAAATGCAGGGTCGATTTCCAAACTTAAAAATGGTATTGCTTGCTGTTTTAAAAATCAAGCTTTTTGGTGCCTGAAGAAGAAAACGCGTGATGCCGGGGTCAGAAAAACTGGTGCTTGGGGAGGTAAAATTTTTTTGATCCCAAATGCAAAAACGGATGCCAGGAAGAAATTCCGGGACGAATTCCAAACTTAAAAATGGTATTGCTTGCTGTTTTTAAAAATCAAGCTTTTTGGTGCCTGAAGAAGAAAACACGTGATGCCGGGGTCAGAAAAACTGGTGCCTGGGGAGGCAAATTTTTTTTGATCCCAAATGCAAAAACGGATGCCAGGACGAAATTCAGGGTCGAATTCCAATCTTAAAAATGGTATTGCTTGCTGTTTTTAAAAATCAAGCTTTTTGGTGCCTAAAGAAGAAAACGCGTGATGCCGGGGTCAGAAAAAATGATGCCTGGGTAGGCAAAATTTTTTTGATCCCAAATGCAAAAACGGATGCCAGGACGAAATGCAGGGTCGAATTCCAAACTTAAAAATGGTATTGCTTGCTGTTTTTAAAAATCAAGCATTTTGGTGCCTGAAGAAGAAATCGCGTGATGCCGGTGTCAGAAAAACTGGTGCCTGGGGAGGCAAATTTTTTTTGATCCCAAATGCAAAAACGGATGCCAGGACGAAATGCAGGGTCGATTTCCAAACTTAAAAATGGTATTGCTTGCTGTTTTTAAAAATGAAGCATTTTGGTGCTAGAAGAAGAAAACGCGTGATGCCGGGGTCAGAAAAACTGGTGCCTGGGGAGGCAAATTTTTTTTGATCCCAAATGCAAAAACGGATGCCAGGACGAAATTCCGGGTCGAATTCCAAACTTAAAAATGGTATTGCTTGCTGTTTTTAAAAATCAAGCTTTTTGGTGCCTGAAGAAGAAAACGCGTGATGCCGGGGTCAGAAAAACTGGTGCCTGGGGAGGCAAATTTTTTTTGATTCCAAATGCAAAAACGGATGCCAGGACGAAATTCCGGGTCGAATTCCAAACTTAAAAATGGTATTGCTTGCTGTTTTTAAAAATCAAGCTTTTTGGTGCCTGAAGAAGAAAACGCGTGATGCCGGGGTCAGAAAAACTGGTGCCTGGGGAGGCAAATTTTTTTTGATCCCAAATGCAAAAACGGATGCCAGGACGAAATGCAGGGTCGATTTCCAAACTTAAAAATGGTATTGCTTGCTGTTTTTAAAAATCAAGCATTTTGGTGCCTGAAGAAGAAAACGCGTGATGCCGGGGTCAGAAAAACTGGTGCCTGGGGAGGCAAATTTTTTTTTTATCCCAAATGCAAAAACGGATGCCAGGACGAAATGCAGGGTCTTATTCGAAACTTAAAAATAGTATTGCTTGCTGTTTTTAAAAATCAAGCATTTTGGTGCCTGAAGAAGAAATCGCGTGATGCCGGGGTCAGAAAAACTGGTGCCTGGGGAGGCAAATTTTTTTTTATCCCAAATGCAAAAACGGATGCCAGGACGAAATGCAGGGTCGATTTCCAAACTTAAAAATGGTATTGCTTGCTGTTTTTAAAAATCAAGCATTTTGGTGCCTGAAGAAGAAAACGCGTGATGCCGGGGTCAGAAAAACGTGCCTGGGTAGGCAAAAAATTTTTGATCCCAAATGCAAAAACGGATGCCAGGACGAAATGCAGGGTCGAATTCCAAACTTAAAAATGGTATTGCTTGCTGTTTTTAAAAATCAAGCAATTTGGTGCCTGAAGAAGAAATCGCGTGATGCCGGGGTCAGAAAAACTGGTGCCTGGGGAGGCAAATTTTTTTTGTTCCCAAATGCAAAAACGGATGCCAGGATGAAATTCGGGGTCGAATTCCAAACTTAAAAATGGTATTGCTTGCTGTTTTTAAAAATCAAGCGTTTTGGTGCCTGAAGAAGAAAACGCGTGATGCCGGGGTCAGAAAAACTGGTTCCTGGGGAGGCAAAATTTTTTTGATCCCAAATGCAAAAACGGATGCCAGGACGAAATTCCCGGTCGAATTCCAAACTTAAAAATGGTATTGCTTGCTGTTTTTAAAAATCAAGCGTTTTGGTGCCTGAAGAAGAAAACGCGTGATGCCGGGGTCAGAAAAACTGGTGCCTGGGGAGGCAAATTTTTTTTATCCCAAATGCAAAAACGGATGCCAGGACGAAATGCAGGGTCTTATTCCAAACTTAAAAATGGTATTGCTTGCTGTTTTTAAAATCAAGCATTTTGGTGCCTGAAGAAGAAAACGCGTGATGTCGGGGTCAGAAAAACTGGTGCCTGGGGAGGCAAATTTTTTTTTATCCCAAATGCAAAAACGGATGCCAGGACGAAATGCAGGGTCGAATTCCAAACTTAAAAATGGTATTGCTTGCTGTTTTTAAAATCAAGCTTTTTGGTGCCTGAAGAAGAAAACGCGTGATGCCGGGGTCAGAAAAACTGGTGCCTGGGGAGGCAAATTTTTTTTGATCCCAAATGCAAAAACGGATGCCAGGACGAAATGCAGGGTCGATTTCCAAACTTAAAAATGGTATTGCTTTCTGTTTTTAAAAATCAAGCGTTTTGGTGCCTGAAGAAGAAAACGCGTGATGCCGGGGTCAGAAAAACTGGTTCCTGGGGAGGCAAATTTTTTTTGATCCCAAATGCAAAAACGGATGCCAGGACGAAATTCCGGGTCGAATTCCAAACTTAAAAATGGTATTGCTTGCTGTTTTTAAAAATCAAGCTTTTTGGTGCCTGAAGAAGAAACGCGTGATGCCGGGGTCAGAAAAACTGGTGCCTGGGGAGGCAAATTTTTTTTGATCCCAAAGGCAAAAACGGATGGCAGGATGAAATTCGGGGTCGAATTCCAATCTTAAAAATGGTATTGCTTGCTTTTTTTAAAAATCAAACTTTTAGGTGCCTGAAGAAGAAAACACGTGATGCCGGGGTCAGAAAAACTGGTTCCTGGGGAGGTAAAATTTTTTTGATCCCAAATGCAAAAACGGATGCCAGGACGAAATTCGGGGTCGAATTCCAATCTTAAAAATGGTATTGCTTGCTGTTTTTAAAAATCAAGCTTTTTGGTGCCTGGAGAAGAAAACGCGTGATGCCGGGGTCAGAAAAACTGGTGCCTGGGGAGGCAAATTTTTTTTGATCCCAAATGCAAAAACGGATGCCAGGACGAAATGCAGGGTCGATTTCCAAACTTAAAAATGGTATTGCTTGCTGTTTTTAAAAATCAAGCTTTTTGGTGCCTGAAGAAGAAAACGCGTGATGCCGGGGTCAGAAAAACTGGTGCTTGGGGAGGTAAAATTTTTTTGATCCCAAATGCAAAAACGGATGCCAGGAAGAAATTCCGGGTCGAATTCCAAACTTAAAAATGGTATTGCTTGCTGTTTTTAAAAATCAAGCTTTTTGGTGCCTGAAGAAGAAATCGCGTGATGCCGGTGTAAGAAAAAACTGGTGCCTGGGGAGGCAAATTTTTTTTGATCCCAAATGCAAAAACGGATGCCAGGACGAAATGCAGGGTCGATTTCCAAACTTAAAAATGGTATTGCTTGCTGTTTTTAAAAATGAAGCATTTTGGTGCTAGAAGAAGAAAACGCGTGATGCCGGGGTCAGAAAAACTGGTGCCTGGGGAGGCAAATTTTTTTGATCCCAAATGCAAAAACGGATGCCAGGACGAAATTCCGGGTCGAATTCCAAACTTAAAATGGTATTGCTTGCTGTTTTTAAAAATCAAGCTTTTTGGTGCCTGAAGAAGAAAACGCGTGATGCCGGGGTCAGAAAAACTGGTGCCTGGGGAGGCAAATTTTTTTTGATCCCAAATGCAAAAACGGATGCCAGGACGAAATTCCGGGTCGAATTCCAAACTTAAAAATGGTATTGCTTGCTGTTTTTAAAAATCAAGCTTTTTGGTGCCTGAAGAAGAAAACGCGTGATGCCGGGGTCAGAAAAACTGGTGCCTGGGGAGGCAAATTTTTTTTGATCCCAAATGCAAAAACGGATGCCAGGACGAAATGCAGGGTCGATTTCCAAACTTAAAAATGGTATTGCTTGCTGTTTTTAAAAATCAAGCATTTTGGTGCCTGAAGAAGAAAACGCGTGATGCCGGGGTCAGAAAAACTGGTGCCTGGGGAGGCAAATTTTTTTTTATCCCAAATGCAAAAACGGATGCCAGGACGAAATGCAGGGTCTTATTCGAAACTTAAAAATAGTATTGCTTGCTGTTTTTAAAAATCAAGCATTTTGGTGCCTGAAGAAGAAATCGCGTGATGCCGGGGTCAGAAAAACTGGTGCCTGGGGAGGCAAATTTTTTTTTATCCCAAATGCAAAAACGGATGCCAGGACGAAATGCAGGGTCGATTTCCAAACTTAAAAATGGTATTGCTTGCTGTTTTTAAAAATCAAGCATTTTGGTGCCTGAAGAAGAAAACGCGTGATGCCGGGGTCAGAAAAACGTGCCTGGGTAGGCAAAAAATTTTTGATCCCAAATGCAAAAACGGATGCCAGGACGAAATGCAGGGTCGAATTCCAAACTTAAAAATGGTATTGCTTGCTGTTTTTAAAATCAAGCAATTTGGTGCCTGAAGAAGAAATCGCGTGATGCCGGGGTCAGAAAAACTGGTGCCTGGGGAGGCAAATTTTTTTTGTTCCCAAATGCAAAAACGGATGCCAGGATGAAATTCGGGGTCGAATTCCAAACTTAAAAATGGTATTGCTTGCTGTTTTTAAAAATCAAGCGTTTTGGTGCCTGAAGAAGAAAACGCGTGATGCCGGGGTCAGAAAAACTGGTTCCTGGGGAGGCAAAATTTTTTTGATCCCAAATGCAAAAACGGATGCCAGGACGAAATTCCCGGTCGAATTCCAAACTTAAAAATGGTATTGCTTGCTGTTTTTAAAAATCAAGCGTTTTGGTGCCTGAAGAAGAAAACGCGTGATGCCGGGGTCAGAAAAACTGGTGGGGAGGCAAATTTTTTTTTATCCCAAATGCAAAAACGGATGCCAGGACGAAATGCAGGGTCTTATTCCAAACTTAAAAATGGTATTGCTTGCTGTTTTTAAAAATCAAGCATTTTGGTGCCTGAAGAAGAAAACGCGTGATGTCGGGGTCAGAAAAACTGGTGCCTGGGGAGGCAAATTTTTTTTTATCCCAAATGCAAAAACGGATGCCAGGACGAAATGCAGGGTCGATTTCCAAACTTAAAAATGGTATTGCTTGCTGTTTTTAAAAATCAAGCTTTTTGGTGCCTGAAGAAGAAAACGCGTGATGCCGGGGTCAGAAAAACTGGTTCCTGGGGAGGCAAATTTTTTTTGATCCCAAATGCAAAAACGGATGCCAGGACGAAATTCCGGGTCGAATTCCAAACTTAAAAATGGTATTGCTTGCTGTTTTTAAAAATCAAGCTTTTTGGTGCCTGAAGAAGAAACGCGTGATGCCGGGGTCAGAAAAACTGGTGCCTGGGGAGGCAAATTTTTTTTGATCCCAAAGGCAAAAACGGATGGCAGGACGAAATTCGGGGTCGAATTCCAATCTTAAAAATGGTATTGCTTGCTGTTTTTAAAAATCAAGCTTTTTGGTGCCTGAAGAAGAAAACACGTGATGCCGGGGTCAGAAAAAATGATGCCTGGGTAGGCAAAAATTTTTTATCCCAAAGGCAAAAACGGATGCCAGGATGAGATTCAGGGTAGAATTCCAAACTTAAAAATGGTATTGTTTGCTGTTTTTAAAAATCAAGCTTTTTGGTGCCTGAAGAAGAAAACGCGTGATGCCGGGGTCAGAAAAAATGATTCCTGGGTAGGCAAAAATTTTTTGATCCCAAATGCAAAAACGGATGCCAGGACGAAATGCAGGGTCGATTTCCAAACTTAAAAATGGTATTGCTTGCTGTTTTTAAAAATCAAGCGTTTTGGTGCCTGAAGAAGAAAACGCGTGATGCCGGGGTCAGAAAAACTGGTGCCTGGGGAGGTAAAATTTTTTTCATCCCAAATGCAAAAACGGATGCCAGGACGAAATTCCGGGTTGAATTCCAAACTTAAAAATGGTATTGCTTGCTGTTTTTAAAAATCAAGCTTTTTGGTGCCTGAAGAAGAAAACGCGTGATGCCGGGGTCAGAAAAACTGGTTCCTGGGGAGGCAAATTTTTTTTGATCCCAAATGCAAAAACGGATGCCAGGACGAAATTCCGGGTCGAATTCCAAACTTAAAAATGGTATTGCTTGCTGTTTTTAAAAATCAAGCTTTTTGGTGCCTGAAGAAGAAACGCGTGATGCCGGGGTCAGAAAAACTGGTGCCTGGGGAGGCAAATTTTTTTTGATCCCAAAGGCAAAAACGGATGCCAGGACGAAATTCCGGGTCGAATTCCAAACTTAAAAATGGTATTGCTTGCTGTTTTTAAAAATCAAGCATTTTGGTGCCTGAAGAAGAAAACGCGGGGTCAGAAAAATTGGTGCCTGGGGAGGCAAATTTTTTTTGATCCCAAATGCAAAAACGGATGGCAGGACGAAATTCGGGGTCGAATTCCAATCTTAAAAATGGTATTGCTTGCTGTTTTTAAAAATCAAGCTTTTTGGTGCCTGAAGAAGAAAACGCGTGATGCCGGGGTCAGAAAAGCTGGTGCCTGGGGAGGCAAATTTTTTTTGATCCCAAATGCAAAAACAGATGCCAGGACGAAATGCAGGGTCGAATTCCAAACTTAAAAATGGTATTGCTTGCTGTTTTTAAAAATCAAACATTTTGGTGCCTGAAGAAGAAATCGCGTGATGCCGGTGTCAGAAAAACTGGTGCCTGGGTAGGCAAATTTTTTTTGATCCCAAATGCAAAAACGGATGCCAGGACGAAATGCAGGGTCGATTTCCAAACTTAAAAATGGTATTGCTTGCTGTTTTTAAAAATCAAGCATTTTGGTGCTAGAAGAAGAAAACGCGTGATGCCGGGGTCAGAAAAACGTGCCTGGGGAGGCAAATTTTTTTTTATCCCAAATGCAAAAACGGATGCCAGGACGAAATTCCGGGTCGAATTCCAAACTTAAAAATGGTATTGCTTGCTGTTTTTAAAAATCAAGCTTTTTGGTGCCTGAAGAAGAAAACGCGTGATGCCGGGGTCAGAAAAAATGATGCCTGGGTAGGCAAATTTTTTTTGATCCCAAATGCAAAAACGGATGCCAGGACGAAATGCAGGGTCTTATTCCAAACTTAAAAATGGTATTGCTTGCTGTTTTTAAAAATCAAGCATTTTGGTGCCTGAAGAAGAAATCGCTTGATGCCGGGGTCAGAAAAACTGGTGCCTGGGGAGGCAAATTTTTTTTGATCCCAAATGCAAAAACGGATGCCAGGACGAAATGCAGGGTCGATTTCCAAACTTAAAAATGGTATTGCTTGCTGTTTTTAAAAATCAAGCATTTTGGTGCCTGAAGAAGAAAACACGTGATGCCGGGGTCAGAAAAACTGGTGCCTGGGGAGGCAAAATTTTTTTGATCCAAAATGCAAAAACGGATGCCAGGACGAAATGCAGGGTCGATTTCCAAACTTAAAAATTGTATTGCTTGCTGTTTTTAAAAATCAAGCATTTTTGTGCCTGAAGAAGAAAACGCGTGATGCCGGGGTCAGAAAAACTGGTGCCTGGGTAGGCAAAATTTTTTTGATCCCAAATGCAAAAACGGATGCCAGGACGAAATGCAGGGTCGAATTCCAAACTTAAAAATGGTATTGCTTGCTGTTTTTAAAAACCAAGCTTTTTGGTGCCTAAAGAAGAAAACGCGTGATGCCGGGGTCAGAAAAACTGGTGCCTGGGTAGGCAAATTTTTTTTGATCCCAAATGCAAAAACGGATGCCAGGACGAAATGCAGGGTCGATTTCCAAACTTAAAAATGGTATTGCTTGCTGTTTTTAAAAATCAAGCATTTTGGTGCTAGAAGAAGAAAACGCGTGATGCCGGGGTCAGAAAAACGTGCCTGGGGAGGCAAATTTTTTTTTATCCCAAATGCAAAAACGGATGCCAGGACGAAATTCCGGGTCGAATTCCAAACTTAAAAATGGTATTGCTTGCTGTTTTTAAAAATCAAGCTTTTTGGTGCCTGAAGAAGAAAACGCGTGATGCCGGGGTCAGAAAAAATGATGCCTGGGTAGGCAAATTTTTTTTGATCCCAAATGCAAAAACGGATGCCAGGACGAAATGCAGGGTCTTATTCCAAACTTAAAAATGGTATTGCTTGCTGTTTTTAAAAATCAAGCATTTTGGTGCCTGAAGAAGAAATCGCTTGATGCCGGGGTCAGAAAAACTGGTGCCTGGGGAGGCAAATTTTTTTTGATCCCAAATGAAAAAACGGATGCCAGGACGAAATGCAGGGTCGATTTCCAAACTTAAAAATGGTATTGCTTGCTGTTTTTAAAAATCAAGCATTTTGGTGCCTGAAGAAGAAAACACGTGATGCCGGGGTCAGAAAAACTGGTGCCTGGGGAGGCAAAATTTTTTTGATCCAAAATGCAAAAACGGATGCCAGGACGAAATGCAGGGTCGATTTCCAAACTTAAAAATTGTATTGCTTGCTGTTTTTAAAAATCAAGCATTTTTGTGCCTGAAGAAGAAAACGCGTGATGCCGGGGTCAGAAAAACTGGTGCCTGGGTAGGCAAAATTTTTTTGATCCCAAATGCAAAAACGGATGCCAGGACGAAATGCAGGGTCGAATTCCAAACTTAAAAATGGTATTGCTTGCTGTTTTTAAAAACCAAGCTTTTTGGTGCCTAAAGAAGAAAACGCGTGATGCCGGGGTCAGAAAAACTGGTGCCTGGGTAGGCAAATTTTTTTTGATCCCAAATGCAAAAACGGATGCCAGGACGAAATGCAGGGTCGATTTCCAAACTTAAAAATGGTATTGCTTGCTGTTTTTAAAAATCAAGCATTTTGGTGCTAGAAGAAGAAAACGCGTGATGCCGGAGTCAGAAAAACTGGTGCCTGGGGAGGCAAATTTTTTTTGATCCCAAATGCAAAAACGGATGCCAGGATGAGATTCAGGGTAGAATTCCAAACTTAAAAATTGTATTGCTTGCTGTTTTTAAAAATCAAGCGTTTTGGTGCCTGAAGAAGAAAACGCGTGATGCCGGGGTCAGAAAAACTGGTGCCTGGGGAGGTAAAATTTTTTTGATCCCAAATGCAAAAACGGATGCCAGGACGAAATTCCCAGTCGAATTCCAAACTTAAAAATGGTATTGCTTGCTGTTTTTAAAAATCAAGCTTTTTGGTGCCTGAAGAAGAAAACGCGTGATGCCGGGGTCAGAAAAACTGGTGCCTGGGGAGGCAAATTTTTTTTGATCCCAAATGCAAAAACGGATGCCAGGACGAAATTCCCAGTCGAATTCCAAACTTAAAAATGGTATTGCTTGCTGTTTTTAAAAATCAAGCATTTTGGTGCCTGAAGAAGAAAACGCGTGATGCCGGGGTCAGAAAAACTGGTGCCTGGGGAGGCAAATTTTTTTTGATCCCAAATGCAAAAATCCATGCCAGGATGAGTTTCGGGGTAGAATTCCATACTTAAAAATGGTATTGCTTGCTGTTGTTAAAAATCAGTCTTTTTGTGCCTGAAGAAGAAAACGCGTGATGCCGGGGTCAGAAAAAATGATGCCTGGGTAGGCAAAATTTTTTTGATCCCAAAGGCAAAAACGGATGCCAGGATGAGATTCAGGGTAGAATTCCAAACTTAAAAATGGTATTGCTTGCTGTTTTTAAAAATGAAGCTTTTTGGTGCCTGAAGAAGAAAACGCGTGATGCCGGGGTCAGAAAAACTGGTGCCTGGGGAGGCAAATTTTTTTTGATCCCAAATGCAAAAACGGATGCCAGGACGAAATGCAGGGTCGATTTCCAAACTTAAAAATGGTATTGCTTGCTGTTTTTAAAAATCAAGCATTTTGGTGCCTGAAGAAGAAAACGCGTGATGCCGGGGTCAGAAAAACTGGTGCCTGGGGAGGCAAATTTTTTTTTATCCCAAATGCAAAAACGGATGCCAGGACGAAATGCAGGGTCGATTTCCAAACTTAAAAATGGTATTGCTTGCTGTTTTTAAAAATCAAGCATTTTGGTGCCTGAAGAAGAAAACGCGTGATGCCGGGGTCAGAAAAACGTGCCTGGGTAGGCAAAAAATTTTTGATCCCAAATGCAAAAACGGATGCCAGGACGAAATGCAGGGTCGAATTCCAAACTTAAAAATGGTATTGCTTGCTGTTTTTAAAAATCAAGCATTTTGGTGCCTGAAGAAGAAATCGCGTGATGCCGGGGTCAGAAAAAGTGGTGCCTGGGGAGGCAAATTTTTTTTGTTCCCAAATGCAAAAACGGATGCCAGGATGAAATTCGGGGTCGAATTCCAAACTTAAAAATGGTATTGCTTGCTGTTTTTAAAAATCAAGCTTTTTGGTGCCTGAAGAAGAAAACGCGTGATGCCGGGGTCAGAAAAACTGGTTCCTGGGGAGGCAAAATTTTTTTGATCCCAAATGCAAAAACGGATGCCAGGACGAAATTCCCGGTCGAATTCCAAACTTAAAAATGGTATTGCTTGCTGTTTTTAAAAATCAAGCGTTTTGGTGCCTGAAGAAGAAAACGCGTGATGCCGGGGTCAGAAAAACTGGTGCCTGGGGAGGCAAATTTTTTTTTATCCCAAATGCAAAAACGGATGCCAGGACGAAATGCAGGGTCTTATTCCAAACTTAAAAATGGTATTGCTTGCTGTTTTTAAAAATCAAGCATTTTGGTGCCTGAAGAAGAAATCGCGTGATGCCGGGGTCAGAAAAACTGGTGCCTGGGGAGGCAAATTTTTTTTTATCCCAAATGCAAAAACGGATGCCAGGACGAAATGCAGGGTCGAATTCCAAACTTAAAAATGGTATTGCTTGCTGTTTTTAAAAATCAAGCTTTTTGGTGCCTGAAGAAGAAAACGCGTGATGCCGGGGTCAGAAAAACTGGTGCCTGGGGAGGCAAATTTTTTTTGATCCCAAAGGCAAAAACGGATGCCAGGACGAAATTCCGGGTCGAATTCCAAACTTAAAAATGGTATTGCTTGCTGTTTTTAAAAATCAAGCATTTTGGTGCCTGAAGAAGAAAACGCGTGATGCCGGGGTCAGAAAAACTGGTGCCTGGGGAGGCAAATTTTTTTTGATCCCAAATGCAAAAATCCATGCCAGGATGAGTTTCGGGGTAGAATTCCATACTTAAAAATGGTATTGCTTGCTGTTTTTAAAAATCAGTCTTTTTGGTGCCTGAAGAAGAAAACGCGTGATGCCGGGGTCAGAAAAACTGGTGCCTGGGGAGGCAAATTTTTTTTGATCCCAAATGCAAAAACGGATGCCACGACGAAATGCAGGGTCGATTTCCAAACTTAAAATTGGTATTGCTTGCTGTTTTTAAAAATCAAGCATTTTGGTGCCTGAAGAAGAAAACGCGTGATGCCGGGGTCAGAAAAACTGGTGCCTGGGGAGGCAAATTTTTTTTGATCCCAAATGCAAAAACGGATGCCAGGACGAAATTCCGGGTTGAATTCCAAACTTAAAAATGGTATTGCTTGCTGTTTTTAAAAATCAAGGTTTTTGGTGCCTGAAGAAGAAAACACGTGATGCCGGGGTCAGAAAAAATGATGCCTGGGTAGGCAAAAATTTTTTGATCCCAAATGCAAAAACGGATGCCAGGACGAAATGCAGGGTCGATTTCCAAACTTAAAAATGGTATTGCTTGCTGTTTTTAAAAATCAAGCGTTTTGGTGCCTGAAGAAGAAAACGCGTGATGCCGGGGTCAGAAAAACTGGTTCCTGGGGAGGCAAATTTTTTTTGATCCCAAATGCAAAAACAGATGCCAGGACGAAATGCAGGGTCGATTTCCAAACTTAAAAATGGTATTGCTTGCTGTTTTTAAAAATCAAGCTTTTTGGTGCCTGAAGAAGAAAACGCGTGATGACGGGGTCAGAAAAACTGGTGCCTGGGGAGGTAAAATTTTTTTGATCCCAAATGCAAAAACGGATGCCAGGACGAAATTCCGGGTCGAATTCGAAACTTAAAAATGGTATTGCTTGCTGTTTTTAAAAATCAAGCATTTTGGTGCCTGAAGAAGAAATCGCGTGATGCCGGTGTCAGAAAAACTGGTGCCTGGGGAGGCAAATTTTTTTTGATCCCAAATGCAAAAACGGATGCCAGGACGAAATGCAGGGTCGATTTCCAAACTTAAAAATGGTATTGCTTGCTGTTTTTAAAAATGAAGCATTTTGGTGCTAGAAGAAGAAAACGCGTGATGCCGGGGTCAGAAAAACTGGTGCCTGGGGAGGCAAATTTTTTTTGATCCCAAATGCAAAAACGGATGCCAGGACGAAATTCCGGGTCGAATTCCAAACTTAAAAATGGTATTGCTTGCTGTTTTTAAAAATCAAGCTTTTTGGTGCCTGAAGAAGAAAACGCGTGATGCCGGGGTCAGAAAAACTGGTGCCTGGGGAGGCAAATTTTTTTTGATCCCAAATGCAAAAACGGATGCCAGGACGAAATTCCGGGTCGAATTCCAAACTTAAAAATGGTATTGCTTGCTGTTTTTAAAAATCAAGCTTTTTGGTGCCTGAAGAAGAAAACGCGTGATGCCGGGGTCAGAAAAACTGGTGCCTGGGGAGGCAAATTTTTTTTGATCCCAAATGCAAAAACGGATGCCAGGACGAAATGCAGGGTCGATTTCCAAACTTAAAAATGGTATTGCTTGCTGTTTTTAAAAATCAAGCATTTTGGTGCCTGAAGAAGAAAACGCGTGATGCCGGGGTCAGAAAAACTGGTGCCTGGGGAGGCAAATTTTTTTTTATCCCAAATGCAAAAACGGATGCCAGGACGAAATGCAGGGTCTTATTCGAAACTTAAAAATAGTATTGCTTGCTGTTTTTAAAAATCAAGCATTTTGGTGCCTGAAGAAGAAATCGCGTGATGCCGGGGTCAGAAAAACTGGTGCCTGGGGAGGCAAATTTTTTTTTATCCCAAATGCAAAAACGGATGCCAGGACGAAATGCAGGGTCGATTTCCAAACTTAAAAATGGTATTGCTTGCTGTTTTTAAAAATCAAGCATTTTGGTGCCTGAAGAAGAAAACGCGTGATGCCGGGGTCAGAAAAACGTGCCTGGGTAGGCAAAAATTTTTTGATCCCAAATGCAAAAACGGATGCCAGGACGAAATGCAGGGTCGAATTCCAAACTTAAAAATGGTATTGCTTGCTGTTTTTAAAAATCAAGCAATTTGGTGCCTGAAGAAGAAATCGCGTGATGCCGGGGTCAGAAAAACTGGTGCCTGGGGAGGCAAATTTTTTTTGTTCCCAAATGCAAAAACGGATGCCAGGATGAAATTCGGGGTCGAATTCCAAACTTAAAAATGGTATTGCTTGCTGTTTTTAAAAATCAAGCGTTTTGGTGCCTGAAGAAGAAAACGCGTGATGCCGGGGTCAGAAAAACTGGTTCCTGGGGAGGCAAAATTTTTTTGATCCCAAATGCAAAAACGGATGCCAGGACGAAATTCCCGGTCGAATTCCAAACTTAAAAATGGTATTGCTTGCTGTTTTTAAAAATCAAGCGTTTTGGTGCCTGAAGAAGAAAACGCGTGATGCCGGGGTCAGAAAAACTGGTGCCTGGGGAGGCAAATTTTTTTTTATCCCAAATGCAAAAACGGATGCCAGGACGAAATGCAGGGTCTTATTCCAAACTTAAAAATGGTATTGCTTGCTGTTTTTAAAAATCAAGCATTTTGGTGCCTGAAGAAGAAAACGCGTGATGTCGGGGTCAGAAAAACTGGTGCCTGGGGAGGCAAATTTTTTTTTATCCCAAATGCAAAAACGGATGCCAGGACGAAATGCAGGGTCGAATTCCAAACTTAAAAATGGTATTGCTTGCTGTTTTTAAAAATCAAGCTTTTTGGTGCCTGAAGAAGAAAACGCGTGATGCCGGGGTCAGAAAAACTGGTGCCTGGGGAGGCAAATTTTTTTTGATCCCAAATGCAAAAACGGATGCCAGGACGAAATGCAGGGTCGATTTCCAAACTTAAAAATGGTATTGCTTTCTGTTTTTAAAAATCAAGCGTTTTGGTGCCTGAAGAAGAAAACGCGTGATGCCGGGGTCAGAAAAACTGGTTCCTGGGGAGGCAAATTTTTTTTGATCCCAAATGCAAAAACGGATGCCAGGACGAAATTCCGGGTCGAATTCCAAACTTAAAAATGGTATTGCTTGCTGTTTTTAAAAATCAAGCTTTTTGGTGCCTGAAGAAGAAACGCGTGATGCCGGGGTCAGAAAAACTGGTGCCTGGGGAGGCAAATTTTTTTTGATCCCAAAGGCAAAAACGGATGGCAGGATGAAATTCGGGGTCGAATTCCAATCTTAAAAATGGTATTGCTTGCTTTTTTTAAAAATCAAACTTTTAGGTGCCTGAAGAAAACACGTGATGCCGGGGTCAGAAAAACTGGTTCCTGGGGAGGTAAAATTTTTTTGATCCCAAATGCAAAAACGGATGCCAGGACGAAATTCGGGGTCGAATTCCAATCTTAAAAATGGTATTGCTTGCTGTTTTTAAAAATCAAGCTTTTTGGTGCCTGGAGAAGAAAACGCGTGATGCCGGGGTCAGAAAAACTGGTGCCTGGGGAGGCAAATTTTTTTTGATCCCAAATGCAAAAACGGATGCCAGGACGAAATGCAGGGTCGATTTCCAAACTTAAAAATGGTATTGCTTGCTGTTTTTAAAAATCAAGCTTTTTGGTGCCTGAAGAAGAAAACGCGTGATGCCGGGGTCAGAAAAACTGGTGCTTGGGGAGGTAAAATTTTTTTGATCCCAAATGCAAAAACGGATGCCAGGAAGAAATTCCGGGTCGAATTCCAAACTTAAAAATGGTATTGCTTGCTGTTTTTAAAAATCAAGCTTTTTGGTGCCTGAAGAAGAAATCGCGTGATGCCGGTGTAAGAAAAACTGGTGCCTGGGGAGGCAAATTTTTTTTGATCCCAAATGCAAAAACGGATGCCAGGACGAAATGCAGGGTCGATTTCCAAACTTAAAAATGGTATTGCTTGCTGTTTTTAAAAATGAAGCATTTTGGTGCTAGAAGAAGAAAACGCGTGATGCCGGGGTCAGAAAAACTGGTGCCTGGGGAGGCAAATTTTTTTTGATCCCAAATGCAAAAACGGATGCCAGGACGAAATTCCGGGTCGAATTCCAAACTTAAAAATGGTATTGCTTGCTGTTTTTAAAAATCAAGCTTTTTGGTGCCTGAAGAAGAAAACGCGTGATGCCGGGGTCAGAAAAACTGGTGCCTGGGGAGGCAAATTTTTTTTGATCCCAAATGCAAAAACGGATGCCAGGACGAAATTCCGGGTCGAATTCCAAACTTAAAAATGGTATTGCTTGCTGTTTTTAAAAATCAAGCTTTTTGGTGCCTGAAGAAGAAAACGCGTGATGCCGGGGTCAGAAAAACTGGTGCCTGGGGAGGCAAATTTTTTTTGATCCCAAATGCAAAAACGGATGCCAGGACGAAATGCAGGGTCGATTTCCAAACTTAAAAATGGTATTGCTTGCTGTTTTTAAAAATCAAGCATTTTGGTGCTAGAAGAAGAAAACGCGTGATGCCGGGGTCAGAAAAACGTGCCTGGGGAGGCAAATTTTTTTTTATCCCAAATGCAAAAACGGATGCCAGGACGAAATTCCGGGTCGAATTCCAAACTTAAAAATGGTATTGCTTGCTGTTTTTAAAAATCAAGCTTTTTGGTGCCTGAAGAAGAAAACGCGTGATGCCGGGGTCAGAAAAAATGATGCCTGGGTAGGCAAATTTTTTTTGATCCCAAATGCAAAAACGGATCCCAGGACGAAATGCAGGGTCTTATTCCAAACTTAAAAATGGTATTGCTTGCTGTTTTTAAAAATCAAGCATTTTGGTGCCTGAAGAAGAAATCGCTTGATGCCGGGGTCAGAAAAACTGGTGCCTGGGGAGGCAAATTTTTTTTGATCCCAAATGAAAAAACGGATGCCAGGACGAAATGCAGGGTCGATTTCCAAACTTAAAAATGGTATTGCTTGCTGTTTTTAAAAATCAAGCATTTTGGTGCCTGAAGAAGAAAACACGTGATGCCGGGGTCAGAAAAACTGGTGCCTGGGGAGGCAAAATTTTTTTGATCCAAAATGCAAAAACGGATGCCAGGACGAAATGCAGGGTCGATTTCCAAACTTAAAAATTGTATTGCTTGCTGTTTTTAAAAATCAAGCATTTTTGTGCCTGAAGAAGAAAACGCGTGATGCCGGGGTCAGAAAAACTGGTGCCTGGGTAGGCAAAATTTTTTTGATCCCAAATGCAAAAACGGATGCCAGGACGAAATGCAGGGTCGAATTCCAAACTTAAAAATGGTATTGCTTGCTGTTTTTAAAAACCAAGCTTTTTGGTGCCTAAAGAAGAAAACGCGTGATGCCGGGGTCAGAAAAACTGGTGCCTGGGTAGGCAAATTTTTTTTGATCCCAAATGCAAAAACGGATGCCAGGACGAAATGCAGGGTCGATTTCCAAACTTAAAAATGGTATTGCTTGCTGTTTTTAAAAATCAAGCATTTTGGTGCTAGAAGAAGAAAACGCGTGATGCCGGGGTCAGAAAAACTGGTGCCTGGGTAGGCAAAAATTTTTTGATCCCAAATGCAAAAACGGATGCCAGGACGAAATGCAGGGTCGATTTCCAAACTTAAAAATGGTATTGCTTGCTGTTTTTAAAAATCAAGCATTTTTGTGCCTGAAGAAGAAAACGCGTGATGCCGGGGTCAGAAAAACTGGTGCCTGGGTAGGCAAAATTTTTTTGATCCCAAATGCAAAAACGGATGCCAGGACGAAATGCAGGGTCGATTTCCAAACTTAAAAATGGTATTGCTTGCTGTTTTTAAAAATCAAGCATTTTGGTGCTAGAAGAAGAAAACGCGTGATGCCGGAGTCAGAAAAACTGGTGCCTGGGGAGGCAAATTTTTTTTGATCCCAAATGCAAAAACGGATGCCAGGATGAGATTCAGGGTAGAATTCCAAACTTAAAAATTGTATTGCTTGCTGTTTTTAAAAATCAAGCGTTTTGGTGCCTGAAGAAGAAAACGCGTGATGCCGGGGTCAGAAAAACTGGTGCCTGGGGAGGTAAAATTTTTTTGATCCCAAATGCAAAAACGGATGCCAGGACGAAATTCCCAGTCGAATTCCAAACTTAAAAATGGTATTGCTTGCTGTTTTTAAAAATCAAGCTTTTTGGTGCCTGAAGAAGAAAACGCGTGATGCCGGGGTCAGAAAAACTGGTGCCTGGGGAGGCAAATTTTTTTTGATCCCAAATGCAAAAACGGATGCCAGGACGAAATTCCCAGTCGAATTCCAAACTTAAAAATGGTATTGCTTGCTGTTTTTAAAAATCAAGCATTTTGGTGCCTGAAGAAGAAAACGCGTGATGCCGGGGTCAGAAAAACTGGTGCCTGGGGAGGCAAATTTTTTTTGATCCCAAATGCAAAAATCCATGCCAGGATGAGTTTCGGGGTAGAATTCCATACTTAAAAATGGTATTGCTTGCTGTTGTTAAAAATCAGTCTTTTTGTGCCTGAAGAAGAAAACGCGTGATGCCGGGGTCAGAAAAAATGATGCCTGGGTAGGCAAAATTTTTTTGATCCCAAAGGCAAAAACGGATGCCAGGATGAGATTCAGGGTAGAATTCCAAACTTAAAAATGGTATTGCTTGCTGTTTTTAAAAATGAAGCTTTTTGGTGCCTGAAGAAGAAAACGCGTGATGCCGGGGTCAGAAAAACTGGTGCCTGGGGAGGCAAATTTTTTTTGATCCCAAATGCAAAAACGGATGCCAGGACGAAATGCAGGGTCGATTTCCAAACTTAAAAATGGTATTGCTTGCTGTTTTTAAAAATCAAGCATTTTGGTGCCTGAAGAAGAAAACGCGTGATGCCGGGGTCAGAAAAACTGGTGCCTGGGGAGGCAAATTTTTTTTTATCCCAAATGCAAAAACGGATGCCAGGACGAAATGCAGGGTCGATTTCCAAACTTAAAAATGGTATTGCTTGCTGTTTTTAAAAATCAAGCATTTTGGTGCCTGAAGAAGAAAACGCGTGATGCCGGGGTCAGAAAAACGTGCCTGGGTAGGCAAAAAATTTTTGATCCCAAATGCAAAAACGGATGCCAGGACGAAATGCAGGGTCGAATTCCAAACTTAAAAATGGTATTGCTTGCTGTTTTTAAAAATCAAGCATTTTGGTGCCTGAAGAAGAAATCGCGTGATGCCGGGGTCAGAAAAACTGGTGCCTGGGGAGGCAAATTTTTTTTGTTCCCAAATGCAAAAACGGATGCCAGGATGAAATTCGGGGTCGAATTCCAAACTTAAAAATGGTATTGCTTGCTGTTTTTAAAAATCAAGCTTTTTGGTGCCTGAAGAAGAAAACGCGTGATGCCGGGGTCAGAAAAACTGGTTCCTGGGGAGGCAAAATTTTTTTGATCCCAAATGCAAAAACGGATGCCAGGACGAAATTCCCGGTCGAATTCCAAACTTAAAAATGGTATTGCTTGCTGTTTTTAAAAATCAAGCGTTTTGGTGCCTGAAGAAGAAAACGCGTGATGCCGGGGTCAGAAAAACTGGTGCCTGGGGAGGCAAATTTTTTTTTATCCCAAATGCAAAAACGGATGCCAGGACGAAATGCAGGGTCTTATTCCAAACTTAAAAATGGTATTGCTTGCTGTTTTTAAAAATCAAGCATTTTGGTGCCTGAAGAAGAAATCGCGTGATGCCGGGGTCAGAAAAACTGGTGCCTGGGGAGGCAAATTTTTTTTTATCCCAAATGCAAAAACGGATGCCAGGACGAAATGCAGGGTCGAATTCCAAACTTAAAAATGGTATTGCTTGCTGTTTTTAAAAATCAAGCTTTTTGGTGCCTGAAGAAGAAAACGCGTGATGCCGGGGTCAGAAAAACTGGTGCCTGGGGAGGCAAATTTTTTTTGATCCCAAAGGCAAAAACGGATGCCAGGACGAAATTCCGGGTCGAATTCCAAACTTAAAAATGGTATTGCTTGCTGTTTTTAAAAATCAAGCATTTTGGTGCCTGAAGAAGAAAACGCGTGATGCCGGGGTCAGAAAAACTGGTGCCTGGGGAGGCAAATTTTTTTTGATCCCAAATGCAAAAATCCATGCCAGGATGAGTTTCGGGGTAGAATTCCATACTTAAAAATGGTATTGCTTGCTGTTTTTAAAAATCAGTCTTTTTGGTGCCTGAAGAAGAAAACGCGTGATGCCGGGGTCAGAAAAACTGGTGCCTGGGGAGGCAAATTTTTTTTGATCCCAAATGCAAAAACGGATGCCACGACGAAATGCAGGGTCGATTTCCAAACTTAAAATTGGTATTGCTTGCTGTTTTTAAAAATCAAGCATTTTGGTGCCTGAAGAAGAAAACGCGTGATGCCGGGGTCAGAAAAACTGGTGCCTGGGGAGGCAAATTTTTTTTGATCCCAAATGCAAAAACGGATGCCAGGACGAAATTCCGGGTTGAATTCCAAACTTAAAAATGGTATTGCTTGCTGTTTTTAAAAATCAAGCTTTTTGGTGCCTGAAGAAGAAAACACGTGATGCCGGGGTCAGAAAAAATGATGCCTGGGTAGGCAAAAATTTTTTGATCCCAAATGCAAAAACGGATGCCAGGACGAAATGCAGGGTCGATTTCCAAACTTAAAAATGGTATTGCTTGCTGTTTTTAAAAATCAAGCGTTTTGGTGCCTGAAGAAGAAAACGCGTGATGCCGGGGTCAGAAAAACTGGTGCCTGGGGAGGCAAATTTTTTTTGATCCCAAATGCAAAAACAGATGCCAGGACGAAATGCAGGGTCGATTTCCAAACTTAAAAATGGTATTGCTTGCTGTTTTTAAAAATCAAGCTTTTTGGTGCCTGAAGAAGAAAACGCGTGATGACGGGGTCAGAAAAACTGGTGCCTGGGGAGGTAAAATTTTTTTGATCCCAAATGCAAAAACGGATGCCAGGACGAAATTCCGGGTCGAATTCGAAACTTAAAAATGGTATTGCTTGCTGTTTTTAAAAATCAAGCATTTTGGTGCCTGAAGAAGAAAACGCGTGATGCCGGGGTCAGAAAAACTGGTGCCTGGGGAGGCAAATTTTTTTTTATCCCAAATGCAAAAACGGATGCCAGGACGAAATGCAGGGTCTTATTCGAAACTTAAAAATAGTATTGCTTGCTGTTTTTAAAAATCAAGCATTTTGGTGCCTGAAGAAGAAATCGCGTGATGCCGGGGTCAGAAAAACTGGTGCCTGGGGAGGCAAATTTTTTTTGATCCCAAATGCAAAAACGGATGCCAGGACGAAATGCAGGGTCGATTTCCAAACTTAAAAATGGTATTGCTTGCTGTTTTTAAAAATCAAGCATTTTGGTGCCTGAAGAAGAAAACGCGTGATGCCGGGGTCAGAAAAACGTGCCTGGGTAGGCAAAAAATTTTTGATCCCAAATGCAAAAACGGATGCCAGGACGAAATGCAGGGTCGAATTCCAAACTTAAAAATGGTATTGCTTGCTGTTTTTAAAAATCAAGCAATTTGGTGCCTGAAGAAGAAATCGCGTGATGCCGGGGTCAGAAAAACTGGTGCCTGGGGAGGCAAATTTTTTTTGTTCCCAAATGCAAAAACGGATGCCAGGATGAAATTCGGGGTCGAATTCCAAACTTAAAAATGGTATTGCTTGCTGTTTTTAAAAATCAAGCGTTTTGGTGCCTGAAGAAGAAAACGCGTGATGCCGGGGTCAGAAAAACTGGTTCCTGGGGAGGCAAAATTTTTTTGATCCCAAATGCAAAAACGGATGCCAGGACGAAATTCCCGGTCGAATTCCAAACTTAAAAATGGTATTGCTTGCTGTTTTTAAAAATCAAGCGTTTTGGTGCCTGAAGAAGAAAACGCGTGATGCCGGGGTCAGAAAAACTGGTGCCTGGGGAGGCAAATTTTTTTTTATCCCAAATGCAAAAACGGATGCCAGGACGAAATGCAGGGTCTTATTCCAAACTTAAAAATGGTATTGCTTGCTGTTTTTAAAAATCAAGCATTTTGGTGCCTGAAGAAGAAAACGCGTGATGTCGGGGTCAGAAAAACTGGTGCCTGGGGAGGCAAATTTTTTTTTATCCCAAATGCAAAAACGGATGCCAGGACGAAATGCAGGGTCGAATTCCAAACTTAAAAATGGTATTGCTTGCTGTTTTTAAAAATCAAGCTTTTTTGTGCCTGAAGAAGAAAACGCGTGATGCCGGGGTCAGAAAAACTGGTGCCTGGGGAGGCAAATTTTTTTTGATCCCAAATGCAAAAACGGATGCCAGGACGAAATGCAGGGTCGATTTCCAAACTTAAAAATGGTATTGCTTTCTGTTTTTAAAAATCAAGCGTTTTGGTGCCTGAAGAAGAAAACGCGTGATGCCGGGGTCAGAAAAACTGGTTCCTGGGGAGGCAAATTTTTTTTGATCCCAAATGCAAAAACGGATGCCAGGACGAAATTCCGGGTCGAATTCCAAACTTAAAAATGGTATTGCTTGCTGTTTTTAAAAATCAAGCTTTTTGGTGCCTGAAGAAGAAACGCGTGATGCCGGGGTCAGAAAAACTGGTGCCTGGGGAGGCAAATTTTTTTTGATCCCAAAGGCAAAAACGGATGGCAGGATGAAATTCGGGGTCGAATTCCAATCTTAAAAATGGTATTGCTTGCTTTTTTTAAAAATCAAACTTTTAGGTGCCTGAAGAAGAAAACACGTGATGCCGGGGTCAGAAAAACTGGTTCCTGGGGAGGTAAAATTTTTTTGATCCCAAATGCAAAAACGGATGCCAGGACGAAATTCGGGGTCGAATTCCAATCTTAAAAATGGTATTGCTTGCTGTTTTTAAAAATCAAGCTTTTTGGTGCCTGGAGAAGAAAACGCGTGATGCCGGGGTCAGAAAAACTGGTGCCTGGGGAGGCAAATTTTTTTTGATCCCAAATGCAAAAACGGATGCCAGGACGAAATGCAGGGTCGATTTCCAAACTTAAAAATGGTATTGCTTGCTGTTTTTAAAAATCAAGCTTTTTGGTGCCTGAAGAAGAAAACGCGTGATGCCGGGGTCAGAAAAACTGGTGCTTGGGGAGGTAAAATTTTTTTGATCCCAAATGCAAAAACGGATGCCAGGAAGAAATTCCGGGTCGAATTCCAAACTTAAAAATGGTATTGCTTGCTGTTTTTAAAAATCAAGCTTTTTGGTGCCTGAAGAAGAAATCGCGTGATGCCGGTGTAAGAAAAACTGGTGCCTGGTGAGGCAAATTTTTTTTGATCCCAAATGCAAAAACGGATGCCAGGACGAAATGCAGGGTCGATTTCCAAACTTAAAAATGGTATTGCTTGCTGTTTTTAAAAATGAAGCATTTTGGTGCTAGAAGAAGAAAACGCGTGATGCCGGGGTCAGAAAAACTGGTGCCTGGGGAGGCAAATTTTTTTTGATCCCAAATGCAAAAACGGATGCCAGGACGAAATTCCGGGTCGAATTCCAAACTTAAAAATGGTATTGCTTGCTGTTTTTAAAAATCAAGCTTTTTGGTGCCTGAAGAAGAAAACGCGTGATGCCGGGGTCAGAAAAACTGGTGCCTGGGGAGGCAAATTTTTTTTGATCCCAAATGCAAAAACGGATGCCAGGACAAAATTCCGGGTCGAATTCCAAACTTAAAAATGGTATTGCTTGCTGTTTTTAAAAATCAAGCTTTTTGGTGCCTGAAGAAGAAAACGCGTGATGCCGGGGTCAGAAAAACTGGTGCCTGGGGAGGCAAATTTTTTTTGATCCCAAATGCAAAAACGGATGCCAGGACGAAATGCAGGGTCGATTTCCAAACTTAAAAATGGTATTGCTTGCTGTTTTTAAAAATCAAGCATTTTGGTGCCTGAAGAAGAAAACGCGTGATGCCGGGGTCAGAAAAACTGGTGCCTGGGGAGGCAAATTTTTTTTTATCCCAAATGCAAAAACGGATGCCAGGACGAAATGCAGGGTCTTATTCGAAACTTAAAAATAGTATTGCTTGCTGTTTTTAAAAATCAAGCATTTTGGTGCCTGAAGAAGAAATCGCGTGATGCCGGGGTCAGAAAAACTGGTGCCTGGGGAGGCAAATTTTTTTTTATCCCAAATGCAAAAACGGATGCCAGGACGAAATGCAGGGTCGATTTCCAAACTTAAAAATGGTATTGCTTGCTGTTTTTAAAAATCAAGCATTTTGGTGCCTGAAGAAGAAAACGCGTGATGCCGGGGTCAGAAAAACGTGCCTGGGTAGGCAAAAAATTTTTGATCCCAAATGCAAAAACGGATGCCAGGACGAAATGCAGGGTCGATTTCCAAACTTAAAAATGGTATTGCTTGCTGTTTTTAAAAATCAAGCATTTTGGTGCCTGAAGAAGAAAACGCGTGATGCCGGGGTCAGAAAAACGTGCCTGGGTAGGCAAAAAATTTTTGATCCCAAATGCAAAAACGGATGCCAGGACGAAATGCAGGGTCTTATTCCAAACTTAAAAATGGTATTGCTTGCTGTTTTTAAAAATCAAGCATTTTGGTGCCTGAAGAAGAAAACGCGTGATGTCGGGGTCAGAAAAACTGGTGCCTGGGGAGGCAAATTTTTTTTTATCCCAAATGCAAAAACGGATGCCAGGACGAAATGCAGGGTCGAATTCCAAACTTAAAAATGGTATTGCTTGCTGTTTTTAAAAATCAAGCTTTTTGGTGCCTGAAGAAGAAAACGCGTGATGCCGGGGTCAGAAAAACTGGTGCCTGGGGAGGCAAATTTTTTTTGATCCCAAATGCAAAAACGGATGCCAGGACGAAATGCAGGGTCGATTTCCAAACTTAAAAATGGTATTGCTTTCTGTTTTTAAAAATCAAGCGTTTTGGTGCCTGAAGAAGAAAACGCGTGATGCCGGGGTCAGAAAAACTGGTTCCTGGGGAGGCAAATTTTTTTTGATCCCAAATGCAAAAACGGATGCCAGGACGAAATTCCGGGTCGAATTCCAAACTTAAAAATGGTATTGCTTGCTGTTTTTAAAAATCAAGCTTTTTGGTGCCTGAAGAAGAAACGCGTGATGCCGGGGTCAGAAAAACTGGTGCCTGGGGAGGCAAATTTTTTTTGATCCCAAAGGCAAAAACGGATGGCAGGATGAAATTCGGGGTCGAATTCCAATCTTAAAAATGGTATTGCTTGCTTTTTTTAAAAATCAAACTTTTAGGTGCCTGAAGAAGAAAACACGTGATGCCGGGGTCAGAAAAACTGGTTCCTGGGGAGGTAAAATTTTTTTGATCCCAAATGCAAAAACGGATGCCAGGACGAAATTCGGGGTCGAATTCCAATCTTAAAAATGGTATTGCTTGCTGTTTTTAAAAATCAAGCTTTTTGGTGCCTGGAGAAGAAAACGCGTGATGCCGGGGTCAGAAAAACTGGTGCCTGGGGAGGCAAATTTTTTTTGATCCCAAATGCAAAAACGGATGCCAGGACGAAATGCAGGGTCGATTTCCAAACTTAAAAATGGTATTGCTTGCTGTTTTTAAAAATCAAGCTTTTTGGTGCCTGAAGAAGAAAACGCGTGATGCCGGGGTCAGAAAAACTGGTGCTTGGGGAGGTAAAATTTTTTTGATCCCAAATGCAAAAACGGATGCCAGGAAGAAATTCCGGGTCGAATTCCAAACTTAAAAATGGTATTGCTTGCTGTTTTTAAAAATCAAGCTTTTTGGTGCCTGAAGAAGAAATCGCGTGATGCCGGTGTAAGAAAAACTGGTGCCTGGGGAGGCAAATTTTTTTTGATCCCAAATGCAAAAACGGATGCCAGGACGAAATGCAGGGTCGATTTCCAAACTTAAAAATGGTATTGCTTGCTGTTTTTAAAAATGAAGCATTTTGGTGCTAGAAGAAGAAAACGCGTGATGCCGGGGTCAGAAAAACTGGTGCCTGGGGAGGCAAATTTTTTTTGATCCCAAATGCAAAAACGGATGCCAGGACGAAATTCCGGGTCGAATTCCAAACTTAAAAATGGTATTGCTTGCTGTTTTTAAAAATCAAGCTTTTTGGTGCCTGAAGAAGAAAACGCGTGATGCCGGGGTCAGAAAAACTGGTGCCTGGGGAGGCAAATTTTTTTTGATCCCAAATGCAAAAACGGATGCCAGGACGAAATTCCGGGTCGAATTCCAAACTTAAAAATGGTATTGCTTGCTGTTTTTAAAAATCAAGCTTTTTGGTGCCTGAAGAAGAAAACGCGTGATGCCGGGGTCAGAAAAACTGGTGCCTGGGGAGGCAAATTTTTTTTGATCCCAAATGCAAAAACGGATGCCAGGACGAAATGCAGGGTCGATTTCCAAACTTAAAAATGGTATTGCTTGCTGTTTTTAAAAATCAAGCATTTTGGTGCCTGAAGAAGAAAACGCGTGATGCCGGGGTCAGAAAAACTGGTGCCTGGGGAGGCAAATTTTTTTTTATCCCAAATGCAAAAACGGATGCCAGGACGAAATGCAGGGTCTTATTCGAAACTTAAAAATAGTATTGCTTGCTGTTTTTAAAAATCAAGCATTTTGGTGCCTGAAGAAGAAATCGCGTGATGCCGGGGTCAGAAAAACTGGTGCCTGGGGAGGCAAATTTTTTTTTATCCCAAATGCAAAAACGGATGCCAGGACGAAATGCAGGGTCGATTTCCAAACTTAGAAATGGTATTGCTTGCTGTTTTTAAAAATCAAGCATTTTGGTGCCTGAAGAAGAAAACGCGTGATGCCGGGGTCAGAAAAACGTGCCTGGGTAGGCAAAAAATTTTTGATCCCAAATGCAAAAACGGATGCCAGGACGAAATGCAGGGTCGAATTCCAAACTTAAAAATGGTATTGATTGCTGTTTTTAAAAATCAAGCAATTTGGTGCCTGAAGAAGAAATCGCGTGATGCCGGGGTCAGAAAAACTGGTGCCTGGGGAGGCAAATTTTTTTTGTTCCCAAATGCAAAAACGGATGCCAGGATGAAATTCGGGGTCGAATTCCAAACTTAAAAATGGTATTGCTTGCTGTTTTTAAAAATCAAGCGTTTTGGTGCCTGAAGAAGAAAACGCGTGATGCCGGGGTCAGAAAAACTGGTTCCTGGGGAGGCAAAATTTTTTTGATCCCAAATGCAAAAACGGATGCCAGGACGAAATTCCCGGTCGAATTCCAAACTTAAAAATGGTATTGCTTGCTGTTTTTAAAAATCAAGCGTTTTGGTGCCTGAAGAAGAAAACGCGTGATGTCGGGGTCAGAAAAACTGGTGCCTGGGGAGGCAAATTTTTTTTTATCCCAAATGCAAAAACGGATGCCAGGACGAAATGCAGGGTCGAATTCCAAACTTAAAAATGGTATTGCTTGCTGTTTTTAAAAATCAAGCTTTTTGGTGCCTGAAGAAGAAAACGCGTGATGCCGGGGTCAGAAAAACTGGTGCCTGGGGAGGCAAATTTTTTTTGATCCCAAATGCAAAAACGGATGCCAGGACGAAATGCAGGGTCGATTTCCAAACTTAAAAATGGTATTGCTTGCTGTTTTTAAAAATCAAGCGTTTTGGTGCCTGAAGAAGAAAACGCGTGATGCCGGGGTCAGAAAAACTGGTTCCTGGGGAGGCAAATTTTTTTTGATCCCAAATGCAAAAACGGATGCCAGGACGAAATTCCGGGTCGAATTCCAAACTTAAAAATGGTATTGCTTGCTGTTTTTAAAAATCAAGCTTTTTGGTGCCTGAAGAAGAAACGCGTGATGCCGGGGTCAGAAAAACTGGTGCCTGGGGAGGCAAATTTTTTTTGATCCCAAAGGCAAAAACGGATGGCAGGACGAAATGCAGGGTCGAATTCCAAACTTAAAAATGGTATTGCTTGCTGTTTTTAAAAATCAAGCTTTTTGGTGCCTGAAGAAGAAAACGCGTGATGCCGGGGTCAGAAAAACTGGTGCCTGGGGAGGCAAATTTTTTTTGATCCCAAATGCAAAAACGGATGCCAGGACGAAATGCAGGGTCGATTTCCAAACTTAAAAATGGTATTGCTTGCTGTTTTTAAAAATCAAGCGTTTTGGTGCCTGAAGAAGAAAACGCGTGATGCCGGGGTCAGAAAAACTGGTTCCTGGGGAGGCAAATTTTTTTTGATCCCAAATGCAAAAACGGATGCCAGGACGAAATTCCGGGTCGAATTCCAAACTTAAAAATGGTATTGCTTGCTGTTTTTAAAAATCAAGCTTTTTGGTGCCTGAAGAAGAAACGCGTGATGCCGGGGTCAGAAAAACTGGTGCCTGGGGAGGCAAATTTTTTTTGATCCCAAAGGCAAAAACGGATGGCAGGACGAAATTCGGGGTCGAATTCCAATCTTAAAAATGGTATTGCTTGCTGTTTTTAAAAATCAAGCTTTTTGGTGCCTGAAGAAGAAAACACGTGATGCCGGGGTCAGAAAAAATGATGCCTGGGTAGGCAAAAAATTTTTATCCCAAAGGCAAAAACGGATGCCAGGATGAGATTCAGGGTAGAATTCCAAACTTAAAAATGGTATTGTTTGCTGTTTTTAAAAATCAAGCTTTTTGGTGCCTGAAGAAGAAAACGCGTGATGCCGGGGTCAGAAAAAATGATTCCTGGGTAGGCAAAAATTTTTTGATCCCAAATGCAAAAACGGATGCCAGGACGAAATGCAGGGTCGATTTCCAAACTTAAAAATGGTATTGCTTGCTGTTTTTAAAAATCAAGCGTTTTGGTGCCTGAAGAAGAAAACGCGTGATGCCGGGGTCAGAAAAACTGGTGCCTGGGGAGGTAAAATTTTTTTCATCCCAAATGCAAAAACGGATGCCAGGACGAAATTCCGGGTTGAATTCCAAACTTAAAAATGGTATTGCTTGCTGTTTTTAAAAATCAAGCTTTTTGGTGCCTGAAGAAGAAAACGCGTGATGCCGGGGTCAGAAAAACTGGTTCCTGGGGAGGCAAATTTTTTTTGATCCCAAATGCAAAAACGGATGCCAGGACGAAATTCCGGGTCGAATTCCAAACTTAAAAATGGTATTGCTTGCTGTTTTTAAAAATCAAGCTTTTTGGTGCCTGAAGAAGAAACGCGTGATGCCGGGGTCAGAAAAACTGGTGCCTGGGGAGGCAAATTTTTTTTGATCCCAAAGGCAAAAACGGATGCCAGGACGAAATTCCGGGTCGAATTCCAAACTTAAAAATGGTATTGCTTGCTGTTTTTAAAAATCAAGCATTTTGGTGCCTGAAGAAGAAAACGCGTGATGCCGGGGTCAGAAAAATTGGTGCCTGGGGAGGCAAATTTTTTTTGATCCCAAATGCAAAAACGGATGGCAGGACGAAATTCGGGGTCGAATTCCAATCTTAAAAATGGTATTGCTTGCTGTTTTTAAAAATCAAGCTTTTTGGTGCCTGAAGAAGAAAACGCGTGATGCCGGGGTCAGAAAAGCTGGTGCCTGGGGAGGCAAATTTTTTTTGATCCCAAATGCAAAAACAGATGCCAGGACGAAATGCAGGGTCGAATTCCAAACTTAAAAATGGTATTGCTTGCTGTTTTTAAAAATCAAACATTTTGGTGCCTGAAGAAGAAATCGCGTGATGCCGGTGTCAGAAAAACTGGTGCCTGGGTAGGCAAATTTTTTTTGATCCCAAATGCAAAAACGGATGCCAGGACGAAATGCAGGGTCGATTTCCAAACTTAAAAATGGTATTGCTTGCTGTTTTTAAAAATCAAGCATTTTGGTGCTAGAAGAAGAAAACGCGTGATGCCGGGGTCAGAAAAACGTGCCTGGGGAGGCAAATTTTTTTTTATCCCAAATGCAAAAACGGATGCCAGGACGAAATTCCGGGTCGAATTCCAAACTTAAAAATGGTATTGCTTGCTGTTTTTAAAAATCAAGCTTTTTGGTGCCTGAAGAAGAAAACGCGTGATGCCGGGGTCAGAAAAAATGATGCCTGGGTAGGCAAATTTTTTTTGATCCCAAATGCAAAAACGGATGCCAGGACGAAATGCAGGGTCTTATTCCAAACTTAAAAATGGTATTGCTTGCTGTTTTTAAAAATCAAGCATTTTGGTGCCTGAAGAAGAAATCGCTTGATGCCGGGGTCAGAAAAACTGGTGCCTGGGGAGGCAAATTTTTTTTGATCCCAAATGCAAAAACGGATGCCAGGACGAAATGCAGGGTCGATTTCCAAACTTAAAAATGGTATTGCTTGCTGTTTTTAAAAATCAAGCATTTTGGTGCCTGAAGAAGAAAACACGTGATGCCGGGGTCAGAAAAACTGGTGCCTGGGGAGGCAAAATTTTTTTGATCCAAAATGCAAAAACGGATGCCAGGACGAAATGCAGGGTCGATTTCCAAACTTAAAAATTGTATTGCTTGCTGTTTTTAAAAATCAAGCATTTTTGTGCCTGAAGAAGAAAACGCGTGATGCCGGGGTCAGAAAAACTGGTGCCTGGGTAGGCAAAATTTTTTTGATCCCAAATGCAAAAACGGATGCCAGGACGAAATGCAGGGTCGAATTCCAAACTTAAAAATGGTATTGCTTGCTGTTTTTAAAAACCAAGCTTTTTGGTGCCTAAAGAAGAAAACGCGTGATGCCGGGGTCAGAAAAACTGGTGCCTGGGTAGGCAAATTTTTTTTGATCCCAAATGCAAAAACGGATGCCAGGACGAAATGCAGGGTCGATTTCCAAACTTAAAAATGGTATTGCTTGCTGTTTTTAAAAATCAAGCATTTTGGTGCTAGAAGAAGAAAACGCGTGATGCCGGGGTCAGAAAAACGTGCCTGGGGAGGCAAATTTTTTTTTATCCCAAATGCAAAAACGGATGCCAGGACGAAATTCCGGGTCGAATTCCAAACTTAAAAATGGTATTGCTTGCTGTTTTTAAAAATCAAGCTTTTTGGTGCCTGAAGAAGAAAACGCGTGATGCCGGGGTCAGAAAAAATGATGCCTGGGTAGGCAAATTTTTTTTGATCCCAAATGCAAAAACGGATGCCAGGACGAAATGCAGGGTCTTATTCCAAACTTAAAAATGGTATTGCTTGCTGTTTTTAAAAATCAAGCATTTTGGTGCCTGAAGAAGAAAACGCTTGATGCCGGGGTCAGAAAAACTGGTGCCTGGGGAGGCAAATTTTTTTTGATCCCAAATGAAAAAACGGATGCCAGGACGAAATGCAGGGTCGATTTCCAAACTTAAAAATGGTATTGCTTGCTGTTTTTAAAAATCAAGCATTTTGGTGCCTGAAGAAGAAAACACGTGATGCCGGGGTCAGAAAAACTGGTGCCTGGGGAGGCAAAATTTTTTTGATCCAAAATGCAAAAACGGATGCCAGGACGAAATGCAGGGTCGATTTCCAAACTTAAAAATTGTATTGCTTGCTGTTTTTAAAAATCAAGCATTTTTGTGCCTGAAGAAGAAAACGCGTGATGCCGGGGTCAGAAAAACTGGTGCCTGGGTAGGCAAAATTTTTTTGATCCCAAATGCAAAAACGGATGCCAGGACGAAATGCAGGGTCGAATTCCAAACTTAAAAATGGTATTGCTTGCTGTTTTTAAAAACCAAGCTTTTTGGTGCCTAAAGAAGAAAACGCGTGATGCCGGGGTCAGAAAAACTGGTGCCTGGGTAGGCAAATTTTTTTTGATCCCAAATGCAAAAACGGATGCCAGGACGAAATGCAGGGTCGATTTCCAAACTTAAAAATGGTATTGCTTGCTGTTTTTAAAAATCAAGCATTTTGGTGCTAGAAGAAGAAAACGCGTGATGCCGGGGTCAGAAAAACTGGTGCCTGGGTAGGCAAAAATTTTTTGATCCCAAATGCAAAAACGGATGCCAGGACGAAATGCAGGGTCGATTTCCAAACTTAAAAATGGTATTGCTTGCTGTTTTTAAAAATCAAGCATTTTTGTGCCTGAAGAAGAAAACGCGTGATGCCGGGGTCAGAAAAACTGGTGCCTGGGTAGGCAAAATTTTTTTGATCCCAAATGCAAAAACGGATGCCAGGACGAAATGCAGGGTCGATTTCCAAACTTAAAAATGGTATTGCTTGCTGTTTTTAAAAATCAAGCATTTTGGTGCTAGAAGAAGAAAACGCGTGATGCCGGAGTCAGAAAAACTGGTGCCTGGGGAGGCAAATTTTTTTTGATCCCAAATGCAAAAACGGATGCCAGGATGAGATTCAGGGTAGAATTCCAAACTTAAAAATTGTATTGCTTGCTGTTTTTAAAAATCAAGCGTTTTGGTGCCTGAAGAAGAAAACGCGTGATGCCGGGGTCAGAAAAACTGGTGCCTGGGGAGGTAAAATTTTTTTGATCCCAAATGCAAAAACGGATGCCAGGACGAAATTCCCAGTCGAATTCCAAACTTAAAAATGGTATTGCTTGCTGTTTTTAAAAATCAAGCTTTTTGGTGCCTGAAGAAGAAAACGCGTGATGCCGGGGTCAGAAAAACTGGTGCCTGGGGAGGCAAATTTTTTTTGATCCCAAATGCAAAAACGGATGCCAGGACGAAATTCCCAGTCGAATTCCAAACTTAAAAATGGTATTGCTTGCTGTTTTTAAAAATCAAGCATTTTGGTGCCTGAAGAAGAAAACGCGTGATGCCGGGGTCAGAAAAACTGGTGCCTGGGGAGGCAAATTTTTTTTGATCCCAAATGCAAAAATCCATGCCAGGATGAGTTTCGGGGTAGAATTCCATACTTAAAAATGGTATTGCTTGCTGTTGTTAAAAATCAGTCTTTTTGTGCCTGAAGAAGAAAACGCGTGATGCCGGGGTCAGAAAAAATGATGCCTGGGTAGGCAAAATTTTTTTGATCCCAAAGGCAAAAACGGATGCCAGGATGAGATTCAGGGTAGAATTCCAAACTTAAAAATGGTATTGCTTGCTGTTTTTAAAAATGAAGCTTTTTGGTGCCTGAAGAAGAAAACGCGTGATGCCGGGGTCAGAAAAACTGGTGCCTGGGGAGGCAAATTTTTTTTGATCCCAAATGCAAAAACGGATGCCAGGACGAAATGCAGGGTCGATTTCCAAACTTAAAAATGGTATTGCTTGCTGTTTTTAAAAATCAAGCATTTTGGTGCCTGAAGAAGAAAACGCGTGATGCCGGGGTCAGAAAAACTGGTGCCTGGGGAGGCAAATTTTTTTTTATCCCAAATGCAAAAACGGATGCCAGGACGAAATGCAGGGTCGATTTCCAAACTTAAAAATGGTATTGCTTGCTGTTTTTAAAAATCAAGCATTTTGGTGCCTGAAGAAGAAAACGCGTGATGCCGGGGTCAGAAAAACGTGCCTGGGTAGGCAAAAATTTTTTGATCCCAAATGCAAAAACGGATGCCAGGACGAAATGCAGGGTCGAATTCCAAACTTAAAAATGGTATTGCTTGCTGTTTTTAAAAATCAAGCTTTTTGGTGCCTGAAGAAGAAAACGCGTGATGCCGGGGTCAGAAAAACTGGTTCCTGGGGAGGCAAATTTTTTTTGTTCCCAAATGCAAAAACGGATGCCAGGATGAAATTCGGGGTCGAATTCCAAACTTAAAAATGGTATTGCTTGCTGTTTTTAAAAATCAAGCTTTTTGGTGCCTGAAGAAGAAAACGCGTGATGCCGGGGTCAGAAAAACTGGTTCCTGGGGAGGCAAAATTTTTTTGATCCCAAATGCAAAAACGGATGCCAGGACGAAATTCCCGGTCGAATTCCAAACTTAAAAATGGTATTGCTTGCTGTTTTTAAAAATCAAGCGTTTTGGTGCCTGAAGAAGAAAACGCGTGATGCCGGGGTCAGAAAAACTGGTGCCTGGGGAGGCAAATTTTTTTTTATCCCAAATGCAAAAACGGATGCCAGGACGAAATGCAGGGTCGAATTCCAAACTTAAAAATGGTATTGCTTGCTGTTTTTAAAAATCAAGCATTTTGGTGCCTGAAGAAGAAATCGCGTGATGCCGGGGTCAGAAAAACTGGTGCCTGGGGAGGCAAATTTTTTTTTATCCCAAATGCAAAAACGGATGCCAGGACGAAATGCAGGGTCGAATTCCAAACTTAAAAATGGTATTGCTTGCTGTTTTTAAAAATCAAGCTTTTTGGTGCCTGAAGAAGAAAACGCGTGATGCCGGGGTCAGAAAAACTGGTGCCTGGGGAGGCAAATTTTTTTTGATCCCAAAGGCAAAAACGGATGCCAGGACGAAATTCCGGGTCGAATTCCAAACTTAAAAATGGTATTGCTTGCTGTTTTTAAAAATCAAGCATTTTGGTGCCTGAAGAAGAAAACGCGTGATGCCGGGGTCAGAAAAACTGGTGCCTGGGGAGGCAAATTTTTTTTGATCCCAAATGCAAAAATCCATGCCAGGATGAGTTTCGGGGTAGAATTCCATACTTAAAAATGGTATTGCTTGCTGTTTTTAAAAATCAGTCTTTTTGGTGCCTGAAGAAGAAAACGCGTGATGCCGGGGTCAGAAAAACTGGTGCCTGGGGAGGCAAATTTTTTTTGATCCCAAATGCAAAAACGGATGCCACGACGAAATGCAGGGTCGATTTCCAAACTTAAAATTGGTATTGCTTGCTGTTTTTAAAAATCAAGCATTTTGGTGCCTGAAGAAGAAAACGCGTGATGCCGGGGTCAGAAAAACTGGTGCCTGGGGAGGCAAATTTTTTTTGATCCCAAATGCAAAAACGGATGCCAGGACGAAATTCCGGGTTGAATTCCAAACTTAAAAATGGTATTGCTTGCTGTTTTTAAAAATCAAGCTTTTTGGTGCCTGAAGAAGAAAACACGTGATGCCGGGGTCAGAAAAAATGATGCCTGGGTAGGCAAAAATTTTTTGATCCCAAATGCAAAAACGGATGCCAGGACGAAATGCAGGGTCGATTTCCAAACTTAAAAATGGTATTGCTTGCTGTTTTTAAAAATCAAGCGTTTTGGTGCCTGAAGAAGAAAACGCGTGATGCCGGGGTCAGAAAAACTGGTGCCTGGGGAGGCAAATTTTTTTTGATCCCAAATGCAAAAACAGATGCCAGGACGAAATGCAGGGTCGATTTCCAAACTTAAAAATGGTATTGCTTGCTGTTTTTAAAAATCAAGCTTTTTGGTGCCTGAAGAAGAAAACGCGTGATGACGGGGTCAGAAAAACTGGTGCCTGGGGAGGTAAAATTTTTTTGATCCCAAATGCAAAAACGGATGCCAGGACGAAATTCCGGGTCGAATTCGAAACTTAAAAATGGTATTGCTTGCTGTTTTTAAAAATCAAGCATTTTGGTGCCTGAAGAAGAAAACGCGTGATGCCGGGGTCAGAAAAACTGGTGCCTGGGGAGGCAAATTTTTTTTAATCCCAAATGCAAAAGCGGATGGCAGGACGAAATTCGGGGTCGAATTCCAATCTTAAAAATGGTATTGCTTGCTGTTTTTAAAAATCAAGCGTTTTGGTGCCTGAAGAAGAAAACGCGTGATGCCGGGGTCAGAAATACTGGTGCCTGGGGAGGCAAATTTTTTTTGATCCCAAATGCAAAAACGGATGCCAGGACGAAATTCGGGGTCAAATTCCAAACTTAAAAATGGTATTGCTTGCTGTTTTTAAAAATCAAGCTTTTTGGTGCCTGAAGAAGAAAACGCGTGATGCCGGGGTCAGAAAAACTGGTGCCTGGGGAGGCAAATTTTTTTTGATCCCAAATGCAAAAACGGATGCCACGACGAAATGCAGGGTCGATTTCCAAACTTAAAAATGGTATTGCTTGCTGTTTTTAAAAATCAAGCATTTTGGTGCCTGAAGAAGAAAACGCGTGATGCCGGGGTCAGAAAAACTGGTGCCTGGGGAGGCAAATTTTTTTTGATCCCAAATGCAAAAACGGATGCCAGGACGAAATTCCGGGTTGAATTCCAAACTTAAAAATGGTATTGCTTGCTGTTTTTAAAAATCAAGCTTTTTGGTGCCTGAAGAAGAAAACACGTGATGCCGGGGTCAGAAAAAATGATGCCTGGGTAGGCAAAAAATTTTTGATCCCAAATGCAAAAACGGATGCCAGGACGAAATGCAGGGTCGATTTCCAAACTTAAAAATGGTATTGCTTGCTGTTTTTAAAAATCAAGCGTTTTGGTGCCTGAAGAAGAAAACGCGTGATGCCGGGGTCAGAAAAACTGGTGCCTGGGGAGGCAAATTTTTTTTGATCCCAAATGCAAAAACAGATGCCAGGACGAAATGCAGGGTCGATTTCCAAACTTAAAAATGGTATTGCTTGCTGTTTTTAAAAATCAAGCTTTTTGGTGCCTGAAGAAGAAAACGCGTGATGACGGGGTCAGAAAAACTGGTGCCTGGGGAGGTAAAATTTTTTTGATCCCAAATGCAAAAACGGATGCCAGGACGAAATTCCGGGTCGAATTCGAAACTTAAAAATGGTATTGCTTGCTGTTTTTAAAAATCAAGCATTTTGGTGCCTGAAGAAGAAAACGCGTGATGCCGGGGTCAGAAAAACTGGTGCCTGGGGAGGCAAATTTTTTTTAATCCCAAATGCAAAAGCGGATGGCAGGACGAAATTCGGGGTCGAATTCCAATCTTAAAAATGGTATTGCTTGCTGTTTTTAAAAATCAAGCTTTTTGGTGCCTGAAGAAGAAAACGCGTGATGCCGGGGTCAGAAATACTGGTGCCTGGGGAGGCAAATTTTTTTTGATCCCAAATGCAAAAACGGATGCCAGGACGAAATTCGGGGTCAAATTCCAAACTTAAAAATGGTATTGCTTGCTGTTTTTAAAAATCAAGCTTTTTGGTGCCTGAAGAAGAAAACGCGTGATGCCGGGGTCAGAAAAACTGGTGCCTGGGGAGGCAAATTTTTTTTAATCCCAAATGCAAAAGCGGATGGCAGGACGAAATTCGGGGTCGAATTCCAATCTTAAAAATGGTATTGCTTGCTGTTTTTAAAAATCAAGCTTTTTGGTGCCTGAAGAAGAAAACGCGTGATGCCGGGGTCAGAAAAACTGGTGCCTGGGGAGGCAAATTTTTTTTGATCCCAAATGCAAAAACGGATGCCACGACGAAATGCAGGGTCGATTTCCAAACTTAAAAATGGTATTGCTTGCTGTTTTTAAAAATCAAGCATTTTGGTGCCTGAAGAAGAAAACGCGTGATGCCGGGGTCAGAAAAACTGGTGCCTGGGGAGGCAAATTTTTTTTGATCCCAAATGCAAAAACGGATGCCAGGACAAAATTCCGGGTTGAATTCCAAACTTAAAAATGGTATTGCTTGCTGTTTTTAAAAATCAAGCTTTTTGGTGCCTGAAGAAGAAAACACGTGATGCCGGGGTCAGAAAAAATGATGCCTGGGTAGGCAAAATTTTTTTGATCCCAAATGCAAAAACGGATGCCAGGACGAAATGCAGGGTCGATTTCCAAACTTAAAAATGGTATTGCTTGCTGTTTTTAAAAATCAAGCGTTTTGGTGCCTGAAGAAGAAAACGCGTGATGCCGGGGTCAGAAAAACTGGTGCCTGGGGAGGCAAATTTTTTTTGATCCCAAATGCAAAAACAGATGCCAGGACGAAATGCAGGGTCGATTTCCAAACTTAAAAATGGTATTGCTTGCTGTTTTTAAAAATCAAGCTTTTTGGTGCCTGAAGAAGAAAACGCGTGATGCCGGGGTCAGAAAAACTGGTGCCTGGGGAGGTAAAAATTTTTTGATCCCAAATGCAAAAACGGATGCCAGGACGAAATTCCGGGTCGAATTCCAAACTTAAAAATGGTATTGCTTGCTGTTTTTAAAAATCAAGCTTTTTGGTGCCTGAAGAAGAAAACGCGTGATGCCGGGGTCAGAAAAACTGGTGCCTGGGGAGGCAAATTTTTTTTGATCCCAAATGCAAAAACGGATGCCAGGACGAAATGCAGGGTCGATTTCCAAACTTAAAAATGGTATTGCTTGCTGTTTTTAAAAATCAAGCTTTTTGGTGCCTGAAGAAGAAAACGCGTGATGCCGGGGTCAGAAAAACTGGTGCCTGGGGAGGTAAAATTTTTTTGATCCCAAATGCAAAAACGGATGCCAGGACGAAATTCCGGGTCGAATTCCAAACTTAAAAATGGTATTGCTTGCTGTTTTTAAAAATCAAGCATTTTGGTGCCTGAAGAAGAAAACGCGTGATGCCGGGGTCAGAAAAACTGGTGCCTGGGGAGGCAAATTTTTTTTGATCCCAAATGCAAAAATCCATGCCAGGATGAGTTTCGGGGTAGAATTCCATACTTAAAAATGGTATTGCTTGCTGTTTTTAAAAATCAGTCTTTTTGGTGCCTGAAGAAGAAAACGCGTGATGCCGGGGTCAGAAAAACTGGTGCCTGGGGAGGCAAATTTTTTTTGATCCCAAATGCAAAAACGGATGCCACGACGAAATGCAGGGTCGATTTCCAAACTTAAAATTGGTATTGCTTGCTGTTTTTAAAAATCAAGCATTTTGGTGCCTGAAGAAGAAAACGCGTGATGCCGGGGTCAGAAAAACTGGTGCCTGGGGAGGCAAATTTTTTTTGATCCCAAATGCAAAAACGGATGCCAGGACGAAATTCCGGGTTGAATTCCAAACTTAAAAATGGTATTGCTTGCTGTTTTTAAAAATCAAGCTTTTTGGTGCCTGAAGAAGAAAACACGTGATGCCGGGGTCAGAAAAAATGATGCCTGGGTAGGCAAAAATTTTTTGATCCCAAATGCAAAAACGGATGCCAGGACGAAATGCAGGGTCGATTTCCAAACTTAAAAATGGTATTGCTTGCTGTTTTTAAAAATCAAGCGTTTTGGTGCCTGAAGAAGAAAACGCGTGATGCCGGGGTCAGAAAAACTGGTGCCTGGGGAGGCAAATTTTTTTTGATCCCAAATGCAAAAACAGATGCCAGGACGAAATGCAGGGTCGATTTCCAAACTTAAAAATGGTATTGCTTGCTGTTTTTAAAAATCAAGCTTTTTGGTGCCTGAAGAAGAAAACGCGTGATGACGGGGTCAGAAAAACTGGTGCCTGGGGAGGTAAAATTTTTTTGATCCCAAATGCAAAAACGGATGCCAGGACGAAATTCCGGGTCGAATTCGAAACTTAAAAATGGTATTGCTTGCTGTTTTTAAAAATCAAGCATTTTGGTGCCTGAAGAAGAAAACGCGTGATGCCGGGGTCAGAAAAACTGGTGCCTGGGGAGGCAAATTTTTTTTAATCCCAAATGCAAAAGCGGATGGCAGGACGAAATTCGGGGTCGAATTCCAATCTTAAAAATGGTATTGCTTGCTGTTTTTAAAAATCAAGCGTTTTGGTGCCTGAAGAAGAAAACGCGTGATGCCGGGGTCAGAAATACTGGTGCCTGGGGAGGCAAATTTTTTTTGATCCCAAATGCAAAAACGGATGCCAGGACGAAATTCGGGGTCAAATTCCAAACTTAAAAATGGTATTGCTTGCTGTTTTTAAAAATCAAGCTTTTTGGTGCCTGAAGAAGAAAACGCGTGATGCCGGGGTCAGAAAAACTGGTGCCTGGGGAGGCAAATTTTTTTTGATCCCAAATGCAAAAACGGATGCCACGACGAAATGCAGGGTCGATTTCCAAACTTAAAAATGGTATTGCTTGCTGTTTTTAAAAATCAAGCATTTTGGTGCCTGAAGAAGAAAACGCGTGATGCCGGGGTCAGAAAAACTGGTGCCTGGGGAGGCAAATTTTTTTTGATCCCAAATGCAAAAACGGATGCCAGGACGAAATTCCGGGTTGAATTCCAAACTTAAAAATGGTATTGCTTGCTGTTTTTAAAAATCAAGCTTTTTGGTGCCTGAAGAAGAAAACACGTGATGCCGGGGTCAGAAAAAATGATGCCTGGGTAGGCAAAAAATTTTTGATCCCAAATGCAAAAACGGATGCCAGGACGAAATGCAGGGTCGATTTCCAAACTTAAAAATGGTATTGCTTGCTGTTTTTAAAAATCAAGCGTTTTGGTGCCTGAAGAAGAAAACGCGTGATGCCGGGGTCAGAAAAACTGGTGCCTGGGGAGGCAAATTTTTTTTGATCCCAAATGCAAAAACAGATGCCAGGACGAAATGCAGGGTCGATTTCCAAACTTAAAAATGGTATTGCTTGCTGTTTTTAAAAATCAAGCTTTTTGGTGCCTGAAGAAGAAAACGCGTGATGACGGGGTCAGAAAAACTGGTGCCTGGGGAGGTAAAATTTTTTTGATCCCAAATGCAAAAACGGATGCCAGGACGAAATTCCGGGTCGAATTCGAAACTTAAAAATGGTATTGCTTGCTGTTTTTAAAAATCAAGCATTTTGGTGCCTGAAGAAGAAAACGCGTGATGCCGGGGTCAGAAAAACTGGTGCCTGGGGAGGCAAATTTTTTTTAATCCCAAATGCAAAAGCGGATGGCAGGACGAAATTCGGGGTCGAATTCCAATCTTAAAAATGGTATTGCTTGCTGTTTTTAAAAATCAAGCTTTTTGGTGCCTGAAGAAGAAAACGCGTGATGCCGGGGTCAGAAATACTGGTGCCTGGGGAGGCAAATTTTTTTTGATCCCAAATGCAAAAACGGATGCCAGGACGAAATTCGGGGTCAAATTCCAAACTTAAAAATGGTATTGCTTGCTGTTTTTAAAAATCAAGCTTTTTGGTGCCTGAAGAAGAAAACGCGTGATGCCGGGGTCAGAAAAACTGGTGCCTGGGGAGGCAAATTTTTTTTAATCCCAAATGCAAAAGCGGATGGCAGGACGAAATTCGGGGTCGAATTCCAATCTTAAAAATGGTATTGCTTGCTGTTTTTAAAAATCAAGCTTTTTGGTGCCTGAAGAAGAAAACGCGTGATGCCGGGGTCAGAAAAACTGGTGCCTGGGGAGGCAAATTTTTTTTGATTCCAAATGCAAAAACGGATGCCACGACGAAATGCAGGGTCGATTTCCAAACTTAAAAATGGTATTGCTTGCTGTTTTTAAAAATCAAGCATTTTGGTGCCTGAAGAAGAAAACGCGTGATGCCGGGGTCAGAAAAACTGGTGCCTGGGGAGGCAAATTTTTTTTGATCCCAAATGCAAAAACGGATGCCAGGACAAAATTCCGGGTTGAATTCCAAACTTAAAAATGGTATTGCTTGCTGTTTTTAAAAATCAAGCTTTTTGGTGCCTGAAGAAGAAAACACGTGATGCCGGGGTCAGAAAAAATGATGCCTGGGTAGGCAAAATTTTTTTGATCCCAAATGCAAAAACGGATGCCAGGACGAAATGCAGGGTCGATTTCCAAACTTAAAAATGGTATTGCTTGCTGTTTTTAAAAATCAAGCGTTTTGGTGCCTGAAGAAGAAAACGCGTGATGCCGGGGTCAGAAAAACTGGTGCCTGGGGAGGCAAATTTTTTTTGATCCCAAATGCAAAAACAGATGCCAGGACGAAATGCAGGGTCGATTTCCAAACTTAAAAATGGTATTGCTTGCTGTTTTTAAAAATCAAGCTTTTTGGTGCCTGAAGAAGAAAACGCGTGATGCCGGGGTCAGAAAAACTGGTGCCTGGGGAGGTAAAAATTTTTTGATCCCAAATGCAAAAACGGATGCCAGGACGAAATTCCGGGTCGAATTCCAAACTTAAAAATGGTATTGCTTGCTGTTTTTAAAAATCAAGCTTTTTGGTGCCTGAAGAAGAAAACGCGTGATGCCGGGGTCAGAAAAACTGGTGCCTGGGGAGGCAAATTTTTTTTGATCCCAAATGCAAAAACGGATGCCAGGACGAAATGCAGGGTCGATTTCCAAACTTAAAAATGGTATTGCTTGCTGTTTTTAAAAATCAAGCTTTTTGGTGCCTGAAGAAGAAAACGCGTGATGCCGGGGTCAGAAAAACTGGTGCCTGGGGAGGTAAAATTTTTTTGATCCCAAATGCAAAAACGGATGCCAGGACGAAATTCCGGGTCGATTTCCAAACTTAAAAATGGTATTGCTTTCTGTTTTTAAAAATCAAGCGTTTTGGTGCCTGAAGAAGAAAACGCGTGATGCCGGGGTCAGAAAAACTGGTTCCTGGGGAGGCAAATTTTTTTTGATCCCAAATGCAAAAACGGATGCCAGGACGAAATTCCGGGTCGAATTCCAAACTTAAAAATGGTATTGCTTGCTGTTTTTAAAAATCAAGCTTTTTGGTGCCTGAAGAAGAAACGCGTGATGCCGGGGTCAGAAAAACTGGTGCCTGGGGAGGCAAATTTTTTTTGATCCCAAAGGCAAAAACGGATGGCAGGACGAAATTCGGGGTCGAATTCCAATCTTAAAAATGGTATTGCTTGCTGTTTTTAAAAATCAAGCTTTTTGGTGCCTGAAGAAGAAAACACGTGATGCCGGGGTCAGAAAAAATGATGCCTGGGTAGGCAAAAATTTTTTATCCCAAAGGCAAAAACGGATGCCAGGATGAGATTCAGGGTAGAATTCCAAACTTAAAAATGGTATTGCTTGCTGTTTTTAAAAATCAAGCTTTTTGGTGCCTGAAGAAGAAAACGCGTGATGCCGGGGTCAGAAAAAATGATGCCTAGGTAGGCAAAAATTTTTTGATCCCAAATGCAAAAACGGATGCCAGGACGAAATGCAGGGTCGATTTCCAAACTTAAAAATGGTATTGCTTGCTGTTTTTAAAAATCAAGCGTTTTGGTGCCTGAAGAAGAAAACGCGTGATGCCGGGGTCAGAAAAACTGGTGCCTGGGGAGGTAAAATTTTTTTCATCCCAAATGCAAAAACGGATGCCAGGACGAAATTCCGGGTTGAATTCCAAACTTAAAAATGGTATTGCTTGCTGTTTTTAAAAATCAAGCTTTTTGGTGCCTGTAGAAGAAAACGCGTGATGCCGGGGTCAGAAAAACTGGTTCCTGGGGAGGCAAATTTTTTTTGATCCCAAATGCAAAAACGGATGCCAGGACGAAATTCCGGGTCGAATTCCAAACTTAAAAATGGTATTGCTTGCTGTTTTTAAAAATCAAGCTTTTTGGTGCCTGAAGAAGAAACGCGTGATGCCGGGGTCAGAAAAACTGGTGCCTGGGGAGGCAAATTTTTTTTGATCCCAAAGGCAAAAACGGATGCCAGGACGAAATTCCGGGTCGAATTCCAAACTTAAAAATGGTATTGCTTGCTGTTTTTAAAAATCAAGCATTTTGGTGCCTGAAGAAGAAAACGCGTGATGCCGGGGTCAGAAAAATTGGTGCCTGGGGAGGCAAATTTTTTTTGATCCCAAATGCAAAAACGGATGGCAGGACGAAATTCGGGGTCGAATTCCAATCTTAAAAATGGTATTGCTTGCTGTTTTTAAAAATCAAGCTTTTTGGTGCCTGAAGAAGAAAACGCGTGATGCCGGGGTCAGAAAAACTGGTGCCTGGGGAGGCAAATTTTTTTTGATCCCAAATGCAAAAACAGATGCCAGGACGAAATGCAGGGTCGAATTCCAAACTTAAAAATGGTATTGCTTGCTGTTTTTAAAAATCAAACATTTTGGTGCCTGAAGAAGAAATCGCGTGATGCCGGTGTCAGAAAAACTGGTGCCTGGGTAGGCAAATTTTTTTTGATCCCAAATGCAAAAACGGATGCCAGGACGAAATGCAGGGTCGATTTCCAAACTTAAAAATGGTATTGCTTGCTGTTTTTAAAAATCAAGCATTTTGGTGCTAGAAGAAGAAAACGCGTGATGCCGGGGTCAGAAAAACGTGCCTGGGGAGGCAAATTTTTTTTTATCCCAAATGCAAAAACGGATGCCAGGACGAAATTCCGGGTCGAATTCCAAACTTAAAAATGGTATTGCTTGCTGTTTTTAAAAATCAAGCTTTTTGGTGCCTGAAGAAGAAAACACGTGATGCCGGGGTCAGAAAAAATGATGCCTGGGTAGGCAAATTTTTTTTGATCCCAAATGCAAAAACGGATGCCAGGACGAAATGCAGGGTCTTATTCCAAACTTAAAAATGGTATTGCTTGCTGTTTTTAAAAATCAAGCATTTTGGTGCCTGAAGAAGAAATCGCTTGATGCCGGGGTCAGAAAAACTGGTGCCTGGGGAGGCAAATTTTTTTTGATCCCAAATGCAAAAACGGATGCCAGGACGAAATGCAGGGTCGATTTCCAAACTTAAAAATGGTATTGCTTGCTGTTTTTAAAAATCAAGCATTTTGGTGCCTGAAGAAGAAAACACGTGATGCCGGGGTCAGAAAAACTGGTGCCTGGGGAGGCAAAATTTTTTTGATCCAAAATGCAAAAACGGATGCCAGGACGAAATGCAGGGTCGATTTCCAAACTTAAAAATGGTATTGCTTGCTGTTTTTAAAAATCAAGCATTTTTGTGCCTGAAGAAGAAAACGCGTGATGCCGGGGTCAGAAAAACTGGTGCCTGGGTAGGCAAAAATTTTTTGATCCCAAATGCAAAAACGGATGCCAGGACGAAATGCAGGGTCGAATTCCAAACTTAAAAATGGTATTGCTTGCTGTTTTTAAAAACCAAGCTTTTTGGTGCCTAAAGAAGAAAACGCGTGATGCCGGGGTCAGAAAAACTGGTGCCTGGGTAGGCAAATTTTTTTTGATCCCAAATGCAAAAACGGATGCCAGGACGAAATGCAGGGTCGATTTCCAAACTTAAAAATGGTATTGCTTGCTGTTTTTAAAAATCAAGCATTTTGGTGCTAGAAGAAGAAAACGCGTGATGCCGGGGTCAGAAAAACTGGTGCCTGGGTAGGCAAAATTTTTTTGATCCCAAATGCAAAAACGGATGCCAGGACGAAATGCAGGGTCGATTTCCAAACTTAAAAATGGTATTGCTTGCTGTTTTTAAAAATCAAGCATTTTGGTGCCTGAAGAAGAAAACACGTGATGCCGGGGTCAGAAAAACTGGTGCCTGGGGAGGCAAATTTTTTTTGATCCCAAATGCAAAAACGGATGCCAGGATGAGATTCAGGGTAGAATTCCAAACTTAAAAATTGTATTGCTTGCTGTTTTTAAAAATCAAGCGTTTTGGTGCCTGAAGAAGAAAACGCGTGATGCCGGGGTCAGAAAAACTGGTGCCTGGGGAGGTAAAATTTTTTTGATCCCAAATGCAAAAACGGATGCCAGGACGAAATTCCCAGTCGAATTCCAAACTTAAAAATGGTATTGCTTGCTGTTTTTAAAAATCAAGCTTTTTGGTGCCTGAAGAAGAAAACGCGTGATGCCGGGGTCAGAAAAACTGGTGCCTGGGGAGGCAAATTTTTTTTGATCCCAAATGCAAAAACGGATGCCAGGACGAAATTCCCAGTCGAATTCCAAACTTAAAAATGGTATTGCTTGCTGTTTTTAAAAATCAAGCATTTTGGTGTCTGAAGAAGAAAACGCGTGATGCCGGGGTCAGAAAAACTGGTGCCTGGGGAGGCAAATTTTTTTTGATCCCAAATGCAAAAATCCATGCCAGGATGAGTTTCGGGGTAGAATTCCATACTTAAAAATGGTATTGCTTGCTGTTGTTAAAAATCAGTCTTTTTGTGCCTGAAGAAGAAAACGCGTGATGCCGGGGTCAGAAAAAATGATGCCTGGGTAGGCAAAATTTTTTTGATCCCAAAGGCAAAAACGGATGCCAGGATGAGATTCAGGGTAGAATTCCAAACTTAAAAATGGTATTGCTTGCTGTTTTTAAAAATGAAGCTTTTTGGTGCCTGAAGAAGAAAACGCGTGATGCCGGGGTCAGAAAAACTGGTGCCTGGGGAGGCAAATTTTTTTTGATCCCAAATGCAAAAATGGATGCCAGGACGAAATGCAGGGTCGATTTCCAAACTTAAAAATGGTATTGCTTGCTGTTTTTAAAAATCAAGCATTTTGGTGCCTGAAGAAGAAAACGCGTGATGCCGGGGTCAGAAAAACTGGTGCCTGGGGAGGCAAATTTTTTTTTATCCCAAATGCAAAAACGGATGCCAGGACGAAATGCAGGGTCGATTTCCAAACTTAAAAATGGTATTGCTTGCTGTTTTTAAAAATCAAGCATTTTGGTGCCTGAAGAAGAAAACGCGTGATGCCGGGGTCAGAAAAACGTGCCTGGGTAGGCAAAAAATTTTTGATCCCAAATGCAAAAACGGATGCCAGGACGAAATGCAGGGTCGAATTCCAAACTTAAAAATGGTATTGCTTGCTGTTTTTAAAAATCAAGCATTTTGGTGCCTGAAGAAGAAATCGCGTGATGCCGGGGTCAGAAAAACTGGTGCCTGGGGAGGCAAATTTTTTTTGTTCCCAAATGCAAAAACGGATGCCAGGATGAAATTCGGGGTCGAATTCCAAACTTAAAAATGGTATTGCTTGCTGTTTTTAAAAATCAAGCTTTTTGGTGCCTGAAGAAGAAAACGCGTGATGCCGGGGTCAGAAAAACTGGTTCCTGGGGAGGCAAAATTTTTTTGATCCCAAATGCAAAAACGGATGCCAGGACGAAATTCCCGGTCGAATTCCAAACTTAAAAATGGTATTGCTTGCTGTTTTTAAAAATCAAGCGTTTTGGTGCCTGAAGAAGAAAACGCGTGATGCCGGGGTCAGAAAAACTGGTGCCTGGGGAGGCAAATTTTTTTTTATCCCAAATGCAAAAACGGATGCCAGGACGAAATGCAGGGTCTTATTCCAAACTTAAAAATGGTATTGCTTGCTGTTTTTAAAAATCAAGCATTTTGGTGCCTGAAGAAGAAATCGCGTGATGCCGGGGTCAGAAAAACTGGTGCCTGGGGAGGCAAATTTTTTTTTATCCCAAATGCAAAAACGGATGCCAGGACGAAATGCAGGGTCGAATTCCAAACTTAAAAATGGTATTGCTTGCTGTTTTTAAAAATCAAGCTTTTTGGTGCCTGAAGAAGAAAACGCGTGATGCCGGGGTCAGAAAAACTGGTGCCTGGGGAGGCAAATTTTTTTTGATCCCAAAGGCAAAAACGGATGCCAGGACGAAATTCCGGGTCGAATTCCAAACTTAAAAATGGTATTGCTTGCTGTTTTTAAAAATCAAGCATTTTGGTGCCTGAAGAAGAAAACGCGTGATGCCGGGGTCAGAAAAACTGGTGCCTGGGGAGGCAAATTTTTTTTGATCCCAAATGCAAAAATCCATGCCAGGATGAGTTTCGGGGTAGAATTCCATACTTAAAAATGGTATTGCTTGCTGTTTTTAAAAATCAGTCTTTTTGGTGCCTGAAGAAGAAAACGCGTGATGCCGGGGTCAGAAAAACTGGTGCCTGGGGAGGCAAATTTTTTTTGATCCCAAATGCAAAAACGGATGCCACGACGAAATGCAGGGTCGATTCCAAACTTAAAAATGGTATTGCTTGCTGTTTTTAAAAATCAAGCATTTTGGTGCCTGAAGAAGAAAACGCGTGATGCCGGGGTCAGAAAAACTGGTGCCTGGGGAGGCAAATTTTTTTTGATCCCAAATGCAAAAACGGATGCCAGGACGAAATGCAGGGTCGATTTCCAAACTTAAAAATGGTATTGCTTGCTGTTTTTAAAAATCAAGCATTTTGGTGCCTGAAGAAGAAAACACGTGATGCCGGGGTCAGAAAAACTGGTGCCTGGGGAGGCAAATTTTTTTTGATCCCAAATGCAAAAACGGATGCCAGGATGAGATTCAGGGTAGAATTCCAAACTTAAAAATTGTATTGCTTGCTGTTTTTAAAAATCAAGCGTTTTGGTGCCTGAAGAAGAAAACGCGTGATGCCGGGGTCAGAAAAACTGGTGCCTGGGGAGGTAAAATTTTTTTGATCCCAAATGCAAAAACGGATGCCAGGACGAAATTCCCAGTCGAATTCCAAACTTAAAAATGGTATTGCTTGCTGTTTTTAAAAATCAAGCTTTTTGGTGCCTGAAGAAGAAAACGCGTGATGCCGGGGTCAGAAAAACTGGTGCCTGGGGAGGCAAATTTTTTTTGATCCCAAATGCAAAAACGGATGCCAGGACGAAATTCCCAGTCGAATTCCAAACTTAAAAATGGTATTGCTTGCTGTTTTTAAAAATCAAGCATTTTGGTGTCTGAAGAAGAAAACGCGTGATGCCGGGGTCAGAAAAACTGGTGCCTGGGGAGGCAAATTTTTTTTGATCCCAAATGCAAAAATCCATGCCAGGATGAGTTTCGGGGTAGAATTCCATACTTAAAAATGGTATTGCTTGCTGTTGTTAAAAATCAGTCTTTTTGTGCCTGAAGAAGAAAACGCGTGATGCCGGGGTCAGAAAAAATGATGCCTGGGTAGGCAAAATTTTTTTGATCCCAAAGGCAAAAACGGATGCCAGGATGAGATTCAGGGTAGAATTCCAAACTTAAAAATGGTATTGCTTGCTGTTTTTAAAAATGAAGCTTTTTGGTGCCTGAAGAAGAAAACGCGTGATGCCGGGGTCAGAAAAACTGGTGCCTGGGGAGGCAAATTTTTTTTGATCCCAAATGCAAAAATGGATGCCAGGACGAAATGCAGGGTCGATTTCCAAACTTAAAAATGGTATTGCTTGCTGTTTTTAAAAATCAAGCATTTTGGTGCCTGAAGAAGAAAACGCGTGATGCCGGGGTCAGAAAAACTGGTGCCTGGGGAGGCAAATTTTTTTTTATCCCAAATGCAAAAACGGATGCCAGGACGAAATGCAGGGTCGATTTCCAAACTTAAAAATGGTATTGCTTGCTGTTTTTAAAAATCAAGCATTTTGGTGCCTGAAGAAGAAAACGCGTGATGCCGGGGTCAGAAAAACGTGCCTGGGTAGGCAAAAAATTTTTGATCCCAAATGCAAAAACGGATGCCAGGACGAAATGCAGGGTCGAATTCCAAACTTAAAAATGGTATTGCTTGCTGTTTTTAAAAATCAAGCATTTTGGTGCCTGAAGAAGAAATCGCGTGATGCCGGGGTCAGAAAAACTGGTGCCTGGGGAGGCAAATTTTTTTTGTTCCCAAATGCAAAAACGGATGCCAGGATGAAATTCGGGGTCGAATTCCAAACTTAAAAATGGTATTGCTTGCTGTTTTTAAAAATCAAGCTTTTTGGTGCCTGAAGAAGAAAACGCGTGATGCCGGGGTCAGAAAAACTGGTTCCTGGGGAGGCAAAATTTTTTTGATCCCAAATGCAAAAACGGATGCCAGGACGAAATTCCCGGTCGAATTCCAAACTTAAAAATGGTATTGCTTGCTGTTTTTAAAAATCAAGCGTTTTGGTGCCTGAAGAAGAAAACGCGTGATGCCGGGGTCAGAAAAACTGGTGCCTGGGGAGGCAAATTTTTTTTTATCCCAAATGCAAAAACGGATGCCAGGACGAAATGCAGGGTCTTATTCCAAACTTAAAAATGGTATTGCTTGCTGTTTTTAAAAATCAAGCATTTTGGTGCCTGAAGAAGAAATCGCGTGATGCCGGGGTCAGAAAAACTGGTGCCTGGGGAGGCAAATTTTTTTTTATCCCAAATGCAAAAACGGATGCCAGGACGAAATGCAGGGTCGAATTCCAAACTTAAAAATGGTATTGCTTGCTGTTTTTAAAAATCAAGCTTTTTGGTGCCTGAAGAAGAAAACGCGTGATGCCGGGGTCAGAAAAACTGGTGCCTGGGGAGGCAAATTTTTTTTGATCCCAAATGCAAAAACGGATGCCACGACGAAATGCAGGGTCGATTCCAAACTTAAAAATGGTATTGCTTGCTGTTTTTAAAAATCAAGCATTTTGGTGCCTGAAGAAGAAAACGCGTGATGCCGGGGTCAGAAAAACTGGTGCCTGGGGAGGCAAATTTTTTTTGATCCCAAATGCAAAAACGGATGCCAGGACGAAATTCCGGGTTGAATTCCAAACTTAAAAATGGTATTGCTTGCTGGTTTTAAAAATCAAGCTTTTTGGTGCCTGAAGAAGAAAACACGTGATGCCGGGGTCAGAAAAAATGATGCCTGGGTAGGCAAAAATTTTTTGATCCCAAATGCAAAAACGGATGCCAGGACGAAATGCAGGGTCGATTTCCAAACTTAAAAATGGTATTGCTTGCTATTTTTAAAAATCAAGCGTTTTGGTGCCTGAAGAAGAAAACGCGTGATGCCGGGGTCAGAAAAACTGGTGCCTGGGGAGGCAAATTTTTTTTGATCCCAAATGCAAAAACAGATGCCAGGACGAAATGCAGGGTCGATTTCCAAACTTAAAAATGGTATTGCTTGCTGTTTTTAAAAATCAAGCTTTTTGGTGCCTGAAGAAGAAAACGCGTGATGACGGGGTCAGAAAAACTGGTGCCTGGGGAGGTAAAATTTTTTTGATCCCAAATGCAAAAACGGATGCCAGGACGAAATTCCGGGTCGAATTCGAAACTTAAAAATGGTATTGCTTGCTGTTTTTAAAAATCAAGCATTTTGGTGCCTGAAGAAGAAAACGCGTGATGCCGGGGTCAGAAAAATTGGTGCCTGGGGAGGCAAATTTTTTTTAATCCCAAATGCAAAAGCGGATGGCAGGACGAAATTCGGGGTCGAATTCCAATCTTAAAAATGGTATTGCTTGCTGTTTTTAAAAATCAAGCTTTTTGGTGCCTGAAGAAGAAAACGCGTGATGCCGGGGTCAGAAATACTGGTGCCTGGGGAGGCAAATTTTTTTTGATCCCAAATGCAAAAACGGATGCCAGGACGAAATTCGGGGTCAAATTCCAAACTTAAAAATGGTATTGCTTGCTGTTTTTAAAAATCAAGCTTTTTGGTGCCTGAAGAAGAAAACGCCTGATGCCGGGGTCAGAAAAACTGGTGCCTGTGGAGGCAAATTTTTTTTGATCCCAAATGCAAAAACGGATGCCAGGACGAAATGCAGGGTCGATTTCCAAACTTAAAAATGGTATTGCTTGCTGTTTTTAAAAATCAAGCATTTTGGTGCCTGAAGAAGAAAACGCGTGATGCCGGGGTCAGAAAAACTGGTGCCTGGGGAGGCAAATTTTTTTTTATCCCAAATGCAAAAACGGATGCCAGGACGAAATGCAGGGTCGATTTCCAAACTTAAAAATGGTATTGCTTGCTGTTTTTAAAAATCAAGCTTTTTGGTGCCTGAAGAAGAAAACGCGTGATGCCGGGGTCAGAAAAACTGGTGCCTGGGGAGGTAAAATTTTTTTGATCCCAAATGCAAAAACGGATGCCAGTACGAAATTCCGGGTCGAATTCCAAACTTAAAAATGGTATTGCTTGCTGTTTTTAAAAATCAAGCATTTTGGTGCCTGAAGAAGAAAACGCGTGATGCCGGGGTCAGAAAAATTGGTGCCTGGGGAGGCAAATTTTTTTTGATCCCAAATGCAAAAACGGATGGCAGGACGAAATTCGGGGTCGAATTCCAATCTTAAAAATGGTATTGCTTGCTGTTTTTAAAAATCAAGCTTTTTGGTGCCTGAAGAAGAAAACGCGTGATGCCGGGGTCAGAAATACTGGTGCCTGGGGAGGCAAATTTTTTTTGATCCCAAATGCAAAAACGGATGCCAGGACGAAATTCGGGGTCAAATTCCAAACTTAAAAATGGTATTGCTTGCTGTTTTTAAAAATCAAGCTTTTTGGTGCCTGAAGAAGAAAACGCGTGATGCCGGGGTCAGAAAAACTGGTGCCTGGGGAGGCAAATTTTTTTTGATCCCAAATGCAAAAATGGATGCCAGGACGAAATGCAGGGTCGATTTCCAAACATAAAAATGGTATTGCTTGCTGTTTTTAAAAATCAAGCATTTTGGTGCTAGAAGAAGAAAACGCGTGATGCCGGGGTCAGAAAAACTGGTGCCTGTGGAGGCAAATTTTTTTTGATCCCAAATGCAAAAACGGATGCCAGGACGAAATTCCGGGTCGAATTCCAAACTTAAAAATGGTATTGCTTGCTGTTTTTAAAAATCAAGCTTTTTGGTGCCTGAAGAAGAAAACGCGTGATGCCGGGGTCAGAAAAAATGATGCCTAGGTAGGCAAAAATTTTTTGATCCCAAATGCAAAAACGGATGCCAGGACGAAATGCAGGGTCGATTTCCAAACTTAAAAATGGTATTGCTTGCTGTTTTTAAAAATCAAGCGTTTTGGTGCCTGAAGAAGAAAACGCGTGATGCCGGGGTCAGAAAAACTGGTGCCTGGGGAGGTAAAATTTTTTTCATCCCAAATGCAAAAACGGATGCCAGGACGAAATTCCGGGTTGAATTCCAAACTTAAAAATGGTATTGCTTGCTGTTTTTAAAAATCAAGCTTTTTGGTGCCTGTAGAAGAAAACGCGTGATGCCGGGGTCAGAAAAACTGGTTCCTGGGGAGGCAAATTTTTTTTGATCCCAAATGCAAAAACGGATGCCAGGACGAAATTCCGGGTCGAATTCCAAACTTAAAAATGGTATTGCTTGCTGTTTTTAAAAATCAAGCTTTTTGGTGCCTGAAGAAGAAACGCGTGATGCCGGGGTCAGAAAAACTGGTGCCTGGGGAGGCAAATTTTTTTTGATCCCAAAGGCAAAAACGGATGCCAGGACGAAATTCCGGGTCGAATTCCAAACTTAAAAATGGTATTGCTTGCTGTTTTTAAAAATCAAGCATTTTGGTGCCTGAAGAAGAAAACGCGTGATGCCGGGGTCAGAAAAATTGGTGCCTGGGGAGGCAAATTTTTTTTGATCCCAAATGCAAAAACGGATGGCAGGACGAAATTCGGGGTCGAATTCCAATCTTAAAAATGGTATTGCTTGCTGTTTTTAAAAATCAAGCTTTTTGGTGCCTGAAGAAGAAAACGCGTGATGCCGGGGTCAGAAAAACTGGTGCCTGGGGAGGCAAATTTTTTTTGATCCCAAATGCAAAAACAGATGCCAGGACGAAATGCAGGGTCGAATTCCAAACTTAAAAATGGTATTGCTTGCTGTTTTTAAAAATCAAACATTTTGGTGCCTGAAGAAGAAATCGCGTGATGCCGGTGTCAGAAAAACTGGTGCCTGGGTAGGCAAATTTTTTTTGATCCCAAATGCAAAAACGGATGCCAGGACGAAATGCAGGGTCGATTTCCAAACTTAAAAATGGTATTGCTTGCTGTTTTTAAAAATCAAGCATTTTGGTGCTAGAAGAAGAAAACGCGTGATGCCGGGGTCAGAAAAACGTGCCTGGGGAGGCAAATTTTTTTTTATCCCAAATGCAAAAACGGATGCCAGGACGAAATTCCGGGTCGAATTCCAAACTTAAAAATGGTATTGCTTGCTGTTTTTAAAAATCAAGCTTTTTGGTGCCTGAAGAAGAAAACACGTGATGCCGGGGTCAGAAAAAATGATGCCTGGGTAGGCAAATTTTTTTTGATCCCAAATGCAAAAACGGATGCCAGGACGAAATGCAGGGTCTTATTCCAAACTTAAAAATGGTATTGCTTGCTGTTTTTAAAAATCAAGCATTTTGGTGCCTGAAGAAGAAATCGCTTGATGCCGGGGTCAGAAAAACTGGTGCCTGGGGAGGCAAATTTTTTTTGATCCCAAATGCAAAAACGGATGCCAGGACGAAATGCAGGGTCGATTTCCAAACTTAAAAATGGTATTGCTTGCTGTTTTTAAAAATCAAGCATTTTGGTGCCTGAAGAAGAAAACACGTGATGCCGGGGTCAGAAAAACTGGTGCCTGGGGAGGCAAAATTTTTTTGATCCAAAATGCAAAAACGGATGCCAGGACGAAATGCAGGGTCGATTTCCAAACTTAAAAATGGTATTGCTTGCTGTTTTTAAAAATCAAGCATTTTTGTGCCTGAAGAAGAAAACGCGTGATGCCGGGGTCAGAAAAACTGGTGCCTGGGTAGGCAAAAATTTTTTGATCCCAAATGCAAAAACGGATGCCAGGACGAAATGCAGGGTCGAATTCCAAACTTAAAAATGGTATTGCTTGCTGTTTTTAAAAACCAAGCTTTTTGGTGCCTAAAGAAGAAAACGCGTGATGCCGGGGTCAGAAAAACTGGTGCCTGGGTAGGCAAATTTTTTTTGATCCCAAATGCAAAAACGGATGCCAGGACGAAATGCAGGGTCGATTTCCAAACTTAAAAATGGTATTGCTTGCTGTTTTTAAAAATCAAGCATTTTGGTGCTAGAAGAAGAAAACGCGTGATGCCGGGGTCAGAAAAACTGGTGCCTGGGTAGGCAAAATTTTTTTGATCCCAAATGCAAAAACGGATGCCAGGACGAAATGCAGGGTCGATTTCCAAACTTAAAAATGGTATTGCTTGCTGTTTTTAAAAATCAAGCATTTTGGTGCCTGAAGAAGAAAACACGTGATGCCGGGGTCAGAAAAACTGGTGCCTGGGGAGGCAAATTTTTTTTGATCCCAAATGCAAAAACGGATGCCAGGATGAGATTCAGGGTAGAATTCCAAACTTAAAAATTGTATTGCTTGCTGTTTTTAAAAATCAAGCGTTTTGGTGCCTGAAGAAGAAAACGCGTGATGCCGGGGTCAGAAAAACTGGTGCCTGGGGAGGTAAAATTTTTTTGATCCCAAATGCAAAAACGGATGCCAGGACGAAATTCCCAGTCGAATTCCAAACTTAAAAATGGTATTGCTTGCTGTTTTTAAAAATCAAGCTTTTTGGTGCCTGAAGAAGAAAACGCGTGATGCCGGGGTCAGAAAAACTGGTGCCTGGGGAGGCAAATTTTTTTTGATCCCAAATGCAAAAACGGATGCCAGGACGAAATTCCCAGTCGAATTCCAAACTTAAAAATGGTATTGCTTGCTGTTTTTAAAAATCAAGCATTTTGGTGTCTGAAGAAGAAAACGCGTGATGCCGGGGTCAGAAAAACTGGTGCCTGGGGAGGCAAATTTTTTTTGATCCCAAATGCAAAAATCCATGCCAGGATGAGTTTCGGGGTAGAATTCCATACTTAAAAATGGTATTGCTTGCTGTTGTTAAAAATCAGTCTTTTTGTGCCTGAAGAAGAAAACGCGTGATGCCGGGGTCAGAAAAAATGATGCCTGGGTAGGCAAAATTTTTTTGATCCCAAAGGCAAAAACGGATGCCAGGATGAGATTCAGGGTAGAATTCCAAACTTAAAAATGGTATTGCTTGCTGTTTTTAAAAATGAAGCTTTTTGGTGCCTGAAGAAGAAAACGCGTGATGCCGGGGTCAGAAAAACTGGTGCCTGGGGAGGCAAATTTTTTTTGATCCCAAATGCAAAAATGGATGCCAGGACGAAATGCAGGGTCGATTTCCAAACTTAAAAATGGTATTGCTTGCTGTTTTTAAAAATCAAGCATTTTGGTGCCTGAAGAAGAAAACGCGTGATGCCGGGGTCAGAAAAACTGGTGCCTGGGGAGGCAAATTTTTTTTTATCCCAAATGCAAAAACGGATGCCAGGACGAAATGCAGGGTCGATTTCCAAACTTAAAAATGGTATTGCTTGCTGTTTTTAAAAATCAAGCATTTTGGTGCCTGAAGAAGAAAACGCGTGATGCCGGGGTCAGAAAAACGTGCCTGGGTAGGCAAAAAATTTTTGATCCCAAATGCAAAAACGGATGCCAGGACGAAATGCAGGGTCGAATTCCAAACTTAAAAATGGTATTGCTTGCTGTTTTTAAAAATCAAGCATTTTGGTGCCTGAAGAAGAAATCGCGTGATGCCGGGGTCAGAAAAACTGGTGCCTGGGGAGGCAAATTTTTTTTGTTCCCAAATGCAAAAACGGATGCCAGGATGAAATTCGGGGTCGAATTCCAAACTTAAAAATGGTATTGCTTGCTGTTTTTAAAAATCAAGCTTTTTGGTGCCTGAAGAAGAAAACGCGTGATGCCGGGGTCAGAAAAACTGGTTCCTGGGGAGGCAAAATTTTTTTGATCCCAAATGCAAAAACGGATGCCAGGACGAAATTCCCGGTCGAATTCCAAACTTAAAAATGGTATTGCTTGCTGTTTTTAAAAATCAAGCGTTTTGGTGCCTGAAGAAGAAAACGCGTGATGCCGGGGTCAGAAAAACTGGTGCCTGGGGAGGCAAATTTTTTTTTATCCCAAATGCAAAAACGGATGCCAGGACGAAATGCAGGGTCTTATTCCAAACTTAAAAATGGTATTGCTTGCTGTTTTTAAAAATCAAGCATTTTGGTGCCTGAAGAAGAAATCGCGTGATGCCGGGGTCAGAAAAACTGGTGCCTGGGGAGGCAAATTTTTTTTTATCCCAAATGCAAAAACGGATGCCAGGACGAAATGCAGGGTCGAATTCCAAACTTAAAAATGGTATTGCTTGCTGTTTTTAAAAATCAAGCTTTTTGGTGCCTGAAGAAGAAAACGCGTGATGCCGGGGTCAGAAAAACTGGTGCCTGGGGAGGCAAATTTTTTTTGATCCCAAAGGCAAAAACGGATGCCAGGACGAAATTCCGGGTCGAATTCCAAACTTAAAAATGGTATTGCTTGCTGTTTTTAAAAATCAAGCATTTTGGTGCCTGAAGAAGAAAACGCGTGATGCCGGGGTCAGAAAAACTGGTGCCTGGGGAGGCAAATTTTTTTTGATCCCAAATGCAAAAATCCATGCCAGGATGAGTTTCGGGGTAGAATTCCATACTTAAAAATGGTATTGCTTGCTGTTTTTAAAAATCAGTCTTTTTGGTGCCTGAAGAAGAAAACGCGTGATGCCGGGGTCAGAAAAACTGGTGCCTGGGGAGGCAAATTTTTTTTGATCCCAAATGCAAAAACGGATGCCACGACGAAATGCAGGGTCGATTCCAAACTTAAAAATGGTATTGCTTGCTGTTTTTAAAAATCAAGCATTTTGGTGCCTGAAGAAGAAAACGCGTGATGCCGGGGTCAGAAAAACTGGTGCCTGGGGAGGCAAATTTTTTTTGATCCCAAATGCAAAAACGGATGCCAGGACGAAATGCAGGGTCGATTTCCAAACTTAAAAATGGTATTGCTTGCTGTTTTTAAAAATCAAGCATTTTGGTGCCTGAAGAAGAAAACACGTGATGCCGGGGTCAGAAAAACTGGTGCCTGGGGAGGCAAATTTTTTTTGATCCCAAATGCAAAAACGGATGCCAGGATGAGATTCAGGGTAGAATTCCAAACTTAAAAATTGTATTGCTTGCTGTTTTTAAAAATCAAGCGTTTTGGTGCCTGAAGAAGAAAACGCGTGATGCCGGGGTCAGAAAAACTGGTGCCTGGGGAGGTAAAATTTTTTTGATCCCAAATGCAAAAACGGATGCCAGGACGAAATTCCCAGTCGAATTCCAAACTTAAAAATGGTATTGCTTGCTGTTTTTAAAAATCAAGCTTTTTGGTGCCTGAAGAAGAAAACGCGTGATGCCGGGGTCAGAAAAACTGGTGCCTGGGGAGGCAAATTTTTTTTGATCCCAAATGCAAAAACGGATGCCAGGACGAAATTCCCAGTCGAATTCCAAACTTAAAAATGGTATTGCTTGCTGTTTTTAAAAATCAAGCATTTTGGTGTCTGAAGAAGAAAACGCGTGATGCCGGGGTCAGAAAAACTGGTGCCTGGGGAGGCAAATTTTTTTTGATCCCAAATGCAAAAATCCATGCCAGGATGAGTTTCGGGGTAGAATTCCATACTTAAAAATGGTATTGCTTGCTGTTGTTAAAAATCAGTCTTTTTGTGCCTGAAGAAGAAAACGCGTGATGCCGGGGTCAGAAAAAATGATGCCTGGGTAGGCAAAATTTTTTTGATCCCAAAGGCAAAAACGGATGCCAGGATGAGATTCAGGGTAGAATTCCAAACTTAAAAATGGTATTGCTTGCTGTTTTTAAAAATGAAGCTTTTTGGTGCCTGAAGAAGAAAACGCGTGATGCCGGGGTCAGAAAAACTGGTGCCTGGGGAGGCAAATTTTTTTTGATCCCAAATGCAAAAATGGATGCCAGGACGAAATGCAGGGTCGATTTCCAAACTTAAAAATGGTATTGCTTGCTGTTTTTAAAAATCAAGCATTTTGGTGCCTGAAGAAGAAAACGCGTGATGCCGGGGTCAGAAAAACTGGTGCCTGGGGAGGCAAATTTTTTTTTATCCCAAATGCAAAAACGGATGCCAGGACGAAATGCAGGGTCGATTTCCAAACTTAAAAATGGTATTGCTTGCTGTTTTTAAAAATCAAGCATTTTGGTGCCTGAAGAAGAAAACGCGTGATGCCGGGGTCAGAAAAACGTGCCTGGGTAGGCAAAAAATTTTTGATCCCAAATGCAAAAACGGATGCCAGGACGAAATGCAGGGTCGAATTCCAAACTTAAAAATGGTATTGCTTGCTGTTTTTAAAAATCAAGCATTTTGGTGCCTGAAGAAGAAATCGCGTGATGCCGGGGTCAGAAAAACTGGTGCCTGGGGAGGCAAATTTTTTTTGTTCCCAAATGCAAAAACGGATGCCAGGATGAAATTCGGGGTCGAATTCCAAACTTAAAAATGGTATTGCTTGCTGTTTTTAAAAATCAAGCTTTTTGGTGCCTGAAGAAGAAAACGCGTGATGCCGGGGTCAGAAAAACTGGTTCCTGGGGAGGCAAAATTTTTTTGATCCCAAATGCAAAAACGGATGCCAGGACGAAATTCCCGGTCGAATTCCAAACTTAAAAATGGTATTGCTTGCTGTTTTTAAAAATCAAGCGTTTTGGTGCCTGAAGAAGAAAACGCGTGATGCCGGGGTCAGAAAAACTGGTGCCTGGGGAGGCAAATTTTTTTTTATCCCAAATGCAAAAACGGATGCCAGGACGAAATGCAGGGTCTTATTCCAAACTTAAAAATGGTATTGCTTGCTGTTTTTAAAAATCAAGCATTTTGGTGCCTGAAGAAGAAATCGCGTGATGCCGGGGTCAGAAAAACTGGTGCCTGGGGAGGCAAATTTTTTTTTATCCCAAATGCAAAAACGGATGCCAGGACGAAATGCAGGGTCGAATTCCAAACTTAAAAATGGTATTGCTTGCTGTTTTTAAAAATCAAGCTTTTTGGTGCCTGAAGAAGAAAACGCGTGATGCCGGGGTCAGAAAAACTGGTGCCTGGGGAGGCAAATTTTTTTTGATCCCAAAGGCAAAAACGGATGCCAGGACGAAATTCCGGGTCGAATTCCAAACTTAAAAATGGTATTGCTTGCTGTTTTTAAAAATCAAGCATTTTGGTGCCTGAAGAAGAAAACGCGTGATGCCGGGGTCAGAAAAACTGGTGCCTGGGGAGGCAAATTTTTTTTGATCCCAAATGCAAAAATCCATGCCAGGATGAGTTTCGGGGTAGAATTCCATACTTAAAAATGGTATTGCTTGCTGTTTTTAAAAATCAGTCTTTTTGGTGCCTGAAGAAGAAAACGCGTGATGCCGGGGTCAGAAAAACTGGTGCCTGGGGAGGCAAATTTTTTTTGATCCCAAATGCAAAAACGGATGCCACGACGAAATGCAGGGTCGATTCCAAACTTAAAAATGGTATTGCTTGCTGTTTTTAAAAATCAAGCATTTTGGTGCCTGAAGAAGAAAACGCGTGATGCCGGGGTCAGAAAAACTGGTGCCTGGGGAGGCAAATTTTTTTTGATCCCAAATGCAAAAACGGATGCCAGGACGAAATTCCGGGTTGAATTCCAAACTTAAAAATGGTATTGCTTGCTGGTTTTAAAAATCAAGCTTTTTGGTGCCTGAAGAAGAAAACACGTGATGCCGGGGTCAGAAAAAATGATGCCTGGGTAGGCAAAAATTTTTTGATCCCAAATGCAAAAACGGATGCCAGGACGAAATGCAGGGTCGATTTCCAAACTTAAAAATGGTATTGCTTGCTATTTTTAAAAATCAAGCGTTTTGGTGCCTGAAGAAGAAAACGCGTGATGCCGGGGTCAGAAAAACTGGTGCCTGGGGAGGCAAATTTTTTTTGATCCCAAATGCAAAAACAGATGCCAGGACGAAATGCAGGGTCGATTTCCAAACTTAAAAATGGTATTGCTTGCTGTTTTTAAAAATCAAGCTTTTTGGTGCCTGAAGAAGAAAACGCGTGATGACGGGGTCAGAAAAACTGGTGCCTGGGGAGGTAAAATTTTTTTGATCCCAAATGCAAAAACGGATGCCAGGACGAAATTCCGGGTCGAATTCGAAACTTAAAAATGGTATTGCTTGCTGTTTTTAAAAATCAAGCATTTTGGTGCCTGAAGAAGAAAACGCGTGATGCCGGGGTCAGAAAAATTGGTGCCTGGGGAGGCAAATTTTTTTTAATCCCAAATGCAAAAGCGGATGGCAGGACGAAATTCGGGGTCGAATTCCAATCTTAAAAATGGTATTGCTTGCTGTTTTTAAAAATCAAGCTTTTTGGTGCCTGAAGAAGAAAACGCGTGATGCCGGGGTCAGAAATACTGGTGCCTGGGGAGGCAAATTTTTTTTGATCCCAAATGCAAAAACGGATGCCAGGACGAAATTCGGGGTCAAATTCCAAACTTAAAAATGGTATTGCTTGCTGTTTTTAAAAATCAAGCTTTTTGGTGCCTGAAGAAGAAAACGCCTGATGCCGGGGTCAGAAAAACTGGTGCCTGTGGAGGCAAATTTTTTTTGATCCCAAATGCAAAAACGGATGCCAGGACGAAATGCAGGGTCGATTTCCAAACTTAAAAATGGTATTGCTTGCTGTTTTTAAAAATCAAGCATTTTGGTGCCTGAAGAAGAAAACGCGTGATGCCGGGGTCAGAAAAACTGGTGCCTGGGGAGGCAAATTTTTTTTTATCCCAAATGCAAAAACGGATGCCAGGACGAAATGCAGGGTCGATTTCCAAACTTAAAAATGGTATTGCTTGCTGTTTTTAAAAATCAAGCTTTTTGGTGCCTGAAGAAGAAAACGCGTGATGCCGGGGTCAGAAAAACTGGTGCCTGGGGAGGTAAAATTTTTTTGATCCCAAATGCAAAAACGGATGCCAGTACGAAATTCCGGGTCGAATTCCAAACTTAAAAATGGTATTGCTTGCTGTTTTTAAAAATCAAGCATTTTGGTGCCTGAAGAAGAAAACGCGTGATGCCGGGGTCAGAAAAATTGGTGCCTGGGGAGGCAAATTTTTTTTGATCCCAAATGCAAAAACGGATGGCAGGACGAAATTCGGGGTCGAATTCCAATCTTAAAAATGGTATTGCTTGCTGTTTTTAAAAATCAAGCTTTTTGGTGCCTGAAGAAGAAAACGCGTGATGCCGGGGTCAGAAATACTGGTGCCTGGGGAGGCAAATTTTTTTTGATCCCAAATGCAAAAACGGATGCCAGGACGAAATTCGGGGTCAAATTCCAAACTTAAAAATGGTATTGCTTGCTGTTTTTAAAAATCAAGCTTTTTGGTGCCTGAAGAAGAAAACGCGTGATGCCGGGGTCAGAAAAACTGGTGCCTGGGGAGGCAAATTTTTTTTGATCCCAAATGCAAAAATGGATGCCAGGACGAAATGCAGGGTCGATTTCCAAACATAAAAATGGTATTGCTTGCTGTTTTTAAAAATCAAGCATTTTGGTGCTAGAAGAAGAAAACGCGTGATGCCGGGGTCAGAAAAACTGGTGCCTGTGGAGGCAAATTTTTTTTGATCCCAAATGCAAAAACGGATGCCAGGACGAAATTCCGGGTCGAATTCCAAACTTAAAAATGGTATTGCTTGCTGTTTTTAAAAATCAAGCTTTTTGGTGCCTGAAGAAGAAAACGCGTGATGCCGGGGTCAGAAAAACTGGTGCCTGGGGAGGCAAATTTTTTTTGATCCCAAATGCAAAAACGGATGCCAGGACGAAATGCAGGGTCGATTTCCAAACTTAAAAATGGTATTGCTTGCTGTTTTTAAAAATCAAGCATTTTGGTGCCTGAAGAAGAAAACGCGTGATGCCGGGGTCAGAAAAACTGGTGCCTGGGGAGGCAAATTTTTTTTTATCCCAAATGCAAAAACGGATGCCAGGACGAAATTCCGGGTCGAATTCCAAACTTAAAAATGGTATTGCTTGCTGTTTTTAAAAATCAAGCTTTTTGGGCCTGAAGAAGAAAACGCGTTATGCCGGGGTCAGAAAAACTGGTGCCTGGGGAGGCAAATTTTTTTTGATCCCAAATGCAAAAACGGATGCCAGGACGAAATTCCGGGTCGAATTCCAAACTTAAAAATGGTATTGCTTGCTGTTTTTAAAAATCAAGCTTTTTGGTGCCTGAAGAAGAAAACACGTGATGCCGGGGTCAGAAAAAATGATGCCTGGGTAGGCAAAATTTTTTTGATCCCAAATGCAAAAACGGATGCCAGGACGAAATGCAGGGTCGATTTCCAAACTTAAAAATGGTATTGCTTGCTGTTTTTAAAAATCAAGCGTTTTGGTGCCTGAAGAAGAAAACGCGTGATGCCGGGGTCAGAAAAACTGGTGCCTGGGGAGGCAAATTTTTTTTGATCCCAAATGCAAAAACAGATGCCAGGACGAAATACAGGGTCGATTTCCAAACTTAAAAATGGTATTGCTTGCTGTTTTTAAAAATCAAGCTTTTTGGTGCCTGAAGAAGAAAACGCGTGATGCCGGGGTCAGAAAAACTGGTTCCTGGGGAGGCAAAATTTTTTTGATCCCAAATGCAAAAACGGATGCCAGGACGAAATTCCCGGTCGAATTCCAAACTTAAAAATGGTATTGCTTGCTGTTTTTAAGAATCAAGCGTTTTGGTGCCTGAAGAAGAAAACGCGTGATGCCGGGGTCAGAAAAACTGGTGCCTGGGGAGGCAAATTTTTTTTTATCCCAAATGCAAAAACGGATGCCAGGACGAAATGCAGGGTCTTATTCCAAACTTAAAAATGGTATTGCTTGCTGTTTTTAAAAATCAAGCATTTTGGTGCCTGAAGAAGAAATCGCGTGATGCCGGGGTCAGAAAAACTGGTGCCTGGGGAGGCAAATTTTTTTTTATCCCAAATGCAAAAACGGATGCCAGGACGAAATGCAGGGTCGAATTCCAAACTTAAAAATGGTATTGCTTGCTGTTTTTAAAAATCAAGCTTTTTGGTGCCTGAAGAAGAAAACGCGTGATGCCGGGGTCAGAAAAACTGGTGCCTGGGGAGGCAAATTTTTTTTGATCCCAAATGCAAAAACGGATGCCAGGACGAAATGCAGGGTCGATTTCCAAACTTAAAAATGGTATTGCTTTCTGTTTTTAAAAATCAAGCGTTTTGGTGCCTGAAGAAGAAAACGCGTGATGCCGGGGTCAGAAAAACTGGTTCCTGGGGAGGCAAATTTTTTTTGATCCCAAATGCAAAAACGGATGCCAGGACGAAATTCCGGGTCGAATTCCAAACTTAAAAATGGTATTGCTTGCTGTTTTTAAAAATCAAGCTTTTTGGTGCCTGAAGAAGAAACGCGTGATGCCGGGGTCAGAAATACTGGTGCCTGGGGAGGCAAATTTTTTTTGATCCCAAAGGCAAAAACGGATGCCAGGACGAAATTCCGGGTCGAATTCCAAACTTAAAAATGGTATTGCTTGCTGTTTTTAAAAATCAAGCATTTTGGTGCCTGAAGAAGAAAACGCGTGATGCCGGGGTCAGAAAAATTGGTGCCTGGGGAAGCAAATTTTTTTTGATCCCAAATGCAAAAACGGATGGCAGGACGAAATTCGGGGTCGAATTCCAAACTTAAAAATGGTATTGCTTGCTGTTTTTAAAAATCAAGCTTTTTGGTGCCTGAAGAAGAAAACGCGTGATGCCGGGGTCAGAAAAACTGGTGCCTGGGGAGGCAAATTTTTTTTGATCCCAAATGCAAAAACGGATGCCAGGACGAAATGCAGGGTCGATTTCCAAACTTAAAAATGGTATTGCTTTCTGTTTTTAAAAATCAAGCGTTTTGGTGCCTGAAGAAGAAAACGCGTGATGCCGGGGTCAGAAAAACTGGTTCCTGGGGAGGCAAATTTTTTTTGATCCCAAATGCAAAAACGGATGCCAGGACGAAATTCCGGGTCGAATTCCAAACTTAAAAATGGTATTGCTTGCTGTTTTTAAAAATCAAGCTTTTTGGTGCCTGAAGAAGAAACGCGTGATGCCGGGGTCAGAAATACTGGTGCCTGGGGAGGCAAATTTTTTTTGATCCCAAAGGCAAAAACGGATGCCAGGACGAAATTCCGGGTCGAATTCCAAACTTAAAAATGGTATTGCTTGCTGTTTTTAAAAATCAAGCATTTTGGTGCCTGAAGAAGAAAACGCGTGATGCCGGGGTCAGAAAAATTGGTGCCTGGGGAAGCAAATTTTTTTTGATCCCAAATGCAAAAACGGATGGCAGGACGAAATTCGGGGTCGAATTCCAATCTTAAAAATGGTATTGCTTGCTGTTTTTAAAAATCAAGCTTTTTGGTGCCTGAAGAAGAAAACACGTGATGCCGGGGTCAGAAAAAATGATGCCTGGGTAGGCAAAATTTTTTTATCCCAAAGGCAAAAACGGATGCCAGGATGAGATTCAGGGTAGAATTCCAAACTTAAAAATGGTATTGCTTGCTGTTTTTAAAAATCAAGCTTTTTGGTGCCTGAAGAAGAAAACGCGTGATGCCGGGGTCAGAAAAAATGATGCCTGGGTAGGCAAATTTTTTTTGATCCCAAATGCAAAAACGGATGCCAGGACGAAATGCAGGGTCGATTTCCAAACTTAAAAATGGTATTGCTTGCTGTTTTTAAAAATCAAGCTTTTTGGTGCCTGAAGAAGAAAACGCGTGATGCCGGGGTCAGAAAAACTGGTGCCTGGGGAAGTAAAATTTTTTTGATCCCAAATGCAAAAACGGATGCCAGGATGAAATTCCGGGTCGAATTCCAAACTTAAAAATGGTATTGCTTGCTGTTTTTAAAAATCAAGCTTTTTGGTGCCTGAAGAAGAAAACGCGTGATGCCGGGGTCAGAAAAACTGGTTCCTGGGGAGGCAAATTTTTTTTGATCCCAAATGCAAAAACGGATGCCAGGACGAAATTCCGGGTCGAATTCCAAACTTAAAAATGGTATTGCTTTCTGTTTTTAAAAATCAAGCTTTTTGGTGCCTGAAGAAGAAACGCGTGATGCCGGGGTCAGAAAAACTGGTGCCTGGGGAGGCAAATTTTTTTTGATCCCAAAGGCAAAAACGGATGCCAGGACGAAATTCCGGGTCGAATTCCAAACTTAAAAATGGTATTGCTTGCTGTTTTTAAAAATCAAGCATTTTGGTGCCTGAAGAAGAAAACGCGTGATGCCGGGGTCAGAAAAACTGGTGCCTGGGGAGGCAAATTTTTTTTGATCCCAAATGCAAAAATCCATGCCAGGATGAGTTTCGGGGTAGAATTCCATACTTAAAAATGGTATTGCTTGCTGTTTTTAAAAATCAGTCTTTTTGGTGCCTGAAGAAGAAAACGCGTGATGCCGGGGTCAGAAAAACTGGTGCCTGGGGAGGCAAATTTTTTTTGATCCCAAATGCAAAAACGGATGCCACGACGAAATGCAGGGTCGATTTCCAAACTTAAAAATGGTATTGCTTGCTGTTTTTAAAAATCAAGCATTTTGGTGCCTGAAGAAGAAAACGCGTGATGCCGGGGTCAGAAAAACTGGTGCCTGGGGAGGCAAATTTTTTTTGATCCCAAATGCAAAAACGGATGCCAGGACGAAATTCCGGGTTGAATTCCAAACTTAAAAATGGTATTGCTTGCTGTTTTTAAAAATCAAGCTTTTTGGTGCCTGAAGAAGAAAACACGTGATGCCGGGGTCAGAAAAAATGATGCCTGGGTAGGCAAAAATTTTTTGATCCCAAATGCAAAAACGGATGCCAGGACGAAATGCAGGGTCGATTTCCAAACTTAAAAATGGTATTGCTTGCTGTTTTTAAAAATCAAGCGTTTTGGTGCCTGAAGAAGAAAACGCGTGATGCCGGGGTCAGAAAAACTGGTGCCTGGGGAGGCAAATTTTTTTTGATCCCAAATGCAAAAACAGATGCCAGGACGAAATGCAGGGTCGATTTCCAAACTTAAAAATGGTATTGCTTGCTGTTTTTAAAAATCAAGCTTTTTGGTGCCTGAAGAAGAAAACGCGTGATGCCGGGGTCAGAAAAACTGGTGCCTGGGGAGGCAAATTTTTTTTGATCCCAAATGCAAAAACGGATGCCAGGACGAAATGCAGGGTCGATTTCCAAACTTAAAAATGGTATTGCTTGCTGTTTTTAAAAATCAAGCTTTTTGGTGCCTGAAGAAGAAAACGCGTGATGCCGGGGTCAGAAAAACTGGTGCCTGGGGAGGTAAAATTTTTTTGATCCCAAATGCAAAAACGGATGCCAGGACGAAATTCCGGGTCGAATTCCAAACTTAAAAATGGTATTGCTTGCTGTTTTTAAAAATCAAGCATTTTGGTGCCTGAAGAAGAAAACGCGTGATGCCGGGGTCAGAAAAATTGGTGCCTGGGGAGGCAAATTTTTTTTAATCCCAAATGCAAAAACGGATGGCAGGACGAAATTCAGGGTCGAATTCCAATCTTAAAAATGGTATTGCTTGCTGTTTTTAAAAATCAAGCATTTTGGTGCCTGAAGAAGAAAACGCGTGATGCCGGGGTCAGAAAAACTGGTGCCTGGGGAGGCAAATTTTTTTTGATCCCAAATGCAAAAATCCATGCCAGGATGAGTTTCGGGGTAGAATTCCATACTTAAAAATGGTATTGCTTGCTGTTTTTAAAAATCAGTCTTTTTGTGCCTGAAGAAGAAAACGCGTGATGCCGGGGTCAGAAAAAATGATGCCTGGGTAGGCAAAAAATTTTTGATCCCAAAGGCAAAAACGGATGCCAGGATGAGATTCAGGGTAGAATTCCAAACTTAAAAATGGTATTGCTTGCTGTTTTTAAAAATAAAGCGTTTTGGTGCCTGAAGAAGAAAACGCGTGATGCCGGGGTCAGAAAAACTGGTGCCTGGGGAGGTAAAATTTTTTTGATCCCAAATGCAAAAACGGATGCCAGGACGAAATTCCGGGTCAAATTCCAAACTTAAAAATGGTATTGCTTGCTGTTTTTAAAAATCAAGCTTTTTGGTGCCTGAAGAAGAAAACGCGTGATGCCGGGGTCAGAAAAACTGGTGCCTGGGGAGGCAAATTTTTTTTGATCCCAAATGCAAAAACGGATGCCAGGACGAAATTCCCGGTCGAATTCCAAACTTAAAAATGGTATTGCTTGCTGTTTTTAAAAATCAAGCGTTTTGGTGCCTGAAGAAGAAAACGCGTGATGCCGGGGTCAGAAAAACTGGTGCCTGGGGAGGCAAATTTTTTTTTATCCCAAATGCAAAAACGGATGCCAGGACGAAATGCAGGGTCTTATTCCAAACTTAAAAATGGTATTGCTTGCTGTTTTTAAAAATCAAGCATTTTGGTGCCTGAAGAAGAAAACGCGTGATGCCGGGGTCAGAAAAACTGGTGCCTGGGGAGGCAAATTTTTTTTTATCCCAAATGCAAAAACGGATGCCAGGACGAAATGCAGGGTCGATTTCCAAACTTAAAAATGGTATTGCTTGCTGTTTTTAAAAATCAAGCATTTTGGTGCCTGAAGAAGAAATCGCGTGATGCCGGGGTCAGAAAAACTGGTGCCTGGGGAGGCAAATTTTTTTTGTTCCCAAATGCAAAAACGGATGCCAGGATGAAATTCGGGGTCGAATTCCAAACTTAAAAATGGTATTGCTTGCTGTTTTTAAAAATCAAGCTTTTTGGTGCCTGAAAAAGAAAACGCGTGATGCCGGGGTCAGAAAAACTGGTTCCTGGGGAGGCAAAATTTTTTTGATCCCAAATGCAAAAACGGATGCCAGGACGAAATTCCCGGTCGAATTCCAAACTTAAAAATGGTATTGCTTGCTGTTTTTAAAAATCAAGCGTTTTGGTGCCTGAAGAAGAAAACGCGTGATGCCGGGGTCAGAAAAACTGGTGCCTGGGGAGGCAAATTTTTTTTTATCCCAAATGCAAAAACGGATGCCAGGACGAAATGCAGGGTCTTATTCCAAACTTAAAAATGGTATTGCTTGCTGTTTTTAAAAATCAAGCATTTTGGTGCCTGAAGAAGAAATCGCGTGATGCCGGGGTCAGAAAAACTGGTGCCTGGGGAGGCAAATTTTTTTTTATCCCAAATGCAAAAACGGATGCCAGGACGAAATGCAGGGTCGAATTCCAAACTTAAAAATGGTATTGCTTGCTGTTTTTAAAAATCAAGCTTTTTGGTGCCTGAAGAAGAAAACGCGTGATGCCGGGGTCAGAAAAACTGGTGCCTGGGGAGGCAAATTTTTTTTGATCCCAAATGCAAAAACGGATGCCAGGACGAAATGCAGGGTCGATTTCCAAACTTAAAAATGGTATTGCTTTCTGTTTTTAAAAATCAAGCGTTTTGGTGCCTGAAGAAGAATACGCGTGATGCCGGGGTCAGAAAAACTGGTTCCTGGGGAGGCAAATTTTTTTTGATCCCAAATGCAAAAACGGATGCCAGGACGAAATTCCGGGTCGAATTCCAAACTTAAAAATGGTATTGCTTGCTGTTTTTAAAAATCAAGCTTTTTGGTGCCTGAAGAAGAAACGCGTGATGCCGGGGTCAGAAATACTGGTGCCTGGGGAGGCAAATTTTTTTTGATCCCAAAGGCAAAAATCCATGCCAGGATGAGTTTCGGGGTAGAATTCCATACTTAAAAATGGTATTGCTTGCTGTTGTTAAAAATCAGTCTTTTTGTGCCTGAAGAAGAAAACGCGTGATGCCGGGGTCAGAAAAAATGATGCCTGGGTAGGCAAAATTTTTTTGATCCCAAAGGGAAAAACGGATGCCAGGATGAGATTCAGGGTAGAATTCCAAACTTAAAAATGGTATTGCTTGCTGTTTTTAAAAATGAAGCTTTTTGGTGCCTGAAGAAGAAAACGCGTGATGCCGGGGTCAGAAAAACTGGTGCCTGGGGAGGCAAATTTTTTTTGATCCCAAATGCAAAAACGGATGCCAGGACGAAATGCAGGGTCGATTTCCAAACTTAAAAATGGTATTGCTTGCTGTTTTTAAAAATCAAGCATTTTGGTGCCTGAAGAAGAAAACGCGTGATGCCGGGGTCAGAAAAACTGGTGCCTGGGGAGGCAAATTTTTTTTTATCCCAAATGCAAAAACGGATGCCAGGACGAAATGCAGGGTCGATTTCCAAACTTAAAAATGGTATTGCTTGCTGTTTTTAAAAATCAAGCATTTTGGTGCCTGAAGAAGAAATCGCGTGATGCCGGGGTCAGAAAAACTGGTGCCTGGGGAGGCAAATTTTTTTTGTTCCCAAATGCAAAAACGGATGCCAGGATGAAATTCGGGGTCGAATTCCAAACTTAAAAATGGTATTGCTTGCTGTTTTTAAAAATCAAGCTTTTTGGTGCCTGAAGAAGAAAACGCGTGATGCCGGGGTCAGAAAAACTGGTTCCTGGGGAGGCAAAATTTTTTTGATCCCAAATGCAAAAACGGATGCCAGGACGAAATTCCCGGTCGAATTCCAAACTTAAAAATGGTATTGCTTGCTGTTTTTAAAAATCAAGCGTTTTGGTGCCTGAAGAAGAAAACGCGTGATGCCGGGGTCAGAAAAACTGGTGCCTGGGGAGGCAAATTTTTTTTTATCCCAAATGCAAAAACGGATGCCAGGACGAAATGCAGGGTCTTATTCCAAACTTAAAAATGATATTGCTTGCTGTTTTTAAAAATCAAGCTTTTTGGTGCCTGAAGAAGAAAACGCGTGATGCCGGGGTCAGAAAAACTGGTGCCTGGGGAGGCAAAATTTTTTTGATCCCAAATGCAAAAACGGATGCCAGGACGAAATTCCGGGTCGAATTCCAAACTTAAAAATGGTATTGCTTGCTGTTTTTAAAAATCAAGCTTTTTGGTGCCTGAAGAAGAAAACGCGTGATGCCGGGGTCAGAAAAACTGGTGCCTGGGGAGGCAAATTTTTTTTGATCCCAAATGCAAAAACGGATGCCAGGACGAAATGCAGGGTCGATTTCCAAACTTAAAAATGGTATTGCTTGCTGTTTTTAAAAATCAAGCTTTTTGGTGCCTGAAGAAGAAAACGCGTGATGCCGGGGTCAGAAAAACTGGTGCCTGGGGAGGTAAAATTTTTTTGATCCCAAATGCAAAAACGGATGCCAGGACGAAATTCCGGGTCGAATTCCAAACTTAAAAATGGTATTGCTTGCTGTTTTTAAAAATCAAGCATTTTGGTGCCTGAAGAAGAAAACGCGTGATGCCAGGGTCAGAAAAATTGGTGCCTGGGGAGGCAAATTTTTTTTAATCCCAAATGCAAAAACGGATGGCAGGACGAAATTCAGGGTCGAATTCCAATCTTAAAAATGGTATTGCTTGCTGTTTTTAAAAATCAAGCATTTTGGTGCCTGAAGAAGAAAACGCGTGATGCCGGGGTCAGAAAAACTGGTGCCTGGGGAGGCAAATTTTTTTTGATCCCAAATGCAAAAATCCATGCCAGGATGAGTTTCGGGGTAGAATTCCATACTTAAAAATGGTATTGCTTGCTGTTTTTAAAAATCAGTCTTTTTGTGCCTGAAGAAGAAAACGCGTGATGCCGGGGTCAGAAAAAATGATGCCTGGGTAGGCAAAAAATTTTTGATCCCAAAGGCAAAAACGGATGCCAGGATGAGATTCAGGGTAGAATTCCAAACTTAAAAATTGTATTGCTTGCTGTTTTTAAAAATAAAGCGTTTTGGTGCCTGAAGAAGAAAACGCGTGATGCCGGGGTCAGAAAAACTGGTGCCTGGGGAGGTAAAATTTTTTTGATCCCAAATGCAAAAACGGATGCCAGGACGAAATTCCGGGTCAAATTCCAAACTTAAAAATGGTATTGCTTGCTGTTTTTAAAAATCAAGCTTTTTGGTGCCTGAAGAAGAAAACGCGTGATGCCGGGGTCAGAAAAACTGGTGCCTGGGGAGGCAAATTTTTTTTGATCCCAAATGCAAAAACGGATGCCAGGACGAAATTCCCGGTCGAATTCCAAACTTAAAAATGGTATTGCTTGCTGTTTTTAAAAATCAAGCATTTTGGTGCCTGAAGAAGAAAACGCGTGATGCCGGGGTCAGAAAAACTGGTGCCTGGGGAGGCAAATTTTTTTTGATCCCAAATGCAAAAATCCATGCCAGGATGAGTTTTGGGGTAGAATTCCATACTTAAAAATGGTATTGCTTGCTGTTGTTAAAAATCAGTCTTTTTGTGCCTGAAGAAGAAAACGCGTGATGCCGGGGTCAGAAAAAATGATGCCTGGGTAGGCAAAATTTTTTTGATCCCAAAGGGAAAAACGGATGCCAGGATGAGATTCAGGGTAGAATTCCAAACTTAAAAATGGTATTGCTTGCTGTTTTTAAAAATGAAGCTTTTTGGTGCCTGAAGAAGAAAACGCGTGATGCCGGGGTCAGAAAAACTGGTGCCTGGGGAGGCAAATTTTTTTTGATCCCAAATGCAAAAACGGATGCCAGGACGAAATGCAGGGTCGATTTCCAAACTTAAAAATGGTATTGCTTGCTGTTTTTAAAAATCAAGCATTTTGGTGCCTGAAGAAGAAAACGCGTGATGCCGGGGTCAGAAAAACTGGTGCCTGGGGAGGCAAATTTTTTTTTATCCCAAATGCAAAAACGGATGCCAGGACGAAATGCAGGGTCGATTTCCAAACTTAAAAATGGTATTGCTTGCTGTTTTTAAAAATCAAGCATTTTGGTGCCTGAAGAAGAAATCGCGTGATGCCGGGGTCAGAAAAACTGGTGCCTGGGGAGGCAAATTTTTTTTGTTCCCAAATGCAAAAACGGATGCCAGGATGAAATTCGGGGTCGAATTCCAAACTTAAAAATGGTATTGCTTGCTGTTTTTAAAAATCAAGCTTTTTGGTGCCTGAAAAAGAAAACGCGTGATGCCGGGGTCAGAAAAACTGGTTCCTGGGGAGGCAAAATTTTTTTGATCCCAAATGCAAAAACGGATGCCAGGACGAAATTCCCGGTCGAATTCCAAACTTAAAAATGGTATTGCTTGCTGTTTTTAAAAATCAAGCGTTTTGGTGCCTGAAGAAGAAAACGCGTGATGCCGGGGTCAGAAAAACTGGTGCCTGGGGAGGCAAATTTTTTTTTATCCCAAATGCAAAAACGGATGCCAGGACGAAATGCAGGGTCTTATTCCAAACTTAAAAATGGTATTGCTTGCTGTTTTTAAAAATCAAGCATTTTGGTGCCTGAAGAAGAAATCGCGTGATGCCGGGGTCAGAAAAACTGGTGCCTGGGGAGGCAAATTTTTTTTTATCCCAAATGCAAAAACGGATGCCAGGACGAAATGCAGGGTCGAATTCCAAACTTAAAAATGGTATTGCTTGCTGTTTTTAAAAATCAAGCTTTTTGGTGCCTGAAGAAGAAAACGCGTGATGCCGGGGTCAGAAAAACTGGTGCCTGGGGAGGCAAATTTTTTTTGATCCCAAATGCAAAAACGGATGCCAGGACGAAATGCAGGGTCGATTTCCAAACTTAAAAATGGTATTGCTTTCTGTTTTTAAAAATCAAGCGTTTTGGTGCCTGAAGAAGAAAACGCGTGATGCCGGGGTCAGAAAAACTGGTTCCTGGGGAGGCAAATTTTTTTTGATCCCAAATGCAAAAACGGATGCCAGGACGAAATTCCGGGTCGAATTCCAAACTTAAAAATGGTATTGCTTGCTGTTTTTAAAAATCAAGCTTTTTGGTGCCTGAAGAAGAAACGCGTGATGCCGGGGTCAGAAATACTGGTGCCTGGGGAGGCAAATTTTTTTTGATCCCAAAGGCAAAAATCCATGCCAGGATGAGTTTCGGGGTAGAATTCCATACTTAAAAATGGTATTGCTTGCTGTTGTTAAAAATCAGTCTTTTTGTGCCTGAAGAAGAAAACGCGTGATGCCGGGGTCAGAAAAAATGATGCCTGGGTAGGCAAAATTTTTTTGATCCCAAAGGGAAAAACGGATGCCAGGATGAGATTCAGGGTAGAATTCCAAACTTAAAAATGGTATTGCTTGCTGTTTTTAAAAATGAAGCTTTTTGGTGCCTGAAGAAGAAAACGCGTGATGCCGGGGTCAGAAAAACTGGTGCCTGGGGAGGCAAATTTTTTTTGATCCCAAATGCAAAAACGGATGCCAGGACGAAATGCAGGGTCGATTTCCAAACTTAAAAATGGTATTGCTTGCTGTTTTTAAAAATCAAGCATTTTGGTGCCTGAAGAAGAAAACGCGTGATGCCGGGGTCAGAAAAACTGGTGCCTGGGGAGGCAAATTTTTTTTGTTCCCAAATGCAAAAACGGATGCCAGGATGAAATTCGGGGTCGAATTCCAAACTTAAAAATGGTATTGCTTGCTGTTTTTAAAAATCAAGCTTTTTGGTGCCTGAAGAAGAAAACGCGTGATGCCGGGGTCAGAAAAACTGGTTCCTGGGGAGGCAAAATTTTTTTGATCCCAAATGCAAAAACGGATGCCAGGACGAAATTCCCGGTCGAATTCCAAACTTAAAAATGGTATTGCTTGCTGTTTTTAAAAATCAAGCGTTTTGGTGCCTGAAGAAGAAAACGCGTGATGCCGGGGTCAGAAAAACTGGTGCCTGGGGAGGCAAATTTTTTTTTATCCCAAATGCAAAAACGGATGCCAGGACGAAATGCAGGGTCTTATTCCAAACTTAAAAATGATATTGCTTGCTGTTTTTAAAAATCAAGCATTTTGGTGCCTGAAGAAGAAATCGCGTGATGCCGGGGTCAGAAAAACTGGTGCCTGGGGAGGCAAATTTTTTTTTATCCCAAATGCAAAAACGGATGCCAGGACGAAATGCAGGGTCGAATTCCAAACTTAAAAATGGTATTGCTTGCTGTTTTTAAAAATCAAGCTTTTTGGTGCCTGAAGAAGAAAACGCGTGATGCCGGGGTCAGAAAAACTGGTGCCTGGGGAGGCAAATTTTTTTTGATCCCAAATGCAAAAACGGATGCCAGGACGAAATGCAGGGTCGATTTCCAAACTTAAAAATGGTATTGCTTTCTGTTTTTAAAAATCAAGCGTTTTGGTGCCTGAAGAAGAAAACGCGTGATGCCGGGGTCAGAAAAACTGGTTCCTGGGGAGGCAAATTTTTTTTGATCCCAAATGCAAAAACGGATGCCAGGACGAAATTCCGGGTCGAATTCCAAACTTAAAAATGGTATTGCTTGCTGTTTTTAAAAATCAAGCTTTTTGGTGCCTGAAGAAGAAACGCGTGATGCCGGGGTCAGAAATACTGGTGCCTGGGGAGGCAAATTTTTTTTGATCCCAAAGGCAAAAACGGATGCCAGGACGAAATTCCGGGTCGAATTCCAAACTTAAAAATGGTATTGCTTGCTGTTTTTAAAAATCAAGCATTTTGGTGCCTGAAGAAGAAAACGCGTGATGCCGGGGTCAGAAAAATTGGTGCCTGGGGAAGCAAATTTTTTTTGATCCCAAATGCAAAAACGGATGGCAGGACGAAATTCGGGGTCGAATTCCAATCTTAAAAATGGTATTGCTTGCTGTTTTTAAAAATCAAGCTTTTTGGTGCCTGAAGAAGAAAACACGTGATGCCGGGGTCAGAAAAAATGATGCCTGGGTAGGCAAAATTTTTTTATCCCAAAGGCAAAAACGGATGCCAGGATGAGATTCAGGGTAGAATTCCAAACTTAAAAATGGTATTGCTTGCTGTTTTTAAAAATCAAGCTTTTTGGTGCCTGAAGAAGAAAACGCGTGATGCCTGGGTCAGAAAAAATGATGCCTGGGTAGGCAAATTTTTTTTGATCCCAAATGCAAAAACGGATGCCAGGACGAAATGCAGGGTCGATTTCCAAACTTAAAAATGGTATTGCTTGCTGTTTTTAAAAATCAAGCTTTTTGGTGCCTGAAGAAGAAAACGCGTGATGCCGGGGTCAGAAAAACTGGTGCCTGGGGAAGTAAAATTTTTTTGATCCCAAATGCAAAAACGGATGCCAGGACGAAATTCCGGGTCGAATTCCAAACTTAAAAATGGTATTGCTTGCTGTTTTTAAAAATCAAGCTTTTTGGTGCCTGAAGAAGAAAACGCGTGATGCCGGGGTCAGAAAAACTGGTTCCTGGGGAGGCAAAATTTTTTTGATCCCAAATGCAAAAACGGATGCCAGGACGAAATTCCGGGTCGAATTCCAAACTTAAAAATGGTATTGCTTTCTGTTTTTAAAAATCAAGCTTTTTGGTGCCTGAAGAAGAAACGCGTGATGCCGGGGTCAGAAAAACTGGTGCCTGGGGAGGCAAATTTTTTTTGATCCCAAAGGCAAAAACGGATGCCAGGACGAAATTCCGGGTCGAATTCCAAACTTAAAAATGGTATTGCTTGCTGTTTTTAAAAATCAAGCATTTTGGTGCCTGAAGAAGAAAACGCGTGATGCCGGGGTCAGAAAAACTGGTGCCTGGGGAGGCAAATTTTTTTTGATCCCAAATGCAAAAATCCATGCCAGGATGAGTTTCGGGGTAGAATTCCATACTTAAAAGTGGTATTGCTTGCTGTTTTTAAAAATCAGTCTTTTTGGTGCCTGAAGAAGAAAACGCGTGATGCCGGGGTCAGAAAAACTGGTGCCTGGGGAGGCAAATTTTTTTTGATCCCAAATGCAAAAACGGATGCCACGACGAAATGCAGGGTCGATTTCCAAACTTAAAAATGGTATTGCTTGCTGTTTTTAAAAATCAAGCATTTTGGTGCCTGAAGAAGAAAACGCGTGATGCCGGGGTCAGAAAAACTGGTGCCTGGGGAGGCAAATTTTTTTTGATCCCAAATGCAAAAACGGATGCCAGGACGAAATTCCGGGTTGAATTCCAAACTTAAAAATGGTATTGCTTGCTGTTTTTAAAAATCAAGCTTTTTGGTGCCTGAAGAAGAAAACACGTGATGCCGGGGTCAGAAAAAATGATGCCTGGGTAGGCAAAATTTTTTTGATCCCAAATGCAAAAACGGATGCCAGGACGAAATGCAGGGTCGATTTCCAAACTTAAAAATGGTATTGCTTGCTGTTTTTAAAAATCAAGCGTTTTGGTGCCTGAAGAAGCAAACGCGTGATGCCGGGGTCAGAAAAACTGGTGCCTGGGGAGGCAAATTTTTTTTGATCCCAAATGCAAAAACAGATGCCAGGACGAAATGCAGGGTCGATTTCCAAACTTAAAAATGGTATTGCTTGCTGTTTTTAAAAATCAAGCTTTTTGGTGCCTGAAGAAGAAAACGCGTGATGCCGGGGTCAGAAAAACTGGTGCCTGGGGAGGTAAAAATTTTTTGATCCCAAATGCAAAAACGGATGCCAGGACGAAATTCCGGGTCGAATTCCAAACTTAAAAATGGTATTGCTTGCTGTTTTTAAAAATCAAGCTTTTTGGTGCCTGAAGAAGAAAACGCGTGATGCCGGGGTCAGAAAAACTGGTGCCTGGGGAGGCAAATTTTTTTTGATCCCAAATGCAAAAACGGATGCCAGGACGAAATGCAGGGTCGATTTCCAAACTTAAAAATGGTATTGCTTGCTGTTTTTAAAAATCAAGCTTTTTGGTGCCTGAAGAAGAAAACGCGTGATGCCGGGGTCAGAAAAACTGGTGCCTGGGGAGGTAAAATTTTTTTGATCCCAAATGCAAAAACGGATGCCAGGATGAAATTCCGGGTCGAATTCCAAACTTAAAAATGGTATTGCTTTCTGTTTTTAAAAATCAAGCATTTTGGTGCCTGAAGAAGAAAACGCGTGATGCCGGGGTCAGAAAAATTGGTGCCTGGGGAGGCAAATTTTTTTTAATCCCAAATGCAAAAACGGATGGCAGGACGAAATTCAGGGTCGAATTCCAATCTTAAAAATGGTATTGCTTGCTGTTTTTAAAAATCAAGCTTTTTGGTGCCTGAAGAAGAAAACGCGTGATGCCGGGGTCAGAAAAACTGGTGCCTGGGGAGGCAAATTTTTTTTGATCCCAAATGCAAAAATCCATGCCAGGATGAGTTTCGGGGTAGAATTCCATACTTAAAAATGGTATTGCTTGCCGTTTTTAAAAATCAGTCTTTTTGGTGCCTGAAGAAGAATACGCGTGATGCCGGGGTCAGAAAAACTGGTGCCTGGGGAGGCAAATTTTTTTTGATCCCAAATGCAAAAACGGATGCCACGACGAAATGCAGGGTCGATTTCCAAACTTAAAAATGGTATTTCTTGCTGTTTTTAAAAATCAAGCATTTTGGTGCCTGAAGAAGAAAACGCGTGATGCCGGGGTCAGAAAAACTGGTGCCTGGGGAGGCAAATTTTTTTTGATCCCAAATGCAAAAACGGATGCCAGGACGAAATTCCGGGTTGAATTCCAAACTTAAAAATGGTATTGCTTGCTGTTTTTAAAAATCAAGCTTTTTGGTGCCTGAAGAAGAAAACGCGTGATGCCGGGGTCAGAAAAACTGGTGCCTGGGGAGGCAAATTTTTTTTGATCCCAAATGCAAAAACAGATGCCAGGACGAAATGCAGGGTCGATTTCCAAACTTAAAAATGGTATTGCTTGCTGTTTTTAAAAATCAAGCTTTTTGGTGCCTGAAGAAGAAAACGCGTGATGCCGGGGTCAGAAAAACTGGTGCCTGGGGAGGTAAAAATTTTTTGATCCCAAATGCAAAAACGGATGCCAGGACGAAATTCCGGGTCGAATTCCAAACTTAAAAATGGTATTGCTTGCTGTTTTTAAAAATCAAGCTTTTTGGTGCCTGAAGAAGAAAACGCGTGATGCCGGGGTCAGAAAAACTGGTGCCTGGGGAGGTAAAATTTTTTTGATCCCAAATGCAAAAACGGATGCCAGGACGAAATTCCGGGTCGAATTCCAAACTTAAAAATGGTATTGCTTGCTGTTTTTAAAAATCAAGCATTTTGGTGCCTGAAGAAGAAAACGCGTGATGCCGGGGTCAGAAAAATTGGTTCCTGGGGAGGCAAATTTTTTTTAATCCCAAATGCAAAAATGGATGGCAGGACGAAATTCGGGGTCGAATTCCAATCTTAAAAATGGTATTGCTTGCTGTTTTTAAAAATCAAGCTTTTTGGTGCCTGAAGAAGAAAACGCGTGATGCCGGGGTCAGAAATACTGGTGCCTGGGGAGGCAAATTTTTTTTGATCCCAAATGCAAAAACGGATGCCAGGACGAAATTCGGGGTCAAATTCCAAACTTAAAAATGGTATTGCTTGCTGTTTTTAAAAATCAAGCTTTTTGGTGCCTGAAGAAGAAAACGCGTGATGCCGGGGTCAGAAAAACTGGTGCCTGGGGAGGCAAATTTTTTTTGATCCCAAATGCAAAAACGGATGCCAGGACGAAATGCAGGGTCGATTTCCAAACTTAAAAATGGTATTGCTTGCTGTTTTTAAAAATCAAGCATTTTGGTGCTAGAAGAAGAAAACGCGTGATGCCGGGGTCAGAAAAACTGGTGCCTGGGGAGGCAAATTTTTTTTGATCCCAAATGCAAAAACGGATGCCAGGACGAAATTCCGGGTCGAATTCCAAACTTAAAAATGGTATTGCTTGCTGTTTTTAAAAATCAAGCTTTTTGGTGCCTGAAGAAGAAAACGCGTGATGCCGGGGTCAGAAAAACTGGTGCCTGGGGAGGCAAATTTTTTTTGATCCCAAATGCAAAAACGGATGCCAGGACGAAATTCCCGGTCGAATTCCAAACTTAAAAATGGTATTGCTTGCTGTTTTTAAAAATCAAGCATTTTGGTGCCTGAAGAAGAAAACGCGTGATGCCGGGGTCAGAAAAACTGGTTCCTGGGGAGGCAAATTTTTTTTGATCCCAAATGCAAAAATCCATGCCAGGATGAGTTTCGGGGTCGATTTCCAAACTTAAAAATGGTATTGCTTGCTGTTTTTAAAAATCAAGCATTTTGGTGCCTGAAGAAGAAAACGCGTGATGCCGGGGTCAGAAAAACTGGTGCCTGGGGAGGCAAATTTTTTTTGATCCCAAATGCAAAAACGGATGCAAGGACGAAATGCAGGGTCGATTTCCAAACTTAAAAATGGTATTGCTTGCTGTTTTTAAAAATCAAGCTTTTTGGTGCCTGAAGAAGAAAACGCGTGATGCCGGGGTCAGAAAAACTGGTGCCTGGGGAGGTAAAATTTTTTTGATCCCAAATGCAAAAACGGATGCCAGGACGAAATTCCGGGTCGAATTCCAAACTTAAAAATGGTATTGCTTGCTGTTTTTAAAAATCAAGCATTTTGGTGCCTGAAGAAGAAAACGCGTGATGCCGGGGTCAGAAAAATTGGTTCCTGGGGAGGCAAATTTTTTTTAATCCCAAATGCAAAAATGGATGGCAGGACGAAATTCGGGGTCTAATTCCAATCTTAAAAATGGTATTGCTTGCTGTTTTTAAAAATCAAGCTTTTTGGTGCCTGAAGAAGAAAACGCGTGATGCCGGGGTCAGAAATACTGGTGCCTGGGGAGGCAAATTTTTTTTGATCCCAAATGCAAAAACGGATGCCAGGACGAAATTCGGGGTCAAATTCCAAACTTAAAAATGGTATTGCTTGCTGTTTTTAAAAATCAAGCTTTTTGGTGCCTGAAGAAGAAAACGCGTGATGCCGGGGTCAGAAAAACTGGTGCCTGGGGAGGCAAATTTTTTTTGATCCCAAATGCAAAAACGGATGCCAGGACGAAATGCAGGGTCGATTTCCAAACTTAAAAATGGTATTGCTTGCTGTTTTTAAAAATCAAGCATTTTGGTGCTAGAAGAAGAAAACGCGTGATGCCGGGGTCAGAAAAACTGGTGCCTGTGGAGGCAAATTTTTTTTGATCCCAAATGCAAAAACGGATGCCAGGACGAAATTCCGGGTCGAATTCCAAACTTAAAAATGGTATTGCTTGCTGTTTTTAAAAATCAAGCTTTTTGGTGCCTGAAGAAGAAAACGCGTGATGCCGGGGTCAGAAAAACTGGTGCCTGGGGAGGCAAATTTTTTTTGATCCCAAATGCAAAAACGGATGCCAGGACGAAATTCCCGGTCGAATTCCAAACTTAAAAATGGTATTGCTTGCTGTTTTTAAAAATCAAGCATTTTGGTGCCTGAAGAAGAAAACGCGTGATGCCGGGGTCAGAAAAACTGGTTCCTGGGGAGGCAAATTTTTTTTGATCCCAAATGCAAAAATCCATGCCAGGATGAGTTTCGGGGTCGATTTCCAAACTTAAAAATGGTATTGCTTGCTGTTTTTAAAAATCAAGCATTTTGGTGCCTGAAGAAGAAAACGCGTGATGCCGGGGTCAGAAAAACTGGTGCCTGTGGAGGCAAATTTTTTTTTATCCCAAATGCAAAAACGGATGCCAGGACGAAATTCCGGGTCGAATTCCAAACTTAAAAATGGTATTGCTTGCTGTTTTTAAAAATCAAGCTTTTTGGTGCCTGAAGAAGAAAACACGTGATGCCGGGGTCAGAAAAAATGATGCCTGGGTAGGCAAAATTTTTTTGATCCCAAATGCAAAAACGGATGCGAGGACGAAATGCAGGGTCGATTTCCAAACTTAAAAATGGTATTGCTTGCTGTTTTTAAAAATCAAGCGTTTTGGTGCCTGAAGAAGAAAACGCATGATGCCGGGGTCAGAAAAACTGGTGCCTGGGGAGGCAAATTTTTTTTGATCCCAAATGCAAAAACAGATGCCAGGACGAAATGCAGGGTCGATTTCCAAACTTAAAAATGGTATTGCTTGCTGTTTTTAAAAATCAAGCTTTTTGGTGCCTGAAGAAGAAAACGCGTGATGCCGGGGTCAGAAAAACTGGTGCCTGGGGAGGTAAAAATTTTTTGATCCCAAATGCAAAAACGGATGCCAGGACGAAATTCCGGGTCGAATTCCAAACTTAAAAATGGTATTGCTTGCTGTTTTTAAAAATCAAGCTTTTTGGTGCCTGAAGAAGAAAACGCGTGATGCCGGGGTCAGAAAAACTGGTGCCTGGGGAGGCAAATTTTTTTTGATCCCAAATGCAAAAACGGATGCCAGGACGAAATGCAGGGTCGATTTCCAAACTTAAAAATGGTATTGCTTGCTGTTTTTAAAAATCAAGCTTTTTGGTGCCTGAAGAAGAAAACGCGTGATGCCGGGGTCAGAAAAACTGGTGCCTGGGGAGGCAAATTTTTTTTGATCCCAAATGCAAAAACAGATGCCAGGATGAAATGCAGGGTCGATTTCCAAACTTAAAAATGGTATTGCTTGCTGTTTTTAAAAATCAAGCTTTTTGGTGCCTGAAGAAGAAAACGCGTGATGCCGGGGTCAGAAAAACTGGTGCCTGGGGAGGTATAATTTTTTTGATCCCAAATGCAAAAACGGATGCCAGGACGAAATTCCCGGTCGAATTCCAAACTTAAAAATGGTATTGCTTGCTGTTTTTAAAAATCAAGCATTTTGGTGCCTGAAGAAGAAAACGCGTGATGCCGGGGTCAGAAAAACTGGTTCCTGGGGAGGCAAATTTTTTTTGATCCCAAATGCAAAAATCCATGCCAGGATGAGTTTCGGGGTCGATTTCCAAACTTAAAAATGGTATTGCTTGCTGTTTTTAAAAATCAAGCATTTTGGTGCCTGAAGAAGAAAACGCGTGATGCCGGGGTCAGAAAAACTGGTGCCTGTGGAGGCAAATTTTTTTTTATCCCAAATGCAAAAACGGATGCCAGGACGAAATTCCGGGTCGAATTCCAAACTTAAAAATGGTATTGCTTGCTGTTTTTAAAAATCAAGCTTTTTGGTGCCTGAAGAAGAAAACACGTGATGCCGGGGTCAGAAAAAATGATGCCTGGGTAGGCAAAATTTTTTTGATCCCAAATGCAAAAACGGATGCGAGGACGAAATGCAGGGTCGATTTCCAAACTTAAAAATGGTATTGCTTGCTGTTTTTAAAAATCAAGCGTTTTGGTGCCTGAAGAAGAAAACGCATGATGCCGGGGTCAGAAAAACTGGTGCCTGGGGAGGCAAATTTTTTTTGATCCCAAATGCAAAAACAGATGCCAGGACGAAATGCAGGGTCGATTTCCAAACTTAAAAATGGTATTGCTTGCTGTTTTTAAAAATCAAGCTTTTTGGTGCCTGAAGAAGAAAACGCGTGATGCCGGGGTCAGAAAAACTGGTGCCTGGGGAGGTAAAAATTTTTTGATCCCAAATGCAAAAACGGATGCCAGGACGAAATTCCGGGTCGAATTCCAAACTTAAAAATGGTATTGCTTGCTGTTTTTAAAAATCAAGCTTTTTGGTGCCTGAAGAAGAAAACGCGTGATGCCGGGGTCAGAAAAACTGGTGCCTGGGGAGGCAAATTTTTTTTGATCCCAAATGCAAAAACGGATGCCAGGACGAAATGCAGGGTCGATTTCCAAACTTAAAAATGGTATTGCTTGCTGTTTTTAAAAATCAAGCTTTTTGGTGCCTGAAGAAGAAAACGCGTGATGCCGGGGTCAGAAAAACTGGTGCCTGGGGAGGCAAATTTTTTTTGATCCCAAATGCAAAAACAGATGCCAGGATGAAATGCAGGGTCGATTTCCAAACTTAAAAATGGTATTGCTTGCTGTTTTTAAAAATCAAGCTTTTTGGTGCCTGAAGAAGAAAACGCGTGATGCCGGGGTCAGAAAAACTGGTGCCTGGGGAGGTATAATTTTTTTGATCCCAAATGCAAAAACGGATGCCAGGACGAAATTCCGGGTCGAATTCCAAACTTAAAAATGGTATTGCTTGCTGTTTTTAAAAATCAAGCTTTTTGGTGCCTGAAGAAGAAAACGCGTGATGCCGGGGTCAGAAAAACTGGTGCCTGGGGAGGTAAAAATTTTTTGATCCCAAATGCAAAAACGGATGCCAGGACGAAATTCAGGGTCGAATTCCAATCTTAAAAATGGTATTGCTTGCTGTTTTTAAAAATCAGTCTTTTTGTGCCTGAAGAAGAAAACGCGTGATGCCAGGGTCAGAAAAACTGGTGCCTGGGGAGGCAAATTTTTTTTGATCCCAAATGCAAAAACGGATGCCAGGACGAAATGCAGGGTCGATTTCCAAACTTAAAAATGGTATTGCTTGCTGTTTTTAAAAATCAAGCTTTTTGGTGCCTGAAGAAGAAAACGCGTGATGCCGGGGTCAGAAAAACTGGTGCCTGGGGAGGTAAAATTTTTTTGATCCCAAATGCAAAAACGGATGCCAGGACGAAATTCCGGGTCGAATTCCAAACTTAAAAATGGTATTGCTTGCTGTTTTTAAAAATCAAGCATTTTGGTGCCTGAAGAAGAAAACGCGTGATGCCGGGGTCAGAAAAATTGGTTCCTGGGGAGGCAAATTTTTTTTAATCCCAAATGCAAAAATGGATGGCAGGACGAAATTCGGGGTCGAATTCCAATCTTAAAAATGGTATTGCTTGCTGTTTTTAAAAATCAAGCTTTTTGGTGCCTGAAGAAGAAAACGCGTGATGCCGGGGTCAGAAATACTGGTGCCTGGGGAGGCAAATTTTTTTTGATCCCAAATGCAAAAACGGATGCCAGGACGAAATTCGGGGTCAAATTCCAAACTTAAAAATGGTATTGCTTGCTGTTTTTAAAAATCAAGCTTTTTGGTGCCTGAAGAAGAAAACGCGTGATGCCGGGGTCAGAAAAACTGGTGCCTGGGGAGGCAAATTTTTTTTGATCCCAAATGCAAAAACGGATGCCAGGACGAAATGCAGGGTCGATTTCCAAACTTAAAAATGGTATTGCTTGCTGTTTTTAAAAATCAAGCATTTTGGTGCTAGAAGAAGAAAACGCGTGATGCCGGGGTCAGAAAAACTGGTGCCTGTGGAGGCAAATTTTTTTTGATCCCAAATGCAAAAACGGATGCCAGGACGAAATTCCGGGTCGAATTCCAAACTTAAAAATGGTATTGCTTGCTGTTTTTAAAAAGCAAGCTTTTTGGTGCCTGAAGAAGAAAACGCGTGATGCCGGGGTCAGAAAAACTGGTGCCTGGGGAGGCAAATTTTTTTTGATCCCAAATGCAAAAACGGATGCCAGGACGAAATTCCCGGTCGAATTCCAAACTTAAAAATGGTATTGCTTGCTGTTTTTAAAAATCAAGCATTTTGGTGCCTGAAGAAGAAAACGCGTGATGCCGGGGTCAGAAAAACTGGTTCCTGGGGAGGCAAATTTTTTTTGATCCCAAATGCAAAAATCCATGCCAGGATGAGTTTCGGGGTAGAATTCCATACTTAAAAATGGTATTGCTTGCTGTTTTTAAAAATCAGCCTTTTTGGTGCCTGAAGAAGAAAACGCGTGATGCCGGGGTCAGAAAAACTGGTGCCTGGGGAGGCAAATTTTTTTTGATCCCAAATGCAAAAACGGATGCCAGGACGAAATGCAGGGTCGATTTCCAAACTTAAAAATGGTATTGCTTGCTGTTTTTAAAAATCAAGCATTTTGGTGCCTGAAGAAGAAAACGCGTGATGCCGGGGTCAGAAAAACTGGTGCCTGGGGAGGCAAATTTTTTTTTATCCCAAATGCAAAAACGGATGCCAGGACGAAATTCCGGGTCGAATTCCAAACTTAAAAATGGTATTGCTTGCTGTTTTTAAAAATCAAGCTTTTTGGGCCTGAAGAAGAAAACGCGTTATGCCGGGGTCAGAAAAACTGGTGCCTGGGGAGTCAAATTTTTTTTGATCCCAAATGCAAAAACGGATGCCAGGACGAAATTCCGGGTCGAATTCCAAACTTAAAAATGGTATTGCTTGCTGTTTTTAAAAATCAATCTTTTTGGTGCCTGAAGAAGAAAACACGTGATGCCGGGGTCAGAAAAAATGATGCCTGGGTAGGCAAAATTTTTTTGATCCCAAATGCAAAAACGGATGCCAGGACGAAATGCAGGGTCGATTTCCAAACTTAAAAATGGTATTGCTTGCTGTTTTTAAAAATCAAGCGTTTTGGTGCCTGAAGAAGAAAACGCGTGATGCCGGGGTCAGAAAAACTGGTGCCTGGGGAGGCAAATTTTTTTTGATCCCAAATGCAAAAACAGATGCCAGGACGAAATGCAGGGTCGATTTCCAAACTTAAAAATGGTATTGCTTGCTGTTTTTAAAAATCAAGCTTTTTGGTGCCTGAAGAAGAAAACGCGTGATGCCGGGGTCAGAAAAACTGGTGCCTGGGGAGGTAAAAATTTTTTGATCCCAAATGCAAAAACGGATGCCAGGACGAAATTCCGGGTCGAATTCCAAACTTAAAAATGGTATTGCTTGCTGTTTTTAAAAATCAAGCTTTTTGGTGCCTGAAGAAGAAAACGCGTGATGCCGGGGTCAGAAAAACTGGTGCCTGGGGAGGCAAATTTTTTTTGATCCCAAATGCAAAAACGGATGCCAGGACGAAATGCAGGGTCGATTTCCAAACTTAAAAATGGTATTGCTTGCTGTTTTTAAAAATCAAGCTTTTTGGTGCCTGAAGAAGAAAACGCGTGATGCCGGGGTCAGAAAAACTGGTGCCTGGGGAGGCAAATTTTTTTTGATCCCAAATGCAAAAACAGATGCCAGGATGAAATGCAGGGTCGATTTCCAAACTTAAAAATGGTATTGCTTGCTGTTTTTAAAAATCAAGCTTTTTGGTGCCTGAAGAAGAAAACGCGTGATGCCGGGGTCAGAAAAACTGGTGCCTGGGGAGGTATAATTTTTTTGATCCCAAATGCAAAAACGGATGCCAGGATGAAATTCCGGGTCGAATTCCAAACTTAAAAATGGTATTGCTTGCTGTTTTTAAAAATCAAGCTTTTTGGTGCCTGAAGAAGAAAACGCGTGATGCCGGGGTCAGAAAAACTGGTGCCTGGGGAGGCAAATTTTTTTTGATCCCAAATGCAAAAACGGATGCCAGGACGAAATGCAGGGTCGATTTCCAAACTTAAAAATGGTATTGCTTGCTGTTTTTAAAAATCAAGCTTTTTGGTGCCTGAAGAAGAAAACGCGTGATGCCGGGGTCAGAAAAACTGGTGCCTGGGGAGGTATAATTTTTTTGATCCCAAATGCAAAAACGGATGCCAGGACGAAATTCCGGGTCGAATTCCAAACTTAAAAATGGTATTGCTTGCTGTTTTTAAAAATCAAGCTTTTTGGTGCCTGAAGAAGAAAACGCGTGATGCCGGGGTCAGAAAAACTGGTGCCTGGGGAGGCAAATTTTTTTTGATCCCAAATGCAAAAACGGATGCCAGGACGAAATGCAGGGTCGATTTCCAAACTTAAAAATGGTATTGCTTGCTGTTTTTAAAAATCAAGGTTTTTGGTGCCTGAAGAAGAAAACGCGTGATGCCGGGGTCAGAAAAACTGGTGCCTGGGGAGGTAAAAATTTTTTGATCCCAAATGCAAAAACGGATGCCAGGACGAAATTCAGGGTCGAATTCCAATCTTAAAAATGGTATTGCTTGCTGTTTTTAAAAATCAGTCTTTTTGTGCCTGAAGAAGAAAACGCGTGATGCCAGGGTCAGAAAAACTGGTGCCTGGGGAGGCAAATTTTTTTTGATCCCAAATGCAAAAACGGATGCCAGGACGAAATGCAGGGTCGAATTCCAAACTTAAAAATGGTATTGCTTGCTGTTTTTAAAAATCAAGCATTTTGGTGCCTGAAGAAGAAAACGCGTGATGCCGGGGTCAGAAAAATTGGTGCCTGGGGAGGCAAATTTTTTTTGATCCCAAATGCAAAAACGGATGGCAGGACGAAATTCGGGGTCGAATTCCAATCTTAAAAATGGTATTGCTTGCTGTTTTTAAAAATCAAGCTTTTTGGTGCCTGAAGAAGAAAACGCGTGATGCCGGGGTCAGAAAAACTGGTGCCTGGGGAGGCAAAATTTTTTTGATCCCAAAGGCAAACACGGATGCCAGGATGAGATTCAGGGTAGAATTCCAAACTTAAAAATGGTATTGCTTGCTGTTTTTAAAAATCAAGCTTTTTGGTGCCTGAAGAAGAAAACGCGTGATGCCGGGGTCAGAAAAAATGATGCCTGGGTAGGCAAATTTTTTTTGATCCCAAATGCAAAAACGGATGCCAGGACGAAATGCAGGGTCGATTTCCAAACTTAAAAATGGTATTGCTTGCTGTTTTTAAAAATCAAGCGTTTTGGTGCCTGAAGAAGAAAACGCGTGATGCCGGGGTCAGAAAAACTGGTGCCTGGGGAGGCAAATTTTTTTTGATCCCAAATGCAAAAACGGATGCCAGGACGAAATTCCGGGTCGATTTCCAAACTTAAAAATGGTATTGCTTGCTGTTTTTAAAAATCAAGCTTTTTGGTGCCTGAAGAAGAAAACGCGTGATGCCGGGGTCAGAAAAACTGGTGCCTGGGGAGGCAAATTTTTTTTGATCCCAAATGCAAAAACGGATGCCAGGACGAAATTCTGGATCGAATTCCAAACTTAAAAATGGTATTGCTTGCTGTTTTTAAAAATCAAGCTTTTTGGTGCCTGAAGAAGAAAACGCGTGATGCCGGGGTCAGAAAAACTGGTTCCTGGGGAGGCAAATTTTTTTTGATCCCAAATGCAAAAACGGATGCCAGGACGAAATTCCCGGTCGAATTCCAAACTTAAAAATGGTATTGCTTGCTGTTTTTAAAAATCAAGCTTTTTGGTGCCTGAAGAAGAAACGCGTGATGCCGGGGTCAGAAAAACTGGTGCCTGGGGAGGCAAAATTTTTTTGATCCCAAATGCAAAAACGGATGCCAGGACGAAATTCAGGGTCGAATTCCAATCTTAAAAATGATATTGCTTGCTGTTTTTAAAAATCAGTCTTTTTGTGCCTGAAGAAGAAAACGCGTGATGCCAGGGTCAGAAAAACTGGTGCCTGGGGAGGCAATTTTTTTTTGATCCCAAATGCAAAAACGGATGCCAGGACGAAATGCAGGGTCAATTTCCAAACTTAAAAATGGTATTGCTTGCTGTTTTTAAAAATCAAGCTTTTTGGTGCCTGAAGAAGAAAACGCGTGATGCCGGGGTCAGAAAAACTGGTTCCTGGGGAGGCAAATTTTTTTTGATCCCAAATGCAAAAACGGATGCCAGGACGAAATTCCCGGTCGAATTCCAAACTTAAAAATGGTATTGCTTGCTGTTTTTAAAAATCAAGCTTTTTGGTGCCTGAAGAAGAAACGCGTGATGCCGGGGTCAGAAAAACTGGTGCCTGGGGAGGCAAATTTTTTTTGATCCCAAATGCAAAAACGGATGCCAGGACGAAATTCGGGGTCGAATTCCAATCTTAAAAATGGTATTGCTTGCTGTTTTTAAAAATCAGTCTTTTTGTGCCTGAAGAAGAAAACGCGTGATGCCAGGGTCAGAAAAACTGGTGCCTGGGTAGGCAAATTTTTTTTGATCCCAAATGCAAAAACGGATGCCAGGACGAAATGCAGGGTCGATTTCCAAACTTAAAAATGGTATTGCTTGCTGTTTTTAAAAATCAAGCGTTTTGGTGCCTGAAGAAGAAAACGCGTGATGCCGGGGTCAGAAAAACTGGTGCCTGGGGAGGCAAATTTTTTTTGATCCCAAATGCAAAAACGGATGCCAGGACGAAATTCCGGGTCGATTTCCAAACTTAAAAATGGTATTGCTTGCTGTTTTTAAAAATCAAGCTTTTTGGTGCCTGAAGAAGAAAACGCGTGATGCCGGGGTCAGAAAAACTGGTGCCTGGGGAGGCAAATTTTTTTTGATCCCAAATGCAAAAACGGATGCCAGGACGAAATTCTGGATCGAATTCCAAACTTAAAAATGGTATTGCTTGCTGTTTTTAAAAATCAAGCTTTTTGGTGCCTGAAGAAGAAAACGCGTGATGCCGGGGTCAGAAAAACTGGTTCCTGGGGAGGCAAATTTTTTTTGATCCCAAATGCAAAAACGGATGCCAGGACGAAATTCCCGGTCGAATTCCAAACTTAAAAATGGTATTGCTTGCTGTTTTTAAAAATCAAGCTTTTTGGTGCCTGAAGAAGAAACGCGTGATGCCGGGGTCAGAAAAACTGGTGCCTGGGGAGGCAAATTTTTTTTGATCCCAAATGCAAAAACGGATGCCAGGACGAAATTCAGGGTCGAATTCCAATCTTAAAAATGATATTGCTTGCTGTTTTTAAAAATCAGTCTTTTTGTGCCTGAAGAAGAAAACGCGTGATGCCAGGGTCAGAAAAACTGGTGCCTGGGGAGGCAAATTTTTTTTGATCCCAAATGCAAAAACGGATGCCAGGACGAAATGCAGGGTCAATTTCCAAACTTAAAAATGGTATTGCTTGCTGTTTTTAAAAATCAAGCTTTTTGGTGCCTGAAGAAGAAAACGCGTGATGCCGGGGTCAGAAAAACTGGTGCCTGGGGAGGTAAAATTTTTTTGATCCCAAATGCAAAAACGGATGCCAGGACGAAATTCCGGGTCGAATTCCAAACTTAAAAATGGTATTGCTTGCTGTTTTTAAAAATCAAGCATTTTGGTGCCTCAAGAAGAAAACGCGTGATGCCGGGGTCAGAAATACTGGTGCCTGGGGAGGCAATTTTTTTTTGATCCCAAATGCAAAAACGGATGCCAGGACGAAATTCGGGGTCAAATTCCAAACTTAAAAATGGTATTGCTTGCTGTTTTTAAAAATCAAGCTTTTTGGTGCCTGAAGAAGAAAACGCGTGATGCCGGGGTCAGAAAAACTGGTTCCTGGGGAGGCAAATTTTTTTTGATCCCAAATGCAAAAACGGATGCCAGGACGAAATTCCCGGTCGAATTCCAAACTTAAAAATGGTATTGCTTGCTGTTTTTAAAAATCAAGCTTTTTGGTGCCTGAAGAAGAAACGCGTGATGCCGGGGTCAGAAAAACTGGTGCCTGGGGAGGCAAATTTTTTTTGATCCCAAATGCAAAAACGGATGCCAGGACGAAATTCGGGGTCGAATTCCAATCTTAAAAATGGTATTGCTTGCTGTTTTTAAAAATCAGTCTTTTTGTGCCTGAAGAAGAAAACGCGTGATGCCAGGGTCAGAAAAACTGGTGCCTGGGGAGGCAAATTTTTTTTGATCCCAAATGCAAAAACGGATGCCAGGACGAAATGCAGGGTCGATTTCCAAACTTAAAAATGGTATTGCTTGCTGTTTTTAAAAATCAAGCGTTTTGGTGCCTGAAGAAGAAAACGCGTGATGCCGGGGTCAGAAAAACTGGTGCCTGGGGAGGTAAAAATTTTTTGATCCCAAATGCAAAAACGGATGCCAGGACGAAATTCCGGGTCGAATTCCAAACTTAAAAATGGTATTGCTTGCTGTTTTTAAAAATCAAGCTTTTTGGTGCCTGAAGAAGAAAACGCGTGATGCCGGGGTCAGAAAAACTGGTGCCTGGGGAGGCAAATTTTTTTTGATCCCAAATGCAAAAACGGATGCCAGGACGAAATGCAGGGTCGATTTCCAAACTTAAAAATGCTATTGCTTGCTGTTTTTAAAAATCAAGCTTTTTGGTGCCTGAAGAAGAAAACGCGTGATGCCGGGGTCAGAAAAACTGGTGCCTGGGGAGGCAAATTTTTTTTGATCCCAAATGCAAAAACAGATGCCAGGATGAAATGCAGGGTCGATTTCCAAACTTAAAAATGGTATTGCTTGCTGTTTTTAAAAATCAAGCTTTTTGGTGCCTGAAGAAGAAAACGCGTGATGCCGGGGTCAGAAAAACTGGTGCCTGGGGAGGTATAATTTTTTTGATCCCAAATGCAAAAACGGATGCCAGGATGAAATTCCGGGTCGAATTCCAAACTTAAAAATGGTATTGCTTGCTGTTTTTAAAAATCAAGCTTTTTGGTGCCTGAAGAAGAAAACGCGTGATGCCGGGGTCAGAAAAACTGGTGCCTGGGGAGGCAAATTTTTTTTGATCCCAAATGCAAAAACGGATGCCAGGACGAAATGCAGGGTCGATTTCCAAACTTAAAAATGGTATTGCTTGCTGTTTTTAAAAATCAAGCTTTTTGGTGCCTGAAGAAGAAAACGCGTGATGCCGGGGTCAGAAAAACTGGTGCCTGGGGAGGTAAAAATTTTTTGATCCCAAATGCAAAAACGGATGCCAGGACGAAATTCAGGGTCGAATTCCAATCTTAAAAATGGTATTGCTTGCTGTTTTTAAAAATCAGTCTTTTTGTGCCTGAAGAAGAAAACGCGTGATGCCAGGGTCAGAAAAACTGGTGCCTGGGGAGGCAAATTTTTTTTCATCCCAAATGCAAAAACGGATGCCAGGACGAAATGCAGGGTCGATTTCCAAACTTAAAAATGGTATTGCTTGCTGTTTTTAAAAATCAAGCTTTTTGGTGCCTGAAGAAGAAAACGCGTGATGCCGGGGTCAGAAAAACTGGTGCCTGGGGAGGTATAATTTTTTTGATCCCAAATGCAAAAACGGATGCCAGGACGAAATTCCGGGTCGAATTCCAAACTTAAAAATGGTATTGCTTGCTGTTTTTAAAAATCAAGCTTTTTGGTGCCTGAAGAAGAAAACGCGTGATGCCGGGGTCAGAAAAACTGGTGCCTGGGGAGGCAAATTTTTTTTGATCCCAAATGCAAAAACGGATGCCAGGACGAAATGCAGGGTCGATTTCCAAACTTAAAAATGGTATTGCTTGCTGTTTTTAAAAATCAAGGTTTTTGGTGCCTGAAGAAGAAAACGCGTGATGCCGGGGTCAGAAAAACTGGTGCCTGGGGAGGTAAAAATTTTTTGATCCCAAATGCAAAAACGGATGCCAGGACGAAATTCAGGGTCGAATTCCAATCTTAAAAATGGTATTGCTTGCTGTTTTTAAAAATCAGTCTTTTTGTGCCTGAAGAAGAAAACGCGTGATGCCAGGGTCAGAAAAACTGGTGCCTGGGGAGGCAAATTTTTTTTGATCCCAAATGCAAAAACGGATGCCAGGACGAAATGCAGGGTCGAATTCCAAACTTAAAAATGGTATTGCTTGCTGTTTTTAAAAATCAAGCATTTTGGTGCCTGAAGAAGAAAACGCGTGATGCCGGGGTCAGAAAAATTGGTGCCTGGGGAGGCAAATTTTTTTTGATCCCAAATGCAAAAACGGATGGCAGGACGAAATTCGGGGTCGAATTCCAATCTTAAAAATGGTATTGCTTGCTGTTTTTAAAAATCAAGCTTTTTGGTGCCTGAAGAAGAAAACGCGTGATGCCGGGGTCAGAAAAACTAGTGCCTGGGGAGGCAAAATTTTTTTGATCCCAAAGGCAAAAACGGATGCCAGGATGAGATTCAGGGTAGAATTCCAAACTTAAAAATGGTATTGCTTGCTGTTTTTAAAAATCAAGCTTTTTGGTGCCTGAAGAAGAAAACGCGTGATGCCGGGGTCAGAAAAAATGATGCCTGGGTAGGCAAATTTTTTTTGATCCCAAATGCAAAAACGGATGCCAGGACGAAATGCAGGGTCGATTTCCAAACTTAAAAATGGTATTGCTTGCTGTTTTTAAAAATCAAGCGTTTTGGTGCCTGAAGAAGAAAACGCGTGATGCCGGGGTCAGAAAAACTGGTGCCTGGGGAGGCAAATTTTTTTTGATCCCAAATGCAAAAACGGATGCCAGGACGAAATTCCGGGTCGATTTCCAAACTTAAAAATGGTATTGCTTGCTGTTTTTAAAAATCAAGCTTTTTGGTGCCTGAAGAAGAAAACGCGTGATGCCGGGGTCAGAAAAACTGGTGCCTGGGGAGGCAAATTTTTTTTGATCCCAAATGCAAAAACGGATGCCAGGACGAAATTCGGGGTCAAATTCCAAACTTAAAAATGGTATTGCTTGCTGTTTTTAAAAATCAAGCTTTTTGGTGCCTGAAGAAGAAAACGCGTGATGCCGGGGTCAGAAAAACTGGTTCCTGGGGAGGCAAATTTTTTTTGATCCCAAATGCAAAAACGGATGCCAGGACGAAATTCCCGGTCGAATTCCAAACTTAAAAATGGTATTGCTTGCTGTTTTTAAAAATCAAGCTTTTTGGTGCCTGAAGAAGAAACGCGTGATGCCGGGGTCAGAAAAACTGGTGCCTGGGGAGGCAAATTTTTTTTGATCCCAAATGCAAAAACGGATGCCAGGACGAAATTCGGGGTCGAATTCCAATCTTAAAAATGGTATTGCTTGCTGTTTTTAAAAATCAGTCTTTTTGTGCCTGAAGAAGAAAACGCGTGATGCCAGGGTCAGAAAAACTGGTGCCTGGGGAGGCAAATTTTTTTTGATCCCAAATGCAAAAACGGATGCCAGGACGAAATGCAGGGTCGATTTCCAAACTTAAAAATGGTATTGCTTGCTGTTTTTAAAAATCAAGCGTTTTGGTGCCTGAAGAAGAAAACGCGTGATGCCGGGGTCAGAAAAACTGGTGCCTGGGGAGGCAAATTTTTTTTGATCCCAAATGCAAAAACGGATGCCAGGACGAAATTCCGGGTCGATTTCCAAACTTAAAAATGGTATTGCTTGCTGTTTTTAAAAATCAAGCTTTTTGGTGCCTGAAGAAGAAACGCGTGATGCCGGGTTCAGAAAAACTGGTGCCTGGGGAGGCAAATTTTTTTTGATCCCAAATGCAAAAACGGATGCCAGGACGAAATTCAGGGTCGAATTCCAATCTTAAAAATGGTATTGCTTGCTGTTTTTAAAAATCAGTCTTTTTGTGCCTGAAGAAGAAAACGCGTGATGCCAGCGTCAGAAAAACTGGTGCCTGGGGAGGCAAATTTTTTTTGATCCCAAATGCAAAAACGGATGCCAGGACGAAATGCAGGGTCGATTTCCAAACTTAAAAATGGTATTGCTTGCTGTTTTTAAAAATCAAGCTTTTTGGTGCCTGAAGAAGAAAACGCGTGATGCCGGGGTCAGAAAAACTGGTGCCTGGGGAGGTAAAATTTTTTTGATCCCAAATGCAAAAACGGATGCCAGGACGAAATTCCGGGTCGAATTCCAAATTTAAAAATGGTATTGCTTGCTGTTTTTAAAAATCAAGCATTTTGGTGCCTCAAGAAGAAAACGCGTGATGCCGGGGTCAGAAAAATTGGTGCCTGGGGAGGCAATTTTTTTTTGATCCCAAATGCAAAAACGGATGGCAGGACGAAATTCGGGGTCGAATTCCAATCTTAAAAATGGTATTGCTTGCTGTTTTTAAAAATCAAGCTTTTTCGTGCCTGAAGAAGAAAACGCGTGATGCCGGGGTCAGAAATACTGGTGCCTGGGGAGGCAAATTTTTTTTGATCCCAAATGCAAAAACGGATGCCAGGACGAAATTCGGGGTCAAATTCCAAACTTAAAAATGGTATTGCTTGCTGTTTTTAAAAATCAAGCTTTTTGGTGCCTGAAGAAGAAAACGCGTGATACCGGGGTCAGAAAAACTGATGCCTGGGGAGGCAAAATTTTTTTGACCCCCAAGGGAAAAACGGATGCCAGGATGAGATTCAGGGTAGAATTCCAAACTTAAAAATGGTATTGCTTCCTTTTTTTAAAAATCAAGCTTTTTGGTGCCTGAAGAAGAAAACGCGTGATGCCGGGGTCAGAAAAAATGATGCCTGGGTAGGCAAAATTTTTTTGATCCCAAATGCAAAAACGGATGCCAGGACGAAATGCAGGGTCGATTTCCAAACTTAAAAATGGTATTGCTTGCTGTTTTTAAAAATCAAGCTTTTTGGTGCCTGAAGAAGAAAACGCGTGATGCCGGGGTCAGAAAAACTGGTGCCTGGGGAGGTAAAATTTTTTTGATCCCAAATGCAAAAACGGATGCCAGGACGAAATTCCGGGTCGAATTCCAAACTTAAAAATGGTATTGCTTGCTGTTTTTAAAAATCAAGCATTTTGGTGCCTGAAGAAGAAAACGCGTGATGCCGGGGTCAGAAAAATTGGTGCCTGGGGAGGCAAATTTTTTTTGATCCCAAATGCAAAAACGGATGGCAGGACGAAATTCGGGGTCGAATTCCAATCTTAAAAATGGTATTGCTTGCTGTGTTTAAAAATCAAGCTTTTTGGTGCCTGAAGAAGAAAACGCGTGATGCCGGGGTCAGAAAAACTGGTGCCTGGGGAGGCAAAAATTTTTTGATCCCAAAGGCAAAAACGGATGCCAGGATGAGATTCAGGGTAGAATTCCAAATTTAAAAATGGTATTGCTTGCTGTTTTTAAAAATCAAGCTTTTTGGTGCCTGAAGAAGAAAACGCGTGATGCCGGGGTCAGAAAAAATGATGCCTGGGTAGGCAAAATTTTTTTGATCCCAAATGCAAAAACGGATGCCAGGACGAAATGCAGGGTCGATTTCCAAACTTAAAAATGGTATTGCTTGCTGTTTTTAAAAATCAAGCGTTTTGGTGCCTGAAGAAGAAAACGCGTGATGCCGGGGTCAGAAAAACTGGTGCCTGGGGAGGCAAATTTTTTTTGATCCCAAATGCAAAAACGGATGCCAGGACGAAATTCCGGGTCGATTTCCAAACTTAAAAATGGTATTGCTTGCTGTTTTTAAAAATCAAGCTTTTTGGTGCCTGAAGAAGAAAACGCGTGATGCCGGGGTCAGAAAAACTGGTGCCTGGGGAGGCAAAATTTTTTTGATCCCAAAGGCAAAAACGGATGCCAGGACGAAATTCCGGATCGAATTCCAAACTTAAAAATGGTATTGCTTGCTGTTTTTAAAAATCAAGCTTTTTGGTGCCTGAAGAAGAAAACGCGTGATGCCGGGGTCAGAAAAACTGGTTCCTGGGGAGGCAAATTTTTTTTGATCCCAAATGCAAAAACGGATGCCAGGACGAAATTCCCGGTCGAATTCCAAACTTAAAAATGGTATTGATTGCTGTTTTTAAAAATCAAGCTTTTTGGTGCCTGAAGAAGAAACGCGTGATGCCGGGGTCAGAAAAACTGGTGCCTGGGGAGGCAAATTTTTTTTGATCCCAAATGCAAAAACGGATGCCAGGACGAAATTCAGGGTCGAATTCCAATCTTAAAAATGGTATTGCTTGCTGTTTTTAAAAATCAGTCTTTTTGTGCCTGAAGAAGAAAACGCGTGATGCCAGGGTCAGAAAAACTGGTTCCTGGGGAGGCAAATTTTTTTTGATCCCAAATGCAAAAACGGATGCCAGGACGAAATGCAGGGTCGATTTCCAAACTTAAAAATGGTATTGCTTGCTGTTTTTAAAAATCAAGCGTTTTGGTGCCTGAAGAAGAAAACGCGTGATGCCGGGGTCAGAAAAACTGGTGCCTGGGGAGGTAAAATTTTTTTGATCCCAAATGCAAAAACGGATGCCAGGACGAAATTCCGGGTCGAATTCCAAACTTAAAAATGGTATTGCTTGCTGTTTTTAAAAATCAAGCATTTTGGTGCCTGAAGAAGAAAACGCGTGATGCCGGGGTCAGAAAAATTGGTGCCTGGGGAGGCAAATTTTTTTTAATCCCAAATGCAAAAATGGATGGCAGGACGAAATTCGGGGTCGAATTCCAATCTTAAAAATGGTATTGCTTGCTGTTTTTAAAAATCAAGCTTTTTGGTGCCTGAAGAAGAAAACGCGTGATGCCGGGGTCAGAAATACTGGTGCCTGGGGAGGCAAATTTTTTTTGATCCCAAATGCAAAAACGGATGCCAGGACGAAATTCGGGGTCAAATTCCAAACTTAAAAATGGTATTGCTTGCTGTTTTTAAAAATCAAGCTTTTTGGTGCCTGAAGAAGAAAACGCGTGATGCCGGGGTCAGAAAAACTGGTGCCTGGGGAGGCAAATTTTTTTTGATCCCAAATGCAAAAACGGATGCCAGGACGAAATGCAGGGTCGATTTCCAAACTTAAAAATGGTATTGCTTGCTGTTTTTAAAAATCAAGCATTTTGGTGCTAGAAGAAGAAAACGCGTGATGCCGGGGTCAGAAAAACTGGTGCCTGTGGAGGCAAATTTTTTTTGATCCCAAATGCAAAAACGGATGCCAGGACGAAATTCCGGGTCGAATTCCAAACTTAAAAATGGTATTGCTTGCTGTTTTTAAAAATCAAGCTTTTTGGTGCCTGAAAAAGAAAACGCGTGATGCCGGGGTCAGAAAAACTGGTGCCTGGGGAGGCAAATTTTTTTTGATCCCAAATGCAAAAACGGATGCCAGGACGAAATTCCCGGTCGAATTCCAAACTTAAAAATGGTATTGCTTGCTGTTTTTAAAAATCAAGCATTTTGGTGCCTGAAGAAGAAAACGCGTGATGCCGGGGTCAGAAAAACTGGTTCCTGGGGAGGCAAATTTTTTTTGATCCCAAATGCGAAAATCCATGCCAGGATGAGTTTCGGGGTAGAATTCCATACTTAAAAATGGTATTGCTTGCTGTTTTTAAAAATCAGTCTTTTTGGTGCCTGAAGAAGAAAACGCGTGATGCCGGGGTCAGAAAAACTGGTGCCTGGGGAGGCAAATTTTTTTTGATCCCAAATGCAAAAACGGATGCCAGGACGAAATGCAGGGTCGATTTCCAAACTTAAAAATGGTATTGCTTGCTGTTTTTAAAAATCAAGCATTTTGGTGCCTGAAGAAGAAAACGCGTGATGCCGGGGTCAGAAAAACTGGTGCCTGGGGAGGCAAAATTTTTTTTATCCCAAATGCAAAAACGGATGCCAGGACGAAATTCCGGGTCGAATTCCAAACTTAAAAATGGTATTGCTTGCTGTTTTTAAAAATCAAGCTTTTTGGGCCTGAAGAAGAAAACGCGTTATGCCGGGGTCAGAAAAACTGGTGCCTGGGGAGGCAAATTTTTTTTGATCCCAAATGCAAAAACAGATGCCAGGACGAAATGCAGGGTCGATTTCCAAACTTAAAAATGGTATTGCTTGCTGTTTTTAAAAATCAAGCTTTTTGGTGCCTGAAGAAGAAAACGCGTGATGCCGGTGTCAGAAAAACTGGTGCCTGGGGAGGTAAAATTTTTTTGATCCCAAATGCAAAAACGGATGCCAGGACGAAATTCCGGGTCGAATTCCAAACTTAAAAATGGTATTGCTTGCTGTTTTTAAAAATCAAGCTTTTTGGTGCCTGAAGAAGAAAACGCGTGATGCCGGGGTCAGAAAAACTGGTGCCTGGGGAGGCAAATTTTTTTTGATCCCAAATGCAAAAACGGATGCCAGGACGAAATGCAGGGTCGATTTCCAAACTTAAAAATGGTATTGCTTGCTGTTTTTAAAAATCAAGCTTTTTGGTGCCTGAAGAAGAAAACGCGTGATGCCGGGGTCAGAAAAACTGGTGCCTGGGGAGGCAAATTTTTTTTGATCCCAAATGCAAAAACAGATGCCAGGACGAAATGCAGGGTCGATTTCCAAACTTAAAAATGGTATTGCTTGCTGTTTTTAAAAATCAAGCTTTTTGGTGCCTGAAGAAGAAAACGCGTGATGCCGGGGTCAGAAAAACTGGTGCCTGGGGAGGTATAATTTTTTTGATCCCAAATGCAAAAACGGATGCCAGGACGAAATTCCGGGTCGAATTCCAAACTTAAAAATGGTATTGCTTGCTGTTTTTAAAAATCAAGCTTTTTGGTGCCTGAAGAAGAAAACGCGTGATGCCGGGGTCAGAAAAATTGGTGCCTGGGGAGGCAAATTTTTTAAACCCCAAATGCAAAAATGGATGGCAGGACGAAATTCGGGGTCGAATTCCAATCTTAAAAATGGTTTTGCTTGCTGTTTTTAAAAATCAAGCTTTTTGGTGCCTGAAGAAGAAAACGCGTGATGCCGGGGTCAGAAATACTGGTGCCTGGGGAGGCAAATTTTTTTTGATCCCAAATGCAAAAACGGATGCCAGGACGAAATTCGGGGTCAAATTCCAAACTTAAAAATGGTATTGCTTGCTGTTTTTAAAAATCAAGCATTTTGGTGCCTGAACAAGAAAACGCGTGATGCCGGGGTCAGAAAAACTGGTGCCTGGGGAGGCAAATTTTTTTTGATCCCAAATGCAAAAACGGATGCCAGGACGAAATGCAGGGTTGATTTCCAAACTTAAAAATGGTATTGCTTGCTGTTTTTAAAAATCAAGCATTTTGGTGCTAGAAGAAGAAAACGCGTGATGCCGGGGTCAGAAAAACTGGTGCCTGTGGAGGCAAATTTTTTTTGATCCCAAATGCAAAAACGGATGCCAGGACGAAATTCCGGGTCGAATTCCAAACTTAAAAATGGTATTGCTTGCTGTTTTTAAAAATCAAGCTTTTTGGTGCCTGAAGAAGAAAACGCGTGATGCCGGGGTCAGAAAAACTGGTGCCTGGGGAGGCAAATTTTTTTTGATCCCAAATGCAAAAACGGATGCCAGGACGAAATTCCCGGTCGAATTCCAAACTTAAAAATGGTATTGCTTGCTGTTTTTAAAAATCAAGCATTTTGGTGCCTGAAGAAGAAAACGCGTGATGCCGGGGTCAGAAAAACTGGTTCCTGGGGAGGCAAATTTTTTTTGATCCCAAATGCAAAAATCCATGCCAGGATGAGTTTCGGGGTAGAATTCCATACTTAAAAATGGTATTGCTTGCTGTTTTTAAAAATCAGTCTTTTTGGTGCCTGAAGAAGAAAACGCGTGATGCCGGGGTCAGAAAAACTGGTGCCTGGGGAGGCAAATTTTTTTTGATCCCAAATGCAAAAACGGATGCCAGGACGAAATTCCGGGTCGAATTCCAAACTTAAAAATGGTATTGCTTGCTGTTTTTAAAAATCAAGCTTTTTGGGCCTGAAGAAGAAAACGCGTTATGCCGGGGTCAGAAAAACTGGTGCCTGGGGAGGCAAATTTTTTTTGATCCCAAATGCAAAAACAGATGCCAGGACGAAATGCAGGGTCGATTTCCAAACTTAAAAATGGTATTGCTTGCTGTTTTTAAAAATCAAGCTTTTTGGTGCCTGAAGAAGAAAACGCGTGATGCCGGGGTCAGAAAAACTGGTGCCTGGGGAGGTAAAATTTTTTTGATCCCAAATGCAAAAACGGATGCCAGGACGAAATTCCGGGTCGAATTCCAAACTTAAAAATGGTATTGCTTGCTGTTTTTAAAAATCAAGCTTTTTGGTGCCTGAAGAAGAAAACGCGTGATGCCGGGGTCAGAAAAACTGGTGCCTGGGGAGGCAAATTTTTTTTGATCCCAAATGCAAAAACGGATGCCAGGACGAAATGCAGGGTCGATTTCCAAACTTAAAAATGGTATTGCTTGCTGTTTTTAAAAATCAAGCTTTTTGGTGCCTGAAGAAGAAAACGCGTGATGCCGGGGTCAGAAAAACTGGTGCCTGGGGAGGCAAATTTTTTTTGATCCCAAATGCAAAAACAGATGCCAGGACGAAATGCAGGGTCGATTTCCAAACTTAAAAATGGTATTGCTTGCTGTTTTTAAAAATCAAGCTTTTTGGTGCCTGAAGAAGAAAACGCGTGATGCCGGGGTCAGAAAAACTGGTGCCTGGGGAGGCAAATTTTTTTTGATCCCAAATGCAAAAACAGATGCCAGGACGAAATGCAGGGTCGATTTCCAAACTTAAAAATGGTATTGCTTGCTGTTTTTAAAAATCAAGCTTTTTGGTGCCTGAAGAAGAAAACGCGTGATGCCGGGGTCAGAAAAACTGGTGCCTGGGGAGGTATAATTTTTTTGATCCCAAATGCAAAAACGGATGCCAGGACGAAATTCCGGGTCGAATTCCAAACTTAAAAATGGTATTGCTTGCTGTTTTTAAAAATCAAGCTTTTTGGTGCCTGAAGAAGAAAACGCGTGATGCCGGGGTCAGAAAAATTGGTGCCTGGGGAGGCAAATTTTTTAAACCCCAAATGCAAAAATGGATGGCAGGACGAAATTCGGGGTCGAATTCCAATCTTAAAAATGGTTTTGCTTGCTGTTTTTAAAAATCAAGCTTTTTGGTGCCTGAAGAAGAAAACGCGTGATGCCGGGGTCAGAAATACTGGTGCCTGGGGAGGCAAATTTTTTTTGATCCCAAATGCAAAAACGGATGCCAGGACGAAATTCGGGGTCAAATTCCAAACTTAAAAATGGTATTGCTTGCTGTTTTTAAAAATCAAGCATTTTGGTGCCTGAACAAGAAAACGCGTGATGCCGGGGTCAGAAAAACTGGTGCCTGGGGAGGCAAATTTTTTTTGATCCCAAATGCAAAAACGGATGCCAGGACGAAATGCAGGGTTGATTTCCAAACTTAAAAATGGTATTGCTTGCTGTTTTTAAAAATCAAGCATTTTGGTGCTAGAAGAAGAAAACGCGTGATGCCGGGGTCAGAAAAACTGGTGCCTGTGGAGGCAAATTTTTTTTGATCCCAAATGCAAAAACGGATGCCAGGACGAAATTCCGGGTCGAATTCCAAACTTAAAAATGGTATTGCTTGCTGTTTTTAAAAATCAAGCTTTTTGGTGCCTGAAGAAGAAAACGCGTGATGCCGGGGTCAGAAAAACTGGTGCCTGGGGAGGCAAATTTTTTTTGATCCCAAATGCAAAAACGGATGCCAGGACGAAATTCCCGGTCGAATTCCAAACTTAAAAATGGTATTGCTTGCTGTTTTTAAAAATCAAGCATTTTGGTGCCTGAAGAAGAAAACGCGTGATGCCGGGGTCAGAAAAACTGGTTCCTGGGGAGGCAAATTTTTTTTGATCCCAAATGCAAAAATCCATGCCAGGATGAGTTTCGGGGTAGAATTCCATACTTAAAAATGGTATTGCTTGCTGTTTTTAAAAATCAGTCTTTTTGGTGCCTGAAGAAGAAAACGCGTGATGCCGGGGTCAGAAAAACTGGTGCCTGGGGAGGCAAATTTTTTTTGATCCCAAATGCAAAAACGGATGCCAGGACGAAATTCCGGGTCGAATTCCAAACTTAAAAATGGTATTGCTTGCTGTTTTTAAAAATCAAGCTTTTTGGGCCTGAAGAAGAAAACGCGTTATGCCGGGGTCAGAAAAACTGGTGCCTGGGGAGGCAAATTTTTTTTGATCCCAAATGCAAAAACAGATGCCAGGACGAAATGCAGGGTCGATTTCCAAACTTAAAAATGGTATTGCTTGCTGTTTTTAACAATCAAGCTTTTTGGTGCCTGAAGAAGAAAACGCGTGATGCCGGGGTCAGAAAAACTGGTGCCTGGGGAGGTAAAATTTTTTTGATCCCAAATGCAAAAACGGATGCCAGGACGAAATTCCGGGTCGAATTCCAAACTTAAAAATGGTATTGCTTGCTGTTTTTAAAAATCAAGCTTTTTGGTGCCTGAAGAAGAAAACGCGTGATGCCGGGGTCAGAAAAACTGGTGCCTGGGGAGGCAAATTTTTTTTGATCCCAAATGCAAAAACGGATGCCAGGACGAAATGCAGGGTCGATTTCCAAACTTAAAAATGGTATTGCTTGCTGTTTTTAAAAATCAAGCTTTTTGGTGCCTGAAGAAGAAAACGCGTGATGCCGGGTCAGAAAAACTGGTGCCTGGGGAGGCAAATTTTTTTTGATCCCAAATGCAAAAAACAGATGCCAGGACGAAATGCAGGGTCGATTTCCAAACTTAAAAATGGTATTGCTTGCTGTTTTTAAAAATCAAGCTTTTTGGTGCCTGAAGAAGAAAACGCGTGATGCCGGGGTCAGAAAAACTGGTGCCTGGGGAGGTATAATTTTTTTGATCCCAAATGCAAAAACGGATGCCAGGACGAAATTCCGGGTCGAATTCCAAACTTAAAAATGGTATTGCTTGCTGTTTTTAAAAATCAAGCTTTTTGGTGCCTGAAGAAGAAAACGCGTGATGCCGGGGTCAGAAAAACTGGTGCCTGGGGAGGCAAATTTTTTTTGATCCCAAATGCAAAACGGATACCAGGACGAAATGCAGGGTCGATTTCCAAACTTAAAAATGGTATGTATTGCTTGCTGTTTTTAAAAATCAAGCTTTTTGGTGCCTAAAGAAGAAAACGCGTGATGCCGGGGTCAGAAAAAATGATGCCTGGGTAGGCAAAATTTTTTTGATCCCAAATGCAAAAACGGATGCCAGGACGAAATTCAGGGTCGAATTCCAAACTTAAAAATGGTATTGCTTGCTGTTTTTAAAAATCAAGCTTTTTGGTGCCTGAAGAAGAAAACGCGTGATGCCGGGGTCAGAAAAACTGGTGCCTGGGGAGGCAAATTTTTTTTGATCCCAAATGCAAAAACGGATGCCAGGACGAAATGCAGGGTCGATTTCCAAACTTAAAAATGGTATTGCTTGCTGTTTTTAAAAATCAAGCTTTTTGGTGCCTGAAGAAGAAAACGCGTGATGCCGGGGTCAGAAAAACTGGTGCCTGGGGAGGCAAATTTTTTTTGATCCCAAATGCAAAAACAGATGCCAGGACGAAATGCAGGGTCGATTTCCAAACTTAAAAATGGTATTGCTTGCTGTTTTTAAAAATCAAGCTTTTTGGTGCCTGAAGAAGAAAACGCGTGATGCCGGGGTCAGAAAAATTGGTGCCTGGGGAGGCAAATTTTTTTTAATCCCAAATGCAAAAATGGATGGCAGGACGAAATTCGGGGTCGAATTCCAATCTTAAAAATGGTATTGCTTGCTGTTTTTAAAAATCAAGCTTTTTGGTGCCTGAAGAAGAAAACGCGTGATGCCGGGGTCAGAAATACTGGTGCCTGGGAGGCAAATTTTTTTTGATCCCAAATGCAAAAACGGATGCCAGGACGAAATTCGGGGTCAAATTCCAAACTTAAAATGGTATTGCTTGCTGTTTTTAAAAATCAAGCTTTTTGGTGCCTGAAGAAGAAAACGCGTGATGCCGGGGTCAGAAAAACTGGTGCCTGGGGAGGCAAATTTTTTTTGATCCCAAATGCAAAAACGGATGCCAGGACGAAATGCAGGGTCGATTTCCAAACTTAAAAATGGTATTGCTTGCTGTTTTTAAAAATCAAGCATTTTGGTGCTAGAAGAAGAAAACGCGTGATGCCGGGGTCAGAAAAACTGGTGCCTGTGGAGGCAAATTTTTTTGATCCCAAATGCAAAAACGGATGCCAGGACGAAATTCCGGGTCGAATTCCAAACTTAAAAATGGTATTGCTTGCTGTTTTTAAAAATCAAGCTTTTTGGTGCCTGAAGAAGAAAACGCGTGATGCCGGGGTCAGAAAAACTGGTGCCTGGGGAGGCAAATTTTTTTTGATCCCAAATGCAAAAACGGATGCCAGGACGAAATTCCCGGTCGAATTCCAAACTTAAAAATGGTATTGCTTGCTGTTTTTAAAAATCAAGCATTTTGGTGCCTGAAGAAGAAAACGCGTGATGCCGGGGTCAGAAAAACTGGTTCCTGGGGAGGCAAATTTTTTTTGATCCCAAATGCAAAAATCCATGCCAGGATGAGTTTCGGGGTAGAATTCCATACTTAAAAATGGTATTGCTTGCTGTTTTTAAAAATCAGTCTTTTTGGTGCCTGAAGAAGAAAACGCGTGATGCCGGGGTCAGAAAAACTGGTGCCTGGGGAGGCAAATTTTTTTGATCCCAAATGCAAAAACGGATGCCAGGACGAAATTCCGGGTCGAATTCCAAACTTAAAAATGGTATTGCTTGCTGTTTTTAAAAATCAAGCTTTTTGGGCCTGAAGAAGAAAACGCGTTATGCCGGGGTCAGAAAAACTGGTGCCTGGGGAGGCAAATTTTTTTTGATCCCAAATGCAAAAACAGATGCCAGGACGAAATGCAGGGTCGATTTCCAAACTTAAAAATGGTATTGCTTGCTGTTTTTAACAATCAAGCTTTTTGGTGCCTGAAGAAGAAAACGCGTGATGCCGGGGTCAGAAAAACTGGTGCCTGGGGAGGTAAAATTTTTTTGATCCCAAATGCAAAAACGGATGCCAGGACGAAATTCCGGGTCGAATTCCAAACTTAAAATGGTATTGCTTGCTGTTTTTAAAAATCAAGCTTTTTGGTGCCTGAAGAAGAAAACGCGTGATGCCGGGGTCAGAAAAACTGGTGCCTGGGGAGGCAAATTTTTTTTGATCCCAAATGCAAAAACGGATGCCAGGACGAAATGCAGGGTCGATTTCCAAACTTAAAAATGGTATTGCTTGCTGTTTTTAAAAATCAAGCTTTTTGGTGCCTGAAGAAGAAAACGCGTGATGCCGGGGTCAGAAAAACTGGTGCCTGGGGAGGCAAATTTTTTTTGATCCCAAATGCAAAAACAGATGCCAGGACGAAATGCAGGGTCGATTTCCAAACTTAAAAATGGTATTGCTTGCTGTTTTTAAAAATCAAGCTTTTTGGTGCCTGAAGAAGAAAACGCGTGATGCCGGGGTCAGAAAAACTGGTGCCTGGGGAGGTATAATTTTTTTGATCCCAAATGCAAAAACGGATGCCAGGACGAAATTCCGGGTCGAATTCCAAACTTAAAAATGGTATTGCTTGCTGTTTTTAAAAATCAAGCTTTTTGGTGCCTGAAGAAGAAAACGCGTGATGCCGGGGTCAGAAAAACTGGTGCCTGGGGAGGCAAATTTTTTTTGATCCCAAATGCAAAACGGATACCAGGACGAAATGCAGGGTCGATTTCCAAACTTAAAAATGGTATTGCTTGCTGTTTTTAAAAATCAAGCTTTTTGGTGCCTAAAGAAGAAAACGCGTGATGCCGGGGTCAGAAAAAATGATGCCTGGGTAGGCAAAATTTTTTTGATCCCAAATGCAAAAACGGATGCCAGGACGAAATTCAGGGTCGAATTCCAAACTTAAAAATGGTATTGCTTGCTGTTTTTAAAAATCAAGCTTTTTGGTGCCTGAAGAAGAAAACGCGTGATGCCGGGGTCAGAAAAACTGGTGCCTGGGGAGGCAAATTTTTTTTGATCCCAAATGCAAAAACGGATGCCAGGACGAAATGCAGGGTCGATTTCCAAACTTAAAAATGGTATTGCTTGCTGTTTTTAAAAATCAAGCTTTTTGGTGCCTGAAGAAGAAAACGCGTGATGCCGGGGTCAGAAAAACTGGTGCCTGGGGAGGCAAATTTTTTTTGATCCCAAATGCAAAAACAGATGCCAGGACGAAATGCAGGGTCGATTTCCAAACTTAAAAATGGTATTGCTTGCTGTTTTTAAAAATCAAGCTTTTTGGTGCCTGAAGAAGAAAACGCGTGATGCCGGGGTCAGAAAAATTGGTGCCTGGGGAGGCAAATTTTTTTTAATCCCAAATGCAAAAATGGATGGCAGGACGAAATTCGGGGTCGAATTCCAATCTTAAAAATGGTATTGCTTGCTGTTTTTAAAAATCAAGCTTTTTGGTGCCTGAAGAAGAAAACGCGTGATGCCGGGGTCAGAAATACTGGTGCCTGGGGAGGCAAATTTTTTTTGATCCCAAATGCAAAAACGGATGCCAGGACGAAATTCGGGGTCAAATTCCAAACTTAAAAATGGTATTGCTTGCTGTTTTTAAAAATCAAGCTTTTTGGTGCCTGAAGAAGAAAACGCGTGATGCCGGGGTCAGAAAAACTGGTGCCTGGGGAGGCAAATTTTTTTTGATCCCAAATGCAAAAACGGATGCCAGGACGAAATGCAGGGTCGATTTCCAAACTTAAAAATGGTATTGCTTGCTGTTTTTAAAAATCAAGCATTTTGGTGCTAGAAGAAGAAAACGCGTGATGCCGGGGTCAGAAAAACTGGTGCCTGGGGAGGCAAATTTTTTTTGATCCCAAATGCAAAAACGGATGCCAGGACGAAATTCCGGGTCGAATTCCAAACTTAAAAATGGTATTGCTTGCTGTTTTTAAAAATCAAGCTTTTTGGTGCCTGAAGAAGAAAACGCGTGATGCCGGGGTCAGAAAAACTGGTGCCTGGGGAGGCAAATTTTTTTTGATCCCAAATGCAAAAACGGATGCCAGGACGAAATTCCCGGTCGAATTCCAAACTTAAAAATGGTATTGCTTGCTGTTTTTAAAAATCAAGCATTTTGGTGCCTGAAGAAGAAAACGCGTGATGCCGGGGTCAGAAAAACTGGTTCCTGGGGAGGCAAATTTTTTTTGATCCCAAATGCAAAAATCCATGCCAGGATGAGTTTCGGGGTAGAATTCCATACTTAAAAATGGTATTGCTTGCTGTTTTTAAAAATCAGTCTTTTTGGTGCCTGAAGAAGAAAACGCGTGATGCCGGGGTCAGAAAAACTGGTGCCTGGGGAGGCAAATTTTTTTTGATCCCAAATGCAAAAACGGATGCCAGGACGAAATGCAGGGTCGATTTCCAAACTTAAAAATGGTATTGCTTGCTGTTTTTAAAAATCAAGCATTTTGGTGCCTGAAGAAGAAAACGCGTGATGCCGGGGTCAGAAAAACTGGTGCCTGGGGAGGCAAATTTTTTTTTATCCCAAATGCAAAAACGGATGCCAGGACGAAATTCCGGGTCGAATTCCAAACTTAAAAATGGTATTGCTTGCTGTTTTTAAAAATCAAGCTTTTTGGGCCTGAAGAAGAAAACGCGTTATGCCGGGGTCAGAAAAACTGGTGCCTGGGGAGGCAAATTTTTTTTGATCCCAAATGCAAAAACAGATGCCAGGACGAAATGCAGGGTCGATTTCCAAACTTAAAAATGGTATTGCTTGCTGTTTTTAAAAATCAAGCTTTTTGGTGCCTGAAGAAGAAAACGCGTGATGCCGGGGTCAGAAAAACTGGTGCCTGGGGAGGTATAATTTTTTTGATCCCAAATGCAAAAACGGATGCCAGGACGAAATTCCGGGTCGAATTCCAAACTTAAAAATGGTATTGCTTGCTGTTTTTAAAAATCAAGCTTTTTGTTGCCTGAAGAAGAAAACGCGTGATGCCGGGGTCAGAAAAACTGGTGCCTGGGGAGGCAAATTTTTTTTGATCCCAAATGCAAAACGGATACCAGGACGAAATGCAGGGTCGATTTCCAAACTTAAAAATGGTATTGCTTGCTGTTTTTAAAAATCAAGCTTTTTGGTGCCTAAAGAAGAAAACGCGTGATGCCGGGGTCAGAAAAAATGATGCCTGGGTAGGCAAAATTTTTTTGATCCCAAATGCAAAAACGGATGCCAGGACGAAATTCAGGGTCGATTTCCAAACTTAAAAATGGTATTGCTTGCTGTTTTTAAAAATCAAGCGTTTTGGTGCCTGAAGAAGAAAACGCGTGATGCCGGGGTCACAAAAACTGGTGTCTGGGGAGGCAAATTTTTTTTGATCCCAAATGCAAAAACGGATGCCAGGACGAAATGCAGGGTCGATTTCCAAACTTAAAAATGGTATTGCTTGCTGTTTTTAAAAATCAAGCTTTTTGGTGCCTGAAGAAGAAAACGCGTGATGCAGGGGTCAGAAAAACTGGTGCCTGGGGAGGTAAAATTTTTTTGATCCCAAATGCAAAAACGGATGCCAGGACGAAATTCCGGGTCGAATTCCAAACTTAAAAATGGTATTGCTTGCTGTTTTTAAAAATCAAGCATTTTGGTGCCTGAAGAAGAAAACGCGTGATGCCGGGGTCAGAAAAATTGGTGCCTGGGGAGGCAAATTTTTTTTGATCCCAAATGCAAAAACGGATGGCAGGACGAAATTCGGGGTCGAATTCCAATCTTAAAAATGGTATTGCTTGCTGTTTTTAAAAATCAAGCTTTTTGGTGCCTGAAGAAGAAAACGCGTGATGCCGGGGTCAGAAAAACTGGTGCCTGGGGAGGCAAAATTTTTTTGATCCCAAAGGCAAAACGGATGCCAGGATGAGATTCAGGGTAGAATTCCAAACTTAAAAATGGTATTGCTTGCTGTTTTTAAAAATCAAGCTTTTTGGTGCCTGAAGAAGAAAACGCGTGATGCCGGGGTCAGAAAAAATGATGCCTGGGTAGGCAAAATTTTTTTGATCCCAAATGCAAAAACGGATGCCAGGACGAAATGCAGGGTCGATTTCCAAACTTAAAAATGGTATTGCTTGCTGTTTTTAAAAATCAAGCGTTTTGGTGCCTGAAGAAGAAAACGCGTGATGCCGGGGTCAGAAAAACTGGTGCCTGGGGAGGCAAATTTTTTTTGATCCCAAATGCAAAAACGGATGCCAGGACGAAATTCCGGGTCGATTTCCAAACTTAAAAATGGTATTGCTTGCTGTTTTTAAAAATCAAGCTTTTTGGTGCCTGAAGAAGAAAACGCGTGATGCCGGGGTCAGAAAAACTGGTGCCTGGGGAGGTAAAATTTTTTTGATCCCAAATGCAAAAACGGATGCCAGGACGAAATTCTGGATCGAATTCCAAAGTTAAAAATGGTATTGCTTGCTGTTTTTAAAAATCAAGCTTTTTGGTGCCTGAAGAAGAAAACGCGTGATGCCGGGGTCAGAAAAACTGGTTCCTGGGGAGGCAAATTTTTTTTGATCCCAAATGCAAAAACGGATGCCAGGACGAAATTCCCGGTCGAATTCCAAACTTAAAAATGGTATTGCTTGCTGTTTTTAAAAATCAAGCTTTTTGGTGCCTGAAGAAGAAACGCGTGATGCCGGGGTCAGAAAAACTGGTGCCTGGGGAGGCAAATTTTTTTTGATCCCAAATGCAAAAACGGATGCCAGGACGAAATTCAGGGTCGAATTCCAATCTTAAAAATGGTATTGCTTGCTGTTTTTAAAAATCAGTCTTTTTGTGCCTGAAGAAGAAAACGCGTGATGCCAGGGTCAGAAAAACTGGTGCCTGGGGAGGCAAATTTTTTTTGATCCCAAATGCAAAAACGGATGGCAGGACGAAATTCGGGGTCGAATTCCAATCTTAAAAATGGTATTGCTTGCTGTTTTTAAAAATCAAGCTTTTTGGTGCCTGAAGAAGAAAACGCGTGATGCCGGGGTCAGAAATACTGGTGCCTGGGGAGGCAATTTTTTTTTGATCCCAAATGCAAAAACGGATGCCAGGACGAAATTCGGGGTCAAATTCCAAACTTAAAAATGGTATTGCTTGCTGTTTTTAAAAATCAAGCTTTTTGGTGCCTGAAGAAGAAAACGCGTGATGCCGGGGTCAGAAAAACTGGTTCCTGGGGAGGCAAATTTTTTTTGATCCCAAATGCAAAAACGGATGCCAGGACGAAATTCCCGGTCGAATTCCAAACTTAAAAATGGTATTGCTTGCTGTTTTTAAAAATCAAGCTTTTTGGTGCCTGAAGAAGAAACGCGTGATGCCGGGGTCAGAAAAACTGGTGCCTGGGGAGGCAAATTTTTTTTGATCCCAAATGCAAAAACGGATGCCAGGACGAAATTCGGGGTCGAATTCCAATCTTAAAAATGGTATTGCTTGCTGTTTTTAAAAATCAGTCTTTTTGTGCCTGAAGAAGAAAACGCGTGATGCCTGGGTCAGAAAAACTGGTGCCTGGGGAGGCAAATTTTTTTTGATCCCAAATGCAAAAACGGATGCCAGGACGAAATGCAGGGTCGATTTCCAAACTTAAAAATGGTATTGCTTGCTGTTTTTAAAAATCAAGCTTTTTGGTGCCTGAAGAAGAAAACGCGTGATGCCGGGGTCAGAAAAACTGGTGCCTGGGGAGGTAAAATTTTTTTGATCCCAAATGCAAAAACGGATGCCAGGACGAAATTCCGGGTCGAATTCCAAACTTAAAAATGGTATTGCTTGCTGTTTTTAAAAATCAAGCTTTTTGGTGCCTCAAGAAGAAAACGCGTGATGCCGGGGTCAGAAAAATTGGTGCCTGGGGAGGCAAATTTTTTTTGATCCCAAATGCAAAAACGGATGGCAGGACGAAATTCGGGGTCGAATTCCAATCTTAAAAATGGTATTGCTTGCTGTTTTTAAAAATCAAGCTTTTTGGTGCCTGAAGAAGAAAACGCGTGATGCCGGGGTCAGAAATACTGGTGCCTGGGGAGGCAATTTTTTTTTGATCCCAAATGCAAAAACGGATGCCAGCACGAAATTCGGGGTCAAATTCCAAACTTAAAAATGGTATTGCTTGCTGTTTTTAAAAATCAGTCTTTTTGTGCCTGAAGAAGAAAACGCGTGATGCCAGGGTCAGAAAAACTGGTGCCTGGGGAGGCAAATTTTTTTTGATCCCAAATGCAAAAACGGATGCCAGGACGAAATTCCGGGTCGAATTCCAAACTTAAAAATGGTATTGCTTGCTGTTTTTAAAAATCAAGCTTTTTGGTGCCTCAAGAAGAAAACGCGTGATGCCGGGGTCAGAAAAATTGGTGCCTGGGGAGGCAAATTTTTTTTGATCCCAAATGCAAAAACGGATGGCAGGACGAAATTCGGGGTCGAATTCCAATCTTAAAAATGGTATTGCTTGCTGTTTTTAAAAATCAAGCTTTTTGGTGCCTGAAGAAGAAAACGCGTGATGCCGGGGTCAGAAATACTGGTGCCTGGGGAGGCAATTTTTTTTTGATCCCAAATGCAAAAACGGATGCCAGGACGAAATTCGGGGTCAAATTCCAAACTTAAAAATGGTATTGCTTGCTGTTTTTAAAAATCAAGCTTTTTGGTGCCTGAAGAAGAAAACGCGTGATGCCGGGGTCAGAAAAACTGGTGCCTGGGGAGGCAAATTTTTTTTGATCCCAAATGCAAAAACGGATGCCAGGACGAAATTCCCGGTCGAATTCCAAACTTAAAAATGGTATTGCTTGCTGTTTTTAAAAATCAAGCTTTTTGGTGCCTGAAGAAGAAACGCGTGATGCCGGGGTCAGAAAAACTGGTGCCTGGGGAGGCAAATTTTTTTTGATCCCAAATGCAAAAACGGATGCCAGGACGAAATTCGGGGTCGAATTCCAATCTTAAAAATGGTATTGCTTGCTGTTTTTAAAAATCAGTCTTTTTGTGCCTGAAGAAGAAAACGCGTGATGCCAGGGTCAGAAAAACTGGTGCCTGGGGAGGCAAATTTTTTTTGATCCCAAATGCAAAAACGGATGCCAGGACGAAATGCAGGGTCGATTTCCAAACTTAAAAATGGTATTGCTTGCTGTTTTTAAAAATCAAGCGTTTTGGTGCCTGAAGAAGAAAACGCGTGATGCCGGGGTCAGAAAAACTGGTGCCTGGGGAGGCAAATTTTTTTTGATCCCAAATGCAAAAACGGATGCCAGGACGAAATTCCGGGTCGATTTCCAAACTTAAAAATGGTATTGCTTGCTGTTTTTAAAAATCAAGCTTTTTGGTGCCTGAAGAAGAAACGCGTGATGCCGGGGTCAGAAAAACTGGTGCCTGGGGAGGCAAATTTTTTTTGATCCCAAATGCAAAAACGGATGCCAGGACGAAATTCAGGGTCGAATTCCAATCTTAAAAATGGTATTGCTTGCTGTTTTTAAAAATCAGTCTTTTTGTGCCTGAAGAAGAAAACGCGTGATGCCAGGGTCAGAAAAACTGGTGCCTGGGGAGGCAAATTTTTTTTGATCCCAAATGCAAAAACGGATGCCAGGACGAAATGCAGGGTCGATTTCCAAACTTAAAAATGGTATTGCTTGCTGTTTTTAAAAATCAAGCTTTTTGGTGCCTGAAGAAGAAAACGCGTGATGCCGGGGTCAGAAAAACTGGTGCCTGGGGAGGTAAAATTTTTTTGATCCCAAATGCAAAAACGGATGCCAGGACGAAATTCCGGGTCGAATTCCAAACTTAAAAATGGTATTGCTTGCTGTTTTTAAAAATCAAGCATTTTGGTGCCTCAAGAAGAAAACGCGTGATGCCGGGGTCAGAAAAATTGGTGCCTGGGGAGGCAATTTTTTTTTGATCCCAAATGCAAAAACGGATGGCAGGACGAAATTCGGGGTCGAATTCCAATCTTAAAAATGGTATTGCTTGCTGTTTTTAAAAATCAAGCTTTTTGGTGCCTGAAGAAGAAAACGCGTGATGCCGGGGTCAGAAATACTGGTGCCTGGGGAGGCAAATTTTTTTGATCCCAAATGCAAAAACGGATGCCAGGACGAAATTCGGGGTCAAATTCCAAACTTAAAAATGGTATTGCTTGCTGTTTTTAAAAATCAAGCTTTTTGGTGCCTGAAGAAGAAAACGCGTGATACCGGGGTCAGAAAAACTGATGCCTGGGGAGGCAAAATTTTTTTGATCCCAAAGGCAAAAACGGATGCCAGGATGAGATTCAGGGTAGAATTCCAAACTTAAAAATGGTATTGCTTGCTGTTTTTAAAAATCAAGCTTTTTGGTGCCTGAAGAAGAAAACGCGTGATGCCGGGGTGAGAAAAAATGATGCCTGGGTAGGCAAAATTTTTTTGATCCCAAATGCAAAAACGGATGCCAGGACGAAATGCAGGGTCGATTTCCAAACTTAAAAATGGTATTGCTTGCTGTTTTTAAAAATCAAGCTTTTTGGTGCCTGAAGAAGAAAACGCGTGATGCCGGGGTCAGAAAAACTGGTGCCTGGGGAGGCAAATTTTTTTTGATCCCAAATGCAAAAACGGATGCCAGGACGAAATGCAGGGTCGATTTCCAAACTTAAAAATGGTATTGCTTGCTGTTTTTAAAAATCAAGCATTTTGGTGCTAGAAGAAGAAAACGCGTGATGCCGGGGTCAGAAAAACTGGTGCCTGTGGAGGCAAATTTTTTTTGATCCCAAATGCAAAAACGGATGCCAGGACGAAATTCCGGGTCGAATTCCAAACTTAAAAATGGTATTGCTTGCTGTTTTTAAAAATCAAGCTTTTTGGTGCCTGAAGAAGAAAACGCGTGATGCCGGGGTCAGAAAAACTGGTGCCTGGGGAGGCAAATTTTTTTTGATCCCAAATGCAAAAACGGATGCCAGGACGAAATTCCCGGTCGAATTCCAAACTTAAAAATGGTATTGCTTGCTGTTTTTAAAAATCAAGCATTTTGGTGCCTGAAGAAGAAAACGCGTGATGCCGGGGTCAGAAAAACTGGTTCCTGGGGAGGCAAATTTTTTTTGATCCCAAATGCAAAAATCCATGCCAGGATGAGTTTCGGGGTAGAATTCCATACTTAAAAATGGTATTGCTTGCTGTTTTTAAAAATCAGTCTTTTTGGTGCCTGAAGAAGAAAACGCGTGATGCCGGGGTCAGAAAAACTGGTGCCTGGGGAGGCAAATTTTTTTTGATCCCAAATGCAAAAACGGATGCCAGGACGAAATGCAGGGTCGATTTCCAAACTTAAAAATGGTATTGCTTGCTGTTTTTAAAAATCAAGCATTTTGGTGCCTGAAGAAGAAAACGCGTGATGCCGGGGTCAGAAAAACTGGTGCCTGGGGAGGCAAATTTTTTTTTATCCCAAATGCAAAAACGGATGCCAGGACGAAATTCCGGGTCGAATTCCAAACTTAAAAATGGTATTGCTTGCTGTTTTTAAAAATCAAGCTTTTTGGGCCTGAAGAAGAAAACGCGTTATGCCGGGGTCAGAAAAACTGGTGCCTGGGGAGGCAAATTTTTTTTGATCCCAAATGCAAAAACAGATGCCAGGACGAAATGCAGGGTCGATTTCCAAACTTAAAAATGGTATTGCTTGCTGTTTTTAAAAATCAAGCTTTTTGGTGCCTGAAGAAGAAAACGCGTGATGCCGGGGTCAGAAAAACTGGTGCCTGGGGAGGTAAAATTTTTTTGATCCCAAATGCAAAAACGGATGCCAGGACGAAATTCCGGGTCGAATTCCAAACTTAAAAATGGTATTGCTTGCTGTTTTTAAAAATCAAGCTTTTTGGTGCCTGAAGAAGAAAACGCGTGATGCCGGGGTCAGAAAAACTGGTGCCTGGGGAGGTATAATTTTTTTGATCCCAAATGCAAAAACGGATGCCAGGACGAAATTCCGGGTCGAATTCCAAACTTAAAAATGGTATTGCTTGCTGTTTTTAAAAATCAAGCTTTTTGTTGCCTGAAGAAGAAAACGCGTGATGCCGGGGTCAGAAAAACTGGTGCCTGGGGAGGCAAATTTTTTTTGATCCCAAATGCAAAACGGATACCAGGACGAAATGCAGGGTCGATTTCCAAACTTAAAAATGGTATTGCTTGCTGTTTTTAAAAATCAAGCTTTTTGGTGCCTAAAGAAGAAAACGCGTGATGCCGGGGTCAGAAAAAATGATGCCTGGGTAGGCAAAATTTTTTTGATCCCAAATGCAAAAACGGATGCCAGGACGAAATTCAGGGTCGATTTCCAAACTTAAAAATGGTATTGCTTGCTGTTTTTAAAAATCAAGCGTTTTGGTGCCTGAAGAAGAAAACGCGTGATGCCGGGGTCACAAAAACTGGTGTCTGGGGAGGCAAATTTTTTTTGATCCCAAATGCAAAAACGGATGCCAGGACGAAATGCAGGGTCGATTTCCAAACTTAAAAATGGTATTGCTTGCTGTTTTTAAAAATCAAGCTTTTTGGTGCTTGAAGAAGAAAACGCGTGATGCAGGGGTCAGAAAAACTGGTGCCTGGGGAGGTAAAATTTTTTTGATCCCAAATGCAAAAACGGATGCCAGGACGAAATTCCGGGTCGAATTCCAAACTTAAAAATGGTATTGCTTGCTGTTTTTAAAAATCAAGCATTTTGGTGCCTGAAGAAGAAAACGCGTGATGCCGGGGTCAGAAAAATTGGTGCCTGGGGAGGCAAATTTTTTTTGATCCCAAATGCAAAAACGGATGGCAGGACGAAATTCGGGGTCGAATTCCAATCTTAAAAATGGTATTGCTTGCTGTTTTTAAAAATCAAGCTTTTTGGTGCCTGAAGAAGAAAACGCGTGATGCCGGGGTCAGAAAAACTGGTGCCTGGGGAGGCAAAATTTTTTTGATCCCAAAGGCAAAACGGATGCCAGGATGAGATTCAGGGTAGAATTCCAAACTTAAAAATGGTATTGCTTGCTGTTTTTAAAAATCAAGCTTTTTGGTGCCTGAAGAAGAAAACGCGTGATGCCGGGGTCAGAAAAAATGATGCCTGGGTAGGCAAAATTTTTTTGATCCCAAATGCAAAAACGGATGCCAGGACGAAATGCAGGGTCGATTTCCAAACTTAAAAATGGTATTGCTTGCTGTTTTTAAAAATCAAGCGTTTTGGTGCCTGAAGAAGAAAACGCGTGATGCCGGGGTCAGAAAAACTGGTGCCTGGGGAGGCAAATTTTTTTTGATCCCAAATGCAAAAACGGATGCCAGGACGAAATTCCGGGTCGATTTCCAAACTTAAAAATGGTATTGCTTGCTGTTTTTAAAAATCAAGCTTTTTGGTGCCTGAAGAAGAAAACGCGTGATGCCGGGGTCAGAAAAACTGGTGCCTGGGGAGGTAAAATTTTTTTGATCCCAAATGCAAAAACGGATGCCAGGACGAAATTCTGGATCGAATTCCAAAGTTAAAAATGGTATTGCTTGCTGTTTTTAAAAATCAAGCTTTTTGGTGCCTGAAGAAGAAAACGCGTGATGCCGGGGTCAGAAAAACTGGTTCCTGGGGAGGCAAATTTTTTTTGATCCCAAATGCAAAAACGGATGCCAGGACGAAATTCCCGGTCGAATTCCAAACTTAAAAATGGTATTGCTTGCTGTTTTTAAAAATCAAGCTTTTTGGTGCCTGAAGAAGAAACGCGTGATGCCGGGGTCAGAAAAACTGGTGCCTGGGGAGGCAAATTTTTTTTGATCCCAAATGCAAAAACGGATGCCAGGACGAAATTCAGGGTCGAATTCCAATCTTAAAAATGGTATTGCTTGCTGTTTTTAAAAATCAGTCTTTTTGTGCCTGAAGAAGAAAACGCGTGATGCCAGGGTCAGAAAAACTGGTGCCTGGGGAGGCAAATTTTTTTTGATCCCAAATGCAAAAACGGATGGCAGGACGAAATTCGGGGTCGAATTCCAATCTTAAAAATGGTATTGCTTGCTGTTTTTAAAAATCAAGCTTTTTGGTGCCTGAAGAAGAAAACGCGTGATGCCGGGGTCAGAAATACTGGTGCCTGGGGAGGCAATTTTTTTTTGATCCCAAATGCAAAAACGGATGCCAGGACGAAATTCGGGGTCAAATTCCAAACTTAAAAATGGTATTGCTTGCTGTTTTTAAAAATCAAGCTTTTTGGTGCCTGAAGAAGAAAACGCGTGATGCCGGGGTCAGAAAAACTGGTTCCTGGGGAGGCAAATTTTTTTTGATCCCAAATGCAAAAACGGATGCCAGGACGAAATTCCCGGTCGAATTCCAAACTTAAAAATGGTATTGCTTGCTGTTTTTAAAAATCAAGCTTTTTGGTGCCTGAAGAAGAAACGCGTGATGCCGGGGTCAGAAAAACTGGTGCCTGGGGAGGCAAATTTTTTTTGATCCCAAATGCAAAAACGGATGCCAGGACGAAATTCGGGGTCGAATTCCAATCTTAAAAATGGTATTGCTTGCTGTTTTTAAAAATCAGTCTTTTTGTGCCTGAAGAAGAAAACGCGTGATGCCTGGGTCAGAAAAACTGGTGCCTGGGGAGGCAAATTTTTTTTGATCCCAAATGCAAAAACGGATGCCAGGACGAAATGCAGGGTCGATTTCCAAACTTAAAAATGGTATTGCTTGCTGTTTTTAAAAATCAAGCTTTTTGGTGCCTGAAGAAGAAAACGCGTGATGCCGGGGTCAGAAAAACTGGTGCCTGGGGAGGTAAAATTTTTTTGATCCCAAATGCAAAAACGGATGCCAGGACGAAATTCCGGGTCGAATTCCAAACTTAAAAATGGTATTGCTTGCTGTTTTTAAAAATCAAGCTTTTTGGTGCCTCAAGAAGAAAACGCGTGATGCCGGGGTCAGAAAAATTGGTGCCTGGGGAGGCAAATTTTTTTTGATCCCAAATGCAAAAACGGATGGCAGGACGAAATTCGGGGTCGAATTCCAATCTTAAAAATGGTATTGCTTGCTGTTTTTAAAAATCAGTCTTTTTGTGCCTGAAGAAGAAAACGCGTGATGCCTGGGTCAGAAAAACTGGTGCCTGGGGAGGCAAATTTTTTTTGATCCCAAATGCAAAAACGGATGCCAGGACGAAATGCAGGGTCGATTTCCAAACTTAAAAATGGTATTGCTTGCTGTTTTTAAAAATCAAGCTTTTTGGTGCCTGAAGAAGAAAACGCGTGATGCCGGGGTCAGAAAAACTGGTGCCTGGGGAGGTAAAATTTTTTTGATCCCAAATGCAAAAACGGATGCCAGGACGAAATTCCGGGTCGAATTCCAAACTTAAAAATGGTATTGCTTGCTGTTTTTAAAAATCAAGCTTTTTGGTGCCTCAAGAAGAAAACGCGTGATGCCGGGGTCAGAAAAATTGGTGCCTGGGGAGGCAAATTTTTTTTGATCCCAAATGCAAAAACGGATGGCAGGACGAAATTCGGGGTCGAATTCCAATCTTAAAAATGGTATTGCTTGCTGTTTTTAAAAATCAAGCTTTTTGGTGCCTGAAGAAGAAAACGCGTGATGCCGGGGTCAGAAATACTGGTGCCTGGGGAGGCAATTTTTTTTTGATCCCAAATGCAAAAACGGATGCCAGCACGAAATTCGGGGTCAAATTCCAAACTTAAAAATGGTATTGCTTGCTGTTTTTAAAAATCAGTCTTTTTGTGCCTGAAGAAGAAAACGCGTGATGCCAGGGTCAGAAAAACTGGTGCCTGGGGAGGCAAATTTTTTTTGATCCCAAATGCAAAAACGGATGCCAGGATGAAATTCCGGGTCGAATTCCAAACTTAAAAATGGTATTGCTTGCTGTTTTTAAAAATCAAGCTTTTTGGTGCCTCAAGAAGAAAACGCGTGATGCCGGGGTCAGAAAAATTGGTGCCTGGGGAGGCAAATTTTTTTTGATCCCAAATGCAAAAACGGATGGCAGGACGAAATTCGGGGTCGAATTCCAATCTTAAAAATGGTATTGCTTGCTGTTTTTAAAAATCAAGCTTTTTGGTGCCTGAAGAAGAAAACGCGTGATGCCGGGGTCAGAAATACTGGTGCCTGGGGAGGCAATTTTTTTTTGATCCCAAATGCAAAAACGGATGCCAGGACGAAATTCGGGGTCAAATTCCAAACTTAAAAATGGTATTGCTTGCTGTTTTTAAAAATCAAGCTTTTTGGTGCCTGAAGAAGAAAACGCGTGATGCCGGGGTCAGAAAAACTGGTTCCTGGGGAGGCAAATTTTTTTTGATCCCAAATGCAAAAACGGATGCCAGGACGAAATTCCCGGTCGAATTCCAAACTTAAAAATGGTATTGCTTGCTGTTTTTAAAAATCAAGCTTTTTGGTGCCTGAAGAAGAAACGCGTGATGCCGGGGTCAGAAAAACTGGTGCCTGGGGAGGCAAATTTTTTTTGATCCCAAATGCAAAAACGGATGCCAGGACGAAATTCGGGGTCGAATTCCAATCTTAAAAATGGTATTGCTTGCTGTTTTTAAAAATCAGTCTTTTTGTGCCTGAAGAAGAAAACGCGTGATGCCAGGGTCAGAAAAACTGGTGCCTGGGGAGGCAAATTTTTTTTGATCCCAAATGCAAAAACGGATGCCAGGACGAAATGCAGGGTCGATTTCCAAACTTAAAAATGGTATTGCTTGCTGTTTTTAAAAATCAAGCGTTTTGGTGCCTGAAGAAGAAAACGCGTGATGCCGGGGTCAGAAAAACTGGTGCCTGGGGAGGCAAATTTTTTTTGATCCCAAATGCAAAAACGGATGCCAGGACGAAATTCCGGGTCGATTTCCAAACTTAAAAATGGTATTGCTTGCTGTTTTTAAAAATCAAGCTTTTTGGTGCCTGAAGAAGAAACGCGTGATGCCGGGGTCAGAAAAACTGGTGCCTGGGGAGGCAAATTTTTTTTGATCCCAAATGCAAAAACGGATGCCAGGACGAAATTCAGGGTCGAATTCCAATCTTAAAAATGGTATTGCTTGCTGTTTTTAAAAATCAGTCTTTTTGTGCCTGAAGAAGAAAACGCGTGATGCCAGGGTCAGAAAAACTGGTGCCTGGGGAGGCAAATTTTTTTTGATCCCAAATGCAAAAACGGATGCCAGGACGAAATTCCGGGTCGAATTCCAAACTTAAAAATGGTATTGCTTGCTGTTTTTAAAAATCAAGCTTTTTGGTGCCTCAAGAAGAAAACGCGTGATGCCGGGGTCAGAAAAATTGGTGCCTGGGGAGGCAAATTTTTTTTGATCCCAAATGCAAAAACGGATGGCAGGACGAAATTCGGGGTCGAATTCCAATCTTAAAAATGGTATTGCTTGCTGTTTTTAAAAATCAAGCTTTTTGGTGCCTGAAGAAGAAAACGCGTGATGCCGGGGTCAGAAATACTGGTGCCTGGGGAGGCAATTTTTTTTTGATCCCAAATGCAAAAACGGATGCCAGGACGAAATTCGGGGTCAAATTCCAAACTTAAAAATGGTATTGCTTGCTGTTTTTAAAAATCAAGCTTTTTGGTGCCTGAAGAAGAAAACGCGTGATGCCGGGGTCAGAAAAACTGGTTCCTGGGGAGGCAAATTTTTTTTGATCCCAAATGCAAAAACGGATGCCAGGACGAAATTCCCGGTCGAATTCCAAACTTAAAAATGGTATTGCTTGCTGTTTTTAAAAATCAAGCTTTTTGGTGCCTGAAGAAGAAACGCGTGATGCCGGGGTCAGAAAAACTGGTGCCTGGGGAGGCAAATTTTTTTTGATCCCAAATGCAAAAACGGATGCCAGGACGAAATTCGGGGTCGAATTCCAAACTTAAAAATGGTATTGCTTGCTGTTTTTAAAAATCAAGCTTTTTGGTGCCTCAAGAAGAAAACGCGTGATGCCGGGGTCAGAAAAATTGGTGCCTGGGGAGGCAAATTTTTTTTGATCCCAAATGCAAAAACGGATGGCAGGACGAAATTCGGGGTCGAATTCCAATCTTAAAAATGGTATTGCTTGCTGTTTTTAAAAATCAAGCTTTTTGGTGCCTGAAGAAGAAAACGCGTGATGCCGGGGTCAGAAATACTGGTGCCTGGGGAGGCAATTTTTTTTTGATCCCAAATGCAAAAACGGATGCCAGGACGAAATTCGGGGTCAAATTCCAAACTTAAAAATGGTATTGCTTGCTGTTTTTAAAAATCAAGCTTTTTGGTGCCTGAAGAAGAAAACGCGTGATGCCGGGGTCAGAAAAACTGGTTCCTGGGGAGGCAAATTTTTTTTGATCCCAAATGCAAAAACGGATGCCAGGACGAAATTCCCGGTCGAATTCCAAACTTAAAAATGGTATTGCTTGCTGTTTTTAAAAATCAAGCTTTTTGGTGCCTGAAGAAGAAACGCGTGATGCCGGGGTCAGAAAAACTGGTGCCTGGGGAGGCAAATTTTTTTTGATCCCAAATGCAAAAACGGATGCCAGGACGAAATTCGGGGTCGAATTCCAATCTTAAAAATGGTATTGCTTGCTGTTTTTAAAAATCAGTCTTTTTGTGCCTGAAGAAGAAAACGCGTGATGCCAGGGTCAGAAAAACTGGTGCCTGGGGAGGCAAATTTTTTTTGATCCCAAATGCAAAAACGGATGCCAGGACGAAATGCAGGGTCGATTTCCAAACTTAAAAATGGTATTGCTTGCTGTTTTTAAAAATCAAGCGTTTTGGTGCCTGAAGAAGAAAACGCGTGATGCCGGGGTCAGAAAAACTGGTGCCTGGGGAGGCAAATTTTTTTTGATCCCAAATGCAAAAACGGATGCCAGGACGAAATTCCGGGTCGATTTCCAAACTTAAAAATGGTATTGCTTGCTGTTTTTAAAAATCAAGCTTTTTGGTGCCTGAAGAAGAAACGCGTGATGCCGGGGTCAGAAAAACTGGTGCCTGGGGAGGCAAATTTTTTTTGATCCCAAATGCAAAAACGGATGCCAGGACGAAATTCAGGGTCGAATTCCAATCTTAAAAATGGTATTGCTTGCTGTTTTTAAAAATCAGTCTTTTTGTGCCTGAAGAAGAAAACGCGTGATGCCAGGGTCAGAAAAACTGGTGCCTGGGGAGGCAAATTTTTTTTGATCCCAAATGCAAAAACGGATGCCAGGACGAAATTCCGGGTCGAATTCCAAACTTAAAAATGGTATTGCTTGCTGTTTTTAAAAATCAAGCTTTTTGGTGCCTCAAGAAGAAAACGCGTGATGCCGGGGTCAGAAAAATTGGTGCCTGGGGAGGCAAATTTTTTTTGATCCCAAATGCAAAAACGGATGGCAGGACGAAATTCGGGGTCGAATTCCAATCTTAAAAATGGTATTGCTTGCTGTTTTTAAAAATCAAGCTTTTTGGTGCCTGAAGAAGAAAACGCGTGATGCCGGGGTCAGAAATACTGGTGCCTGGGGAGGCAATTTTTTTTTGATCCCAAATGCAAAAACGGATGCCAGGACGAAATTCGGGGTCAAATTCCAAACTTAAAAATGGTATTGCTTGCTGTTTTTAAAAATCAAGCTTTTTGGTGCCTGAAGAAGAAAACGCGTGATGCCGGGGTCAGAAAAACTGGTTCCTGGGGAGGCAAATTTTTTTTGATCCCAAATGCAAAAACGGATGCCAGGACGAAATTCCCGGTCGAATTCCAAACTTAAAAATGGTATTGCTTGCTGTTTTTAAAAATCAAGCTTTTTGGTGCCTGAAGAAGAAACGCGTGATGCCGGGGTCAGAAAAACTGGTGCCTGGGGAGGCAAATTTTTTTTGATCCCAAATGCAAAAACGGATGCCAGGACGAAATTCGGGGTCGAATTCCAATCTTAAAAATGGTATTGCTTGCTGTTTTTAAAAATCAGTCTTTTTGTGCCTGAAGAAGAAAACGCGTGATGCCAGGGTCAGAAAAACTGGTGCCTGGGGAGGCAAATTTTTTTTGATCCCAAATGCAAAAACGGATGCCAGGACGAAATGCAGGGTCGATTTCCAAACTTAAAAATGGTATTGCTTGCTGTTTTTAAAAATCAAGCGTTTTGGTGCCTGAAGAAGAAAACGCGTGATGCCGGGGTCAGAAAAACTGGTGCCTGGGGAGGCAAATTTTTTTTGATCCCAAATGCAAAAACGGATGCCAGGACGAAATTCCGGGTCGATTTCCAAACTTAAAAATGGTATTGCTTGCTGTTTTTAAAAATCAAGCTTTTTGGTGCCTGAAGAAGAAACGCGTGATGCCGGGGTCAGAAAAACTGGTGCCTGGGGAGGCAAATTTTTTTTGATCCCAAATGCAAAAACGGATGCCAGGACGAAATTCAGGGTCGAATTCCAATCTTAAAAATGGTATTGCTTGCTGTTTTTAAAAATCAGTCTTTTTGTGCCTGAAGAAGAAAACGCGTGATGCCAGGGTCAGAAAAACTGGTGCCTGGGGAGGCAAATTTTTTTTGATCCCAAATGCAAAAACGGATGCCAGGACGAAATGCAGGGTCGATTTCCAAACTTAAAAATGGTATTGCTTGCTGTTTTTAAAAATCAAGCTTTTTGGTGCCTGAAGAAGAAAACGCGTGATGCCGGGGTCAGAAAAACTGGTGCCTGGGGAGGTAAAATTTTTTTGATCCCAAATGCAAAAACGGATGCCAGGACGAAATTCCGGGTCGAATTCCAAACTTAAAAATGGTATTGCTTGCTGTTTTTAAAAATCAAGCATTTTGGTGCCTCAAGAAGAAAACGCGTGATGCCGGGGTCAGAAAAATTGGTGCCTGGGGAGGCAATTTTTTTTTGATCCCAAATGCAAAAACGGATGGCAGGACGAAATTCGGGGTCGAATTCCAATCTTAAAAATGGTATTGCTTGCTGTTTTTAAAAATCAAGCTTTTTGGTGCCTGAAGAAGAAAACGCGTGATGCCGGGGTCAGAAATACTGGTGCCTGGGGAGGCAAATTTTTTTGATCCCAAATGCAAAAACGGATGCCAGGACGAAATTCGGGGTCAAATTCCAAACTTAAAAATGGTATTGCTTGCTGTTTTTAAAAATCAAGCTTTTTGGTGCCTGAAGAAGAAAACGCGTGATACCGGGGTCAGAAAAACTGATGCCTGGGGAGGCAAAATTTTTTTGATCCCAAAGGCAAAAACGGATGCCAGGATGAGATTCAGGGTAGAATTCCAAACTTAAAAATGGTATTGCTTGCTGTTTTTAAAAATCAAGCTTTTTGGTGCCTGAAGAAGAAAACGCGTGATGCCGGGGTGAGAAAAAATGATGCCTGGGTAGGCAAAATTTTTTTGATCCCAAATGCAAAAACGGATGCCAGGACGAAATGCAGGGTCGATTTCCAAACTTAAAAATGGTATTGCTTGCTGTTTTTAAAAATCAAGCTTTTTGGTGCCTGAAGAAGAAAACGCGTGATGCCGGGGTCAGAAAAACTGGTGCCTGGGGAGGTAAAAATTTTTTGATCCCAAATGCAAAAACGGATGCCAGGACGAAATTCCGGGTCGAATTCCAAACTTAAAAATGGTATTGCTTGCTGTTTTTAAAAATCAAGCATTTTGGTGCCTGAAGAAGAAAACGCGTGATGCCGGGGTCAGAAAAATTGGTGCCTGGGGAGGCAAATTTTTTTTGATCCCAAATGCAAAAACGGATGGCAGGACAAAATTCGGGGTCGAATTCCAATCTTAAAAATGGTATTGCTTGCTGTTTTTAAAAATCAAGCTTTTTGGTGCCTGAAGAAGAAAACGCGTGATGCCGGGGTCAGAAAAACTGGTGCCTGGGGAGGCAAAAATTTTTTGATCCCAAAGGCAAAAACGGATGCCAGGATGAGATTCAGGGTAGAATTCCAAATTTAAAAATGGTATTGCTTGCTGTTTTTAAAAATCAAGCTTTTTGGTGCCTGAAGAAGAAAACGCGTGAGGCCGGGGTCAGAAAAAATGATGCCTGGGTAGGCAAAATTTTTTTGATCCCAAATGCAAAAACGGATGCCAGGACGAAATTCGGGGTCAAATTCCAAACTTAAAAATGGTATTGCTTGCTGTTTTTAAAAATCAAGCTTTTTGGTGCCTGAAGAAGAAAACGCGTGATGCCGGGGTCAGAAAAACTGGTTCCTGGGGAGGCAAATTTTTTTTGATCCCAAATGCAAAAACGGATGCCAGGACGAAATTCCCGGTCGAATTCCAAACTTAAAAATGGTATTGCTTGCTGTTTTTAAAAATCAAGCTTTTTGGTGCCTGAAGAAGAAACGCGTGATGCCGGGGTCAGAAAAACTGGTGCCTGGGGAGGCAAATTTTTTTTGATCCCAAATGCAAAAACGGATGCCAGGACGAAATTCGGGGTCGAATTCCAATCTTAAAAATGGTATTGCTTGCTGTTTTTAAAAATCAGTCTTTTTGTGCCTGAAGAAGAAAACGCGTGATGCCAGGGTCAGAAAAACTGGTGCCTGGGGAGGCAAATTTTTTTTGATCCCAAATGCAAAAACGGATGCCAGGATGAAATGCAGGGTCGATTTCCAAACTTAAAAATGGTATTGCTTGCTGTTTTTAAAAATCAAGCTTTTTGGTGCCTGAAGAAGAAAACGCGTGATGCCGGGGTCAGAAAAACTGGTGCCTGGGGAGGTAAAATTTTTTTGATCCCAAATGCAAAAACGGATGCCAGGACGAAATTCCGGGTCGAATTCCAAACTTAAAAATGGTATTGCTTGCTGTTTTTAAAAATCAAGCTTTTTGGTGCCTCAAGAAGAAAACGCGTGATGCCGGGGTCAGAAAAATTGGTGCCTGGGGAGGCAAATTTTTTTTGATCCCAAATGCAAAAACGGATGGCAGGACGAAATTCGGGGTCGAATTCCAATCTTAAAAATGGTATTGCTTGCTGTTTTTAAAAATCAAGCTTTTTGGTGCCTGAAGAAGAAAACGCGTGATGCCGGGGTCAGAAATACTGGTGCCTGGGGAGGCAATTTTTTTTTGATCCCAAATGCAAAAACGGATGCCAGCACGAAATTCGGGGTCAAATTCCAAACTTAAAAATGGTATTGCTTGCTGTTTTTAAAAATCAGTCTTTTTGTGCCTGAAGAAGAAAACGCGTGATGCCAGGGTCAGAAAAACTGGTGCCTGGGGAGGCAAATTTTTTTTGATCCCAAATGCAAAAACGGATGCCAGGACGAAATTCCGGGTCGAATTCCAAACTTAAAAATGGTATTGCTTGCTGTTTTTAAAAATCAAGCTTTTTGGTGCCTCAAGAAGAAAACGCGTGATGCCGGGGTCAGAAAAATTGGTGCCTGGGGAGGCAAATTTTTTTTGATCCCAAATGCAAAAACGGATGCCAGGACGAAATTCGGGGTCGAATTCCAATCTTAAAAATGGTATTGCTTGCTGTTTTTAAAAATCAAGCTTTTTGGTGCCTGAAGAAGAAAACGCGTGATGCCGGGGTCAGAAAAACTGGTGCCTGGGGAGGCAAAAATTTTTTGATCCCAAAGGCAAAAACGGATGCCAGGATGAGATTCAGGGTAGAATTCCAAATTTAAAAATGGTATTGCTTGCTGTTTTTAAAAATCAAGCTTTTTGGTGCCTGAAGAAGAAAACGCGTGATGCCGGGGTCAGAAAAAATGATGCCTGGGTAGGCAAAATTTTTTTGATCCCAAATGCAAAAACGGATGCCAGGACGAAATGCAGGGTCGATTTCCAAACTTAAAAATGGTATTGCTTGCTGTTTTTAAAAATCAAGCGTTTTGGTGCCTGAAGAAGAAAACGCGTGATGCCGGGGTCAGAAAAACTGGTGCCTGGGGAGGCAAATTTTTTTTGATCCCAAATGCAAAAACGGATGCCAGGACGAAATTCCGGGTCGATTTCCAAACTTAAAAATGGTATTGCTTGCTGTTTTTAAAAATCAAGCTTTTTGGTGCCTGAAGAAGAAAACGCGTGATGCCGGGGTCAGAAAAACTGGTGCCTGGGGAGGCAAAATTTTTTTGATCCCAAAGGCAAAAACGGATGCCAGGACGAAATTCCGGATCGAATTCCAAACTTAAAAATGGTATTGCTTGCTGTTTTTAAAAATCAAGCTTTTTGGTGCCTGAAGAAGAAAACGCGTGATGCCGGGGTCAGAAAAACTGGTTCCTGGGGAGGCAAATTTTTTTTGATCCCAAATGCAAAAACGGATGCCAGGACGAAATTCCCGGTCGAATTCCAAACTTAAAAATGGTATTGATTGCTGTTTTTAAAAATCAAGCTTTTTGGTGCCTGAAGAAGAAACGCGTGATGCCGGGGTCAGAAAAACTGGTGCCTGGGGAGGCAAATTTTTTTTGATCCCAAATGCAAAAACGGATGCCAGGACGAAATTCAGGGTCGAATTCCAATCTTAAAAATGGTATTGCTTGCTGTTTTTAAAAATCAGTCTTTTTGTGCCTGAAGAAGAAAACGCGTGATGCCAGGGTCAGAAAAACTGGTTCCTGGGGAGGCAAATTTTTTTTGATCCCAAATGCAAAAACGGATGCCAGGACGAAATGCAGGGTCGATTTCCAAACTTAAAAATGGTATTGCTTGCTGTTTTTAAAAATCAAGCGTTTTGGTGCCTGAAGAAGAAAACGCGTGATGCCGGGGTCAGAAAAACTGGTGCCTGGGGAGGTAAAATTTTTTTGATCCCAAATGCAAAAACGGATGCCAGGACGAAATTCCGGGTCGAATTCCAAACTTAAAAATGGTATTGCTTGCTGTTTTTAAAAATCAAGCATTTTGGTGCCTGAAGAAGAAAACGCGTGATGCCGGGGTCAGAAAAATTGGTGCCTGGGGAGGCAAATTTTTTTTAATCCCAAATGCAAAAATGGATGGCAGGACGAAATTCGGGGTCGAATTCCAATCTTAAAAATGGTATTGCTTGCTGTTTTTAAAAATCAAGCTTTTTGGTGCCTGAAGAAGAAAACGCGTGATGCCGGGGTCAGAAATACTGGTGCCTGGGGAGGCAAATTTTTTTTGATCCCAAATGCAAAAACGGATGCCAGGACGAAATTCGGGGTCAAATTCCAAACTTAAAAATGGTATTGCTTGCTGTTTTTAAAAATCAAGCTTTTTGGTGCCTGAAGAAGAAAACGCGTGATGCCGGGGTCAGAAAAACTGGTGCCTGGGGAGGCAAATTTTTTTTGATCCCAAATGCAAAAACGGATGCCAGGACGAAATGCAGGGTCGATTTCCAAACTTAAAAATGGTATTGCTTGCTGTTTTTAAAAATCAAGCATTTTGGTGCTAGAAGAAGAAAACGCGTGATGCCGGGGTCAGAAAAACTGGTGCCTGTGGAGGCAAATTTTTTTTGATCCCAAATGCAAAAACGGATGCCAGGACGAAATTCCGGGTCGAATTCCAAACTTAAAAATGGTATTGCTTGCTGTTTTTAAAAATCAAGCTTTTTGGTGCCTGAAGAAGAAAATGCGTGATGCCGGGGTCAGAAAAACTGGTGCCTGGGGAGGCAAATTTTTTTTGATCCCAAATGCAAAAACGGATGCCAGGACGAAATTCCCGGTCGAATTCCAAACTTAAAAATGGTATTGCTTGCTGTTTTTAAAAATCAAGCATTTTGGTGCCTGAAGAAGAAAACGCGTGATGCCGGGGTCAGAAAAACTGGTTCCTGGGGAGGCAAATTTTTTTTGATCCCAAATGCAAAAATCCATGCCAGGATGAGTTTCGGGGTAGAATTCCATACTTAAAAATGGTATTGCTTGCTGTTTTTAAAAATCAGTCTTTTTGGTGCCTGAAGAAGAAAACGCGTGATGCCGGGGTCAGAAAAACTGGTGCCTGGGGAGGCAAATTTTTTTTGATCCCAAATGCAAAAACGGATGCCAGGACGAAATGCAGGGTCGATTTCCAAACTTAAAAATGGTATTGCTTGCTGTTTTTAAAAATCAAGCATTTTGGTGCCTGAAGAAGAAAACGCGTGATGCCGGGGTCAGAAAAACTGGTGCCTGGGGAGGCAAATTTTTTTTTATCCCAAATGCAAAAACGGATGCCAGGACGAAATTCCGGGTCGAATTCCAAACTTAAAAATGGTATTGCTTGCTGTTTTTAAAAATCAAGCTTTTTGGGCCTGAAGAAGAAAACGCGTTATGCCGGGGTCAGAAAAACTGGTGCCTGGGGAGGCAAATTTTTTTTGATCCCAAATGCAAAAACAGATGCCAGGACGAAATGCAGGGTCGATTTCCAAACTTAAAAATGGTATTGCTTGCTGTTTTTTAAAATCAAGCTTTTTGGTGCCTGAAGAAGAAAACGCGTGATGCCGGTGTCAGAAAAACTGGTGCCTGGGGAGGTAAAATTTTTTTGATCCCAAATGCAAAAACGGATGCCAGGACGAAATTCCGGGTCGAATTCCAAACTTAAAAATGGTATTGCTTGCTGTTTTTAAAAATCAAGCTTTTTGGTGCCTGAAGAAGAAAACGCGTGATGCCGGGGTCAGAAAAACTGGTGCCTGGGGAGGCAAATTTTTTTTGATCCCAAATGCAAAAACGGATGCCAGGACGAAATGCAGGGTCGATTTCCAAACTAAAAAATGGTATTGCTTGCTGTTTTTAAAAATCAAGCTTTTTGGTGCCTGAAGAAGAAAACGCGTGATGCCGGGGTCAGAAAAACTGGTGCCTGGGGAGGCAAATTTTTTTTGATCCCAAATGCAAAAACAGATGCCAGGACGAAATGCAGGGTCGATTTCCAAACTTAAAAATGGTATTGCTTGCTGTTTTTAAAAATCAAGCTTTTTGGTGCCTGAAGAAGAAAACGCGTGATGCCGGGGTCAGAAAAACTGGTGCCTGGGGAGGTATAATTTTTTTGATCCCAAATGCAAAAACGGATGCCAGGACGAAATTCCGGGTCGAATTCCAAACTTAAAAATGGTATTGCTTGCTGTTTTTAAAAATCAAGCTTTTTGGTGCCTGAAGAAGAAAACGCGTGATGCCGGGGTCAGAAAAATTGGTGCCTGGGGAGGCAAATTTTTTTTAATCCCAAATGCAAAAATGGATGGCAGGACGAAATTCGGGGTCGAATTCCAATCTTAAAAATGGTTTTGCTTGCTGTTTTTAAAAATCAAGCTTTTTGGTGCCTGAAGAAGAAAACGCGTGATGCCGGGGTCAGAAATACTGGTGCCTGGGGAGGCAAATTTTTTTTGATCCCAAATGCAAAAACGGATGCCAGGACGAAATTCGGGGTCAAATTCCAAACTTAAAAATGGTATTGCTTGCTGTTTTTAAAAATCAAGCATTTTGGTGCCTGAAGAAGAAAACGCGTGATGCCGGGGTCAGAAAAACTGGTGCCTGGGGAGGCAAATTTTTTTTGATCCCAAATGCAAAAACGGATGCCAGGACGAAATGCAGGGTCGATTTCCAAACTTAAAAATGGTATTGCTTGCTGTTTTTAAAAATCAAGCATTTTGGTGCTAGAAGAAGAAAACGCGTGATGCCGGGGTCAGAAAAACTGGTGCCTGTGGAGGCAAATTTTTTTTGATCCCAAATGCAAAAACGGATGCCAGGACGAAATTCCGGGTCGAATTCCAAACTTAAAAATGGTATTGCTTGCTGTTTTTAAAAATCAAGCTTTTTGGTGCCTGAAGAAGAAAACGCGTGATGCCGGGGTCAGAAAAACTGGTGCCTGGGGAGGCAAATTTTTTTTGATCCCAAATGCAAAAACGGATGCCAGGACGAAATTCCCGGTCGAATTCCAAACTTAAAAATGGTATTGCTTGCTGTTTTTAAAAATCAAGCATTTTGGTGCCTGAAGAAGAAAACGCGTGATGCCGGGGTCAGAAAAACTGGTTCCTGGGGAGGCAAATTTTTTTTGATCCCAAATGCAAAAATCCATGCCAGGATGAGTTTCGGGGTAGAATTCCATACTTAAAAATGGTATTGCTTGCTGTTTTTAAAAATCAGTCTTTTTGGTGCCTGAAGAAGAAAACGCGTGATGCCGGGGTCAGAAAAACTGGTGCCTGGGGAGGCAAATTTTTTTTGATCCCAAATGCAAAAACGGATGCCAGGACGAAATGCAGGGTCGATTTCCAAACTTAAAAATGGTATTGCTTGCTGTTTTTAAAAATCAAGCATTTTGGTGCCTGAAGAAGAAAACGCGTGATGCCGGGGTCAGAAAAACTGGTGCCTGGGGAGGCAAATTTTTTTTTATCCCAAATGCAAAAACGGATGCCAGGACGAAATTCCGGGTCGAATTCCAAACTTAAAAATGGTATTGCTTGCTGTTTTTAAAAATCAAGCTTTTTGGGCCTGAAGAAGAAAACGCGTTATGCCGGGGTCAGAAAAACTGGTGCCTGGGGAGGCAAATTTTTTTTGATCCCAAATGCAAAAACAGATGCCAGGACGAAATGCAGGGTCGATTTCCAAACTTAAAAATGGTATTGCTTGCTGTTTTTAAAAATCAAGCTTTTTGGTGCCTGAAGAAGAAAACGCGTGATGCCGGTGTCAGAAAAACTGGTGCCTGGGGAGGTAAAATTTTTTTGATCCCAAATGCAAAAACGGATGCCAGGACGAAATTCCGGGTCGAATTCCAAACTTAAAAATGGTATTGCTTGCTGTTTTGAAAAATCAAGCTTTTTGGTGCCTGAAGAAGAAAACGCGTGATGCCGGGGTCAGAAAAACTGGTGCCTGGGGAGGCAAATTTTTTTTGATCCCAAATGCAAAAACGGATGCCAGGACGAAATGCAGGGTCGATTTCCAAACTTAAAAATGGTATTGCTTGCTGTTTTTAAAAATCAAGCTTTTTGGTGCCTGAAGAAGAAAACGCGTGATGCCGGGGTCAGAAAAACTGGTGCCTGGGGAGGCAAATTTTTTTTGATCCCAAATGCAAAAACAGATGCCAGGACGAAATGCAGGGTCGATTTCCAAACTGAAAAATGGTATTGCTTGCTGTTTTTAAAAATCAAGCTTTTTGGTGCCTGAAGAAGAAAACGCGTGATGCCGGGGTCAGAAAAACTGGTGCCTGGGGAGGTATAATTTTTTTGATCCCAAATGCAAAAACGGATGCCAGGACGAAATTCCGGGTCGAATTCCAAACTTAAAAATGGTATTGCTTGCTGTTTTTAAAAATCAAGCTTTTTGGTGCCTGAAGAAGAAAACGCGTGATGCTGGGGTCAGAAAAACTGGTGCCTGGGGAGGCAAATTTTTTTTGATCCCAAATGCAAAACGGATACCAGGACGAAATGCAGGGTCGATTTCCAAACTTAAAAATGGTATTGCTTGCTGTTTTTAAAAATCAAGCTTTTTGGTGCCTAAAGAAGAAAACGCGTGATGCCGGGGTCAGAAAAAATGATGCCTGGGTAGGCAAAAATTTTTTGATCCCAAATGCAAAAACGGATGCCAGGACGAAATTCAGGGTCGAATTCCAAACTTAAAAATGGTATTGCTTGCTGTTTTTAAAAATCAAGCTTTTTGGTGCCTGAAGAAGAAAACGCGTGATGCCGGGGTCAGAAAAACTGGTGCCTGGGGAGGCAAATTTTTTTTGATCCCAAATGCAAAAACGGATGCCAGGACGAAATGCAGGGTCGATTTCCAAACTTAAAAATGGTATTGCTTGCTGTTTTTAAAAATCAAGCTTTTTGGTGCCTGAAGAAGAAAACGCGTGATGCCGGGGTCAGAAAAACTGGTGCCTGGGGAGGCAAATTTTTTTTGATCCCAAATGCAAAAACAGATGCCAGGACGAAATGCAGGGTCGATTTCCAAACTTAAAAATGGTATTGCTTGCTGTTTTTAAAAATCAAGCTTTTTGGTGCCTGAAGAAGAAAACGCGTGATGCCGGGGTAAGAAAAACTGGTGCCTGGGGAGGTATAATTTTTTTGATCCCAAATGCAAAAACGGATGCCAGGACGAAATTCCGGGTCGAATTCCAAACTTAAAAATGGTATTGCTTGCTGTTTTTAAAAATCAAGCTTTTTGGTGCCTGAAGAAGAAAACGCGTGATGCCGGGGTCAGAAAAATTGGTGCCTGGGGAGGCAAATTTTTTTTAATCCCAAATGCAAAAATGGATGGCAGGACGAAATTCGGGGTCGAATTCCAATCTTAAAAATGGTATTGCTTGCTGTTTTTAAAAATCAAGCTTTTTGGTGCCTGAAGAAGAAAACGCGTGATGCCGGGGTCAGAAATACTGGTGCCTGGGGAGGCAAATTTTTTTTGATCCCAAATGCAAAAACGGATGCCAGGACGAAATTCGGGGTCAAATTCCAAACTTAAAAATGGTATTGCTTGCTGTTTTTAAAAATCAAGCTTTTTGGTGCCTGAAGAAGAAAACGCGTGATGCCGGGGTCAGAAAAACTGGTGCCTGGGGAGGCAAATTTTTTTTGATCCCAAATGCAAAAACGGATGCCAGGACGAAATGCAGGGTCGATTTCCAAACTTAAAAATGGTATTGCTTGCTGTTTTTAAAAATCAAGCATTTTGGTGCTAGAAGAAGAAAACGCGTGATGCCGGGGTCAGAAAAACTGGTGCCTGTGGAGGCAAATTTTTTTTGATCCCAAATGCAAAAACGGATGCCAGGACGAAATTCCGGGTCGAATTCCAAACTTAAAAATGGTATTGCTTGCTGTTTTTAAAAATCAAGCTTTTTGGTGCCTGAAGAAGAAAACGCGTGATGCCGGGGTCAGAAAAACTGGTGCCTGGGGAGGCAAATTTTTTTTGATCCCAAATGCAAAAACGGATGCCAGGACGAAATTCCCGGTCGAATTCCAAACTTAAAAATGGTATTGCTTGCTGTTTTTAAAAATCAAGCATTTTGGTGCCTGAAGAAGAAAACGCGTGATGCCGGGGTCAGAAAAACTGGTTCCTGGGGAGGCAAATTTTTTTTGATCCCAAATGCAAAAATCCATGCCAGGATGAGTTTCGGGGTAGAATTCCATACTTAAAAATGGTATTGCTTGCTGTTTTTAAAAATCAGTCTTTTTGGTGCCTGAAGAAGAAAACGCGTGATGCCGGGGTCAGAAAAACTGGTGCCTGGGGAGGCAAATTTTTTTTGATCCCAAATGCAAAAACGGATGCCAGGACGAAATGCAGGGTCGATTTCCAAACTTAAAAATGGTATTGCTTGCTGTTTTTAAAAATCAAGCATTTTGGTGCCTGAAGAAGAAAACGCGTGATGCCGGGGTCAGAAAAACTGGTGCCTGGGGAGGCAAATTTTTTTTTATCCCAAATGCAAAAACGGATGCCAGGACGAAATTCCGGGTCGAATTCCAAACTTAAAAATGGTATTGCTTGCTGTTTTTAAAAATCAAGCTTTTTGGGCCTGAAGAAGAAAACGCGTTATGCCGGGGTCAGAAAAACTGGTGCCTGGGGAGGCAAATTTTTTTTGATCCCAAATGCAAAAACAGATGCCAGGACGAAATGCAGGGTCGATTTCCAAACTTAAAAATGGTATTGCTTGCTGTTTTTAAAAATCAAGCTTTTTGGTGCCTGAAGAAGAAAACGCGTGATGCCGGGGTCAGAAAAACTGGTGCCTGGGGAGGTAAAATTTTTTTGATCCCAAATGCAAAAACGGATGCCAGGACGAAATTCCGGGTCGAATTCCAAACTTAAAAATGGTATTGCTTGCTGTTTTTAAAAATCAAGCTTTTTGGTGCCTGAAGAAGAAAACGCGTGATGCCGGGGTCAGAAAAACTGGTGCCTGGGGAGGCAAATTTTTTTTGATCCCAAATGCAAAAACGGATGCCAGGACGAAATGCAGGGTCGATTTCCAAACTTAAAAATGGTATTGCTTGCTGTTTTTAAAAATCAAGCTTTTTGGTGCCTGAAGAAGAAAACGCGTGATGCCGGGGTCAGAAAAACTGGTGCCTGGGGAGGCAAATTTTTTTTGATCCCAAATGCAAAAACAGATGCCAGGACGAAATGCAGGGTCGATTTCCAAACTGAAAAATGGTATTGCTTGCTGTTTTTAAAAATCAAGCTTTTTGGTGCCTGAAGAAGAAAACGCGTGATGCCGGGGTCAGAAAAACTGGTGCCTGGGGAGGTATAATTTTTTTGATCCCAAATGCAAAAACGGATGCCAGGACGAAATTCCGGGTCGAATTCCAAACTTAAAAATGGTATTGCTTGCTGTTTTTAAAAATCAAGCTTTTTGTTGCCTGAAGAAGAAAACGCGTGATGCCGGGGTCAGAAAAACTGGTGCCTGGGGAGGCAAATTTTTTTTGATCCCAAATGCAAAACGGATACCAGGACGAAATGCAGGGTCGATTTCCAAACTTAAAAATGGTATTGCTTGCTGTTTTTAAAAATCAAGCTTTTTGGTGCCTGAAGAAGAAAACGCGTGATGCCGGGGTCAGAAAAACTGGTGCCTGGGGAGGCAAATTTTTTTTGATCCCAAATGCAAAAACGGATGCCAGGACGAAATGCAGGGTCGATTTCCAAACTTAAAAATGGTATTGCTTGCTGTTTTTAAAAATCAAGCTTTTTGGTGCCTGAAGAAGAAAACGCGTGATGCCGGGGTCAGAAAAACTGGTGCCTGGGGAGGCAAATTTTTTTTGATCCCAAATGCAAAAACAGATGCCAGGACGAAATGCAGGGTCGATTTCCAAACTGAAAAATGGTATTGCTTGCTGTTTTTAAAAATCAAGCTTTTTGGTGCCTGAAGAAGAAAACGCGTGATGCCGGGGTCAGAAAAACTGGTGCCTGGGGAGGTATAATTTTTTTGATCCCAAATGCAAAAACGGATGCCAGGACGAAATTCCGGGTCGAATTCCAAACTTAAAAATGGTATTGCTTGCTGTTTTTAAAAATCAAGCTTTTTGTTGCCTGAAGAAGAAAACGCGTGATGCCGGGGTCAGAAAAACTGGTGCCTGGGGAGGCAAATTTTTTTTGATCCCAAATGCAAAACGGATACCAGGACGAAATGCAGGGTCGATTTCCAAACTTAAAAATGGTATTGCTTGCTGTTTTTAAAAATCAAGCTTTTTGGTGCCTAAAGAAGAAAACGCGTGATGCCGGGGTCAGAAAAAATGATGCCTGGGTAGGCAAAATTTTTTTGATCCCAAATGCAAAAACGGATGCCAGGACGAAATTCAGGGTCGATTTCCAAACTTAAAAATGGTATTGCTTGCTGTTTTTAAAAATCAAGCGTTTTGGTGCCTGAAGAAGAAAACGCGTGATGCCGGGGTCACAAAAACTGGTGTCTGGGGAGGCAAATTTTTTTTGATCCCAAATGCAAAAACGGATGCCAGGACGAAATGCAGGGTCGATTTCCAAACTTAAAAATGGTATTGCTTGCTGTTTTTAAAAATCAAGCTTTTTGGTGCCTGAAGAAGAAAACGCGTGATGCAGGGGTCAGAAAAACTGGTGCCTGGGGAGGTAAAATTTTTTTGATCCCAAATGCAAAAACGGATGCCAGGACGAAATTCCGGGTCGAATTCCAAACTTAAAAATGGTATTGCTTGCTGTTTTTAAAAATCAAGCATTTTGGTGCCTGAAGAAGAAAACGCGTGATGCCGGGGTCAGAAAAATTGGTGCCTGGGGAGGCAAATTTTTTTTGATCCCAAATGCAAAAACGGATGGCAGGACGAAATTCGGGGTCGAATTCCAATCTTAAAAATGGTATTGCTTGCTGTTTTTAAAAATCAAGCTTTTTGGTGCCTGAAGAAGAAAACGCGTGATGCCGGGGTCAGAAAAAATGATGCCTGGGTAGGCAAAATTTTTTTGATCCCAAATGCAAAAACGGATGCCAGGACGAAATGCAGGGTCGATTTCCAAACTTAAAAATGGTATTGCTTGCTGTTTTTAAAAATCAAGCGTTTTGGTGCCTGAAGAAGAAAACGCGTGATGCCGGGGTCAGAAAAACTGGTGCCTGGGGAGGCAAATTTTTTTTGATCCCAAATGCAAAAACGGATGCCAGGACGAAATTCCGGGTCGATTTCCAAACTTAAAAATGGTATTGCTTGCTGTTTTTAAAAATCAAGCTTTTTGGTGCCTGAAGAAGAAAACGCGTGATGCCGGGGTCAGAAAAACTGGTGCCTGGGGAGGTAAAATTTTTTTGATCCCAAATGCAAAAACGGATGCCAGGACGAAATTCTGGATCGAATTCCAAACTTAAAAATGGTATTGCTTGCTGTTTTTAAAAATCAAGCTTTTTGGTGCCTGAAGAAGAAAACGCGTGATGCCGGGGTCAGAAAAACTGGTTCCTGGGGAGGCAAATTTTTTTTGATCCCAAATGCAAAAACGGATGCCAGGACGAAATTCCCGGTCGAATTCCAAACTTAAAAATGGTATTGCTTGCTGTTTTTAAAAATCAAGCTTTTTGGTGCCTGAAGAAGAAACGCGTGATGCCGGGGTCAGAAAAACTGATGCCTGGGGAGGCAAATTTTTTTTGATCCCAAATGCAAAAACGGATGCCAGGACGAAATTCAGGGTCGAATTCCAATCTTAAAAATGGTATTGCTTGCTGTTTTTAAAAATCAGTCTTTTTGTGCCTGAAGAAGAAAACGCGTGATGCCAGGGTCAGAAAAACTGGTGCCTGGGGAGGCAAATTTTTTTTGATCCCAAATGCAAAAACGGATGCCAGGACGAAATGCAGGGTCGATTTCCAAACTTAAAAATGGTATTGCTTGCTGTTTTTAAAAATCAAGCTTTTTGGTGCCTGAAGAAGAAAACGCGTGATGCCGGGGTCAGAAAAACTGGTGCCTGGGGAGGTAAATTTTTTTTGATCCCAAATGCAAAAACGGATGCCAGGACGAAATTCCGGGTCGAATTCCAAACTTAAAAATGGTATTGCTTGCTGTTTTTAAAAATCAAGCTTTTTGGTGCCTCAAGAAGAAAACGCGTGATGCCGGGGTCAGAAAAATTGGTGCCTGGGGAGGCAAATTTTTTTTGATCCCAAATGCAAAAACGGATGGCAGGACGAAATTCGGGGTCGAATTCCAATCTTAAAAATGGTATTGCTTGCTGTTTTTAAAAATCAAGCTTTTTGGTGCCTGAAGAAGAAAACGCGTGATGCCGGGGTCAGAAATACTGGTGCCTGGGGAGGCAATTTTTTTTTGATCCCAAATGCAAAAACGGATGCCAGGACGAAATTCGGGGTCAAATTCCAAACTTAAAAATGGTATTGCTTGCTGTTTTTAAAAATCAAGCTTTTTGGTGCCTGAAGAAGAAAACGCGTGATGCCGGGGTCAGAAAAACTGGTTCCTGGGGAGGCAAATTTTTTTTGATCCCAAATGCAAAAACGGATGCCAGGACGAAATTCCCGGTCGAATTCCAAACTTAAAAATGGTATTGCTTGCTGTTTTTAAAAATCAAGCTTTTTGGTGCCTGAAGAAGAAACGCGTGATGCCGGGGTCAGAAAAACTGGTGCCTGGGGAGGCAAATTTTTTTTGATCCCAAATGCAAAAACGGATGCCAGGACGAAATTCGGGGTCGAATTCCAATCTTAAAAATGGTATTGCTTGCTGTTTTTAAAAATCAGTCTTTTTGTGCCTGAAGAAGAAAACGCGTGATGCCAGGGTCAGAAAAACTGGTGCCTGGGGAGGCAAATTTTTTTTGATCCCAAATGCAAAAACGGATGCCAGGACGAAATGCAGGGTCGATTTCCAAACTTAAAAATGGTATTGCTTGCTGTTTTTAAAAATCAAGCTTTTTGGTGCCTGAAGAAGAAAACGCGTGATGCCGGGGTCAGAAAAACTGGTGCCTGGGGAGGTAAAATTTTTTTGATCCCAAATGCAAAAACGGATGCCAGGACGAAATTCCGGGTCGAATTCCAAACTTAAAAATGGTATTGCTTGCTGTTTTTAAAAATCAAGCTTTTTGGTGCCTCAAGAAGAAAACGCATGATGCCGGGGTCAGAAAAATTGGTGCCTGGGGAGGCAAATTTTTTTTGATCCCAAATGCAAAAACGGATGGCAGGACGAAATTCGGGGTCGAATTCCAATCTTAAAAATGGTATTGCTTGCTGTTTTTAAAAATCAAGCTTTTTGGTGCCTGAAGAAGAAAACGCGTGATGCCGGGGTCAGAAATACTGGTGCCTGGGGAGGCAATTTTTTTTTGATCCCAAATGCAAAAACGGATGCCAGCACGAAATTCGGGGTCAAATTCCAAACTTAAAAATGGTATTGCTTGCTGTTTTTAAAAATCAGTCTTTTTGTGCCTGAAGAAGAAAACGCGTGATGCCAGGGTCAGAAAAACTGGTGCCTGGGGAGGCAAATTTTTTTTGATCCCAAATGCAAAAACGGATGCCAGGACGAAATTCCGGGTCGAATTCCAAACTTAAAAATGGTATTGCTTGCTGTTTTTAAAAATCAAGCTTTTTGGTGCCTCAAGAAGAAAACGCGTGATGCCGGGGTCAGAAAAATTGGTGCCTGGGGAGGCAAATTTTTTTTGATCCCAAATGCAAAAACGGATGGCAGGACGAAATTCGGGGTCGAATTCCAATCTTAAAAATGGTATTGCTTGCTGTTTTTAAAAATCAAGCTTTTTGGTGCCTGAAGAAGAAAACGCGTGATGCCGGGGTCAGAAATACTGGTGCCTGGGGAGGCAATTTTTTTTTGATCCCAAATGCAAAAACGGATGCCAGGACGAAATTCGGGGTCAAATTCCAAACTTAAAAATGGTATTGCTTGCTGTTTTTAAAAATCAAGCTTTTTGGTGCCTGAAGAAGAAAACGCGTGATGCCGGGGTCAGAAAAACTGGTTCCTGGGGAGGCAAATTTTTTTTGATCCCAAATGCAAAAACGGATGCCAGGACGAAATTCCCGGTCGAATTCCAAACTTAAAAATGGTATTGCTTGCTGTTTTTAAAAATCAAGCTTTTTGGTGCCTGAAGAAGAAACGCGTGATGCCGGGGTCAGAAAAACTGGTGCCTGGGGAGGCAAATTTTTTTTGATCCCAAATGCAAAAACGGATGCCAGGACGAAATTCGGGGTCGAATTCCAATCTTAAAAATGGTATTGCTTGCTGTTTTTAAAAATCAGTCTTTTTGTGCCTGAAGAAGAAAACGCGTGATGCCAGGGTCAGAAAAACTGGTGCCTGGGGAGGCAAATTTTTTTTGATCCCAAATGCAAAAACGGATGCCAGGACGAAATGCAGGGTCGATTTCCAAACTTAAAAATGGTATTGCTTGCTGTTTTTAAAAATCAAGCGTTTTGGTGCCTTAAGAAGAAAACGCGTGATGCCGGGGTCAAAAAAACTGGTGCCTGGGGAGGCAAATTTTTTTTGATCCCAAATGCAAAAACGGATGCCAGGACGAAATTCCGGGTCGATTTCCAAACTTAAAAATGGTATTGCTTGCTGTTTTTAAAAATCAAGCTTTTTGGTGCCTGAAGAAGAAACGCGTGATGCCGGGGTCAGAAAAACTGGTGCCTGGGGAGGCAAATTTTTTTTGATCCCAAATGCAAAAACGGATGCCAGGACGAAATGCAGGGTCGATTTCCAAACTTAAAAATGGTATTGCTTGCTGTTTTTAAAAATCAAGCGTTTTGGTGCCTGAAGAAGAAAACGCGTGATGCCGGGGTCAAAAAAACTGGTGCCTGGGGAGGCAAATTTTTTTTGATCCCAAATGCAAAAACGGATGCCAGGACGAAATTCCGGGTCGATTTCCAAACTTAAAAATGGTATTGCTTGCTGTTTTTAAAAATCAAGCTTTTTGGTGCCTGAAGAAGAAACGCGTGATGCCGGGGTCAGAAAAACTGGTGCCTGGGGAGGCAAATTTTTTTTGATCCCAAATGCAAAAACGGATGCCAGGACGAAATGCAGGGTCGATTTCCAAACTTAAAAATGGTATTGCTTGCTGTTTTTAAAAATCAAGCTTTTTGGTGCCTGAAGAAGAAAACGCGTGATGCCGGGGTCAGAAAAACTGGTGCCTGGGGAGGTAAAATTTTTTTGATCCCAAATGCAAAAACGGATGCCAGGACGAAATTCCGGGTCGAATTCCAAACTTAAAAATGGTATTGCTTGCTGTTTTTAAAAATCAAGCATTTTGGTGCCTCAAGAAGAAAACGCGTGATGCCGGGGTCAGAAAAATTGGTGCCTGGGGAGGCAATTTTTTTTTGATCCCAAATGCAAAAACGGATGGCAGGACGAAATTCGGGGTCGAATTCCAATCTTAAAAATGGTATTGCTTGCTGTTTTTAAAAATCAAGCTTTTTGGTGCCTGAAGAAGAAAACGCGTGATGCCGGGGTCAGAAATACTGGTGCCTGGGGAGGCAAATTTTTTTTGATCCCAAATGCAAAAACGGATGCCAGGACGAAATTCGGGGTCAAATTCCAAACTTAAAAATGGTATTGCTTGCTGTTTTTAAAAATCAAGCTTTTTGGTGCCTGAAGAAGAAAACGCGTGATACCGGGGTCAGAAAAACTGATGCCTGGGGAGGCAAAATTTTTTTGATCCCAAAGGCAAAAACGGATGCCAGGATGAGATTCAGGGTAGAATTCCAAACTTAAAAATGGTATTGCTTGCTGTTTTTAAAAATCAAGCTTTTTGGTGCCTGAAGAAGAAAACGCGTGATGCCGGGGTGAGAAAAAATGATGCCTGGGTAGGCAAAATTTTTTTGATCCCAAATGCAAAAACGGATGCCAGGACGAAATGCAGGGTCGATTTCCAAACTTAAAAATGGTATTGCTTGCTGTTTTTAAAAATCAAGCTTTTTGGTGCCTGAAGAAGAAAACGCGTGATGCCGGGGTCAGAAAAACTGGTGCCTGGGGAGGTAAAATTTTTTTGATCCCAAATGCAAAAACGGATGCCAGGACGAAATTCCGGGTCGAATTCCAAACTTAAAAATGGTATTGCTTGCTGTTTTTAAAAATCAAGCATTTTGGTGCCTGAAGAAGAAAACGCGTGATGCCGGGGTCAGAAAAATTGGTGCCTGGGGAGGCAAATTTTTTTTGATCCCAAATGCAAAAACGGATGGCAGGACAAAATTTGGGGTCGAATTCCAATCTTAAAAATGGTATTGCTTGCTGTTTTTAAAAATCAAGCTTTTTGGTGCCTGAAGAAGAAAACGCGTGATGCCGGGGTCAGAAAAACTGGTGCCTGGGGAGGCAAAAATTTTTTGATCCCAAAGGCAAAAACGGATGCCAGGATGAGATTCAGGGTAGAATTCCAAATTTAAAAATGGTATTGCTTGCTGTTTTTAAAAATCAAGCTTTTTGGTGCCTGAAGAAGAAAACGCGTGAGGCCGGGGTCAGAAAAAATGATGCCTGGGTAGGCAAAATTTTTTTGATCCCAAATGCAAAAACGGATGCCAGGACGAAATTCGGGGTCAAATTCCAAACTTAAAAATGGTATTGCTTGCTGTTTTTAAAAATCAAGCTTTTTGGTGCCTGAAGAAGAAAACACGTGATGCCGGGGTCAGAAAAACTGGTTCCTGGGGAGGCAAATTTTTTTTGATCCCAAATGCAAAAACGGATGCCAGGACGAAATTCCCGGTCGAATTCCAAACTTAAAAATGGTATTGCTTGCTGTTTTTAAAAATCAAGCTTTTTGGTGCCTGAAGAAGAAACGCGTGATGCCGGGGTCAGAAAAACTGGTGCCTGGGGAGGCAAATTTTTTTTGATCCCAAATGCAAAAACGGATGCCAGGACGAAATTCGGGGTCGAATTCCAATCTTAAAAATGGTATTGCTTGCTGTTTTTAAAAATCAGTCTTTTTGTGCCTGAAGAAGAAAACGCGTGATGCCAGGGTCAGAAAAACTGGTGCCTGGGGAGGCAAATTTTTTTTTGATCCCAAATGCAAAAACGGATGCCAGGACGAAATGCAGGGTCGATTTCCAAACTTAAAAATGGTATTGCTTGCTGTTTTTAAAAATCAAGCTTTTTGGTGCCTGAAGAAGAAAACGCGTGATGCCGGGGTCAGAAAAACTGGTGCCTGGGGAGGTAAAATTTTTTTGATCCCAAATGCAAAAACGGATGCCAGGACGAAATTCCGGGTCGAATTCCAAACTTAAAAATGGTATTGCTTGCTGTTTTTAAAAATCAAGCTTTTTGGTGCCTCAAGAAGAAAACGCGTGATGCCGGGGTCAGAAAAATTGGTGCCTGGGGAGGCAAATTTTTTTTGATCCCAAATGCAAAAACGGATGGCAGGACGAAATTCGGGGTCGAATTCCAATCTTAAAAATGGTATTGCTTGCTGTTTTTAAAAATCAAGCTTTTTGGTGCCTGAAGAAGAAAACGCGTGATGCCGGGGTCAGAAATACTGGTGCCTGGGGAGGCAATTTTTTTTTTATCCCAAATGCAAAAACGGATGCCAGCACGAAATTCGGGGTCAAATTCCAAACTTAAAAATGGTATTGCTTGCTGTTTTTAAAAATCAGTCTTTTTGTGCCTGAAGAAGAAAACGCGTGATGCCAGGGTCAGAAAAACTGGTGCCTGGGGAGGCAAATTTTTTTTGATCCCAAATGCAAAAACGGATGCCAGGACGAAATTCCGGGTCGAATTCCAAACTTAAAAATGGTATTGCTTGCTGTTTTTAAAAATCAAGCTTTTTGGTGCCTCAAGAAGAAAACGCGTGATGCCGGGGTCAGAAAAATTGGTGCCTGGGGAGGCAAATTTTTTTTGATCCCAAATGCAAAAACGGATGGCAGGACGAAATTCGGGGTCGAATTCCAATCTTAAAAATGGTATTGCTTGCTGTTTTTAAAAATCAAGCTTTTTGGTGCCTGAAGAAGAAAACGCGTGATGCCGGGGTCAGAAATACTGGTGCCTGGGGAGGCAATTTTTTTTTGATCCCAAATGCAAAAACGGATGCCAGGACGAAATTCGGGGTCAAATTCCAAACTTAAAAATGGTATTGCTTGCTGTTTTTAAAAATCAAGCTTTTTGGTGCCTGAAGAAGAAAACACGTGATGCCGGGGTCAGAAAAACTGGTTCCTGGGGAGGCAAATTTTTTTTGATCCCAAATGCAAAAACGGATGCCAGGACGAAATTCCCGGTCGAATTCCAAACTTAAAAATGGTATTGCTTGCTGTTTTTAAAAATCAAGCTTTTTGGTGCCTGAAGAAGAAACGCGTGATGCCGGGGTCAGAAAAACTGGTGCCTGGGGAGGCAAATTTTTTTTGATCCCAAATGCAAAAACGGATGCCAGGACGAAATTCGGGGTCGAATTCCAATCTTAAAAATGGTATTGCTTGCTGTTTTTAAAAATCAGTCTTTTTGTGCCTGAAGAAGAAAACGCGTGATGCCAGGGTCAGAAAAACTGGTGCCTGGGGAGGCAAATTTTTTTTGATCCCAAATGCAAAAACGGATGCCAGGACGAAATGCAGGGTCGATTTCCAAACTTAAAAATGGTATTGCTTGCTGTTTTTAAAAATCAAGCGTTTTGGTGCCTGAAGAAGAAAACGCGTGATGCCGGGGTCAGAAAAACTGGTGCCTGGGGAGGCAAATTTTTTTTGATCCCAAATGCAAAAACGGATGCCAGGACGAAATTCCGGGTCGATTTCCAAACTTAAAAATGGTATTGCTTGCTGTTTTTAAAAATCAAGCTTTTTGGTGCCTGAAGAAGAAACGCGTGATGCCGGGGTCAGAAAAACTGGTGCCTGGGGAGGCAAATTTTTTTTGATCCCAAATGCAAAAACGGATGCCAGGACGAAATTCAGGGTCGAATTCCAATCTTAAAAATGGTATTGCTTGCTGTTTTTAAAAATCAGTCTTTTTGTGCCTGAAGAAGAAAACGCGTGATGCCAGGGTCAGAAAAACTGGTGCCTGGGGAGGCAAATTTTTTTTGATCCCAAATGCAAAAACGGATGCCAGGACGAAATGCAGGGTCGATTTCCAAACTTAAAAATGGTATTGCTTGCTGTTTTTAAAAATCAAGCTTTTTGGTGCCTGAAGAAGAAAACGCGTGATACCGGGGTCAGAAAAACTGATGCCTGGGGAGGCAAAATTTTTTTGATCCCAAAGGCAAAAACGGATGCCAGGATGAGATTCAGGGTAGAATTCCAAACTTAAAAATGGTATTGCTTGCTGTTTTTAAAAATCAAGCTTTTTGGTGCCTGAAGAAGAAAACGCGTGATGCCGGGGTCAGAAAAACTGGTTCCTGGGGAGGCAAATTTTTTTTGATCCCAAATGCAAAAACGGATGCCAGGACGAAATTCCCGGTCGAATTCCAAACTTAAAAATGGTATTGCTTGCTGTTTTTAAAAATCAAGCTTTTTGGTGCCTGAAGAAGAAACGCGTGATGCCGGGGTCAGAAAAACTGGTGCCTGGGGAGGCAAATTTTTTTTGATCCCAAATGCAAAAACGGATGCCAGGACGAAATTCGGGGTCGAATTCCAATCTTAAAAATGGTATTGCTTGCTGTTTTTAAAAATCAGTCTTTTTGTGCCTGAAGAAGAAAACGCGTGATGCCAGGGTCAGAAAAACTGGTGCCTGGGGAGGCAAATTTTTTTTTGATCCCAAATGCAAAAACGGATGCCAGGACGAAATGCAGGGTCGATTTCCAAACTTAAAAATGGTATTGCTTGCTGTTTTTAAAAATCAAGCTTTTTGGTGCCTGAAGAAGAAAACGCGTGATGCCGGGGTCAGAAAAACTGGTGCCTGGGGAGGTAAAAATTTTTTGATCCCAAATGCAAAAACGGATGCCAGGACGAAATTCCGGGTCGAATTCCAAACTTAAAAATGGTATTGCTTGCTGTTTTTAAAAATCAAGCTTTTTGGTGCCTCAAGAAGAAAACGCGTGATGCCGGGGTCAGAAAAATTGGTGCCTGGGGAGGCAAATTTTTTTTGATCCCAAATGCAAAAACGGATGGCAGGACGAAATTCGGGGTCGAATTCCAATCTTAAAAATGGTATTGCTTGCTGTTTTTAAAAATCAAGCTTTTTGGTGCCTGAAGAAGAAAACGCGTGATGCCGGGGTCAGAAATACTGGTGCCTGGGGAGGCAATTTTTTTTTGATCCCAAATGCAAAAACGGATGCCAGCACGAAATTCGGGGTCAAATTCCAAACTTAAAAATGGTATTGCTTGCTGTTTTTAAAAATCAGTCTTTTTGTGCCTGAAGAAGAAAACGCGTGATGCCAGGGTCAGAAAAACTGGTGCCTGGGGAGGCAAATTTTTTTTGATCCCAAATGCAAAAACGGATGCCAGGACGAAATTCCGGGTCGAATTCCAAACTTAAAAATGGTATTGCTTGCTGTTTTTAAAAATCAAGCTTTTTGGTGCCTCAAGAAGAAAACGCGTGATGCCGGGGTCAGAAAAATTGGTGCCTGGGGAGGCAAATTTTTTTTGATCCCAAATGCAAAAACGGATGGCAGGACGAAATTCGGGGTCGAATTCCAATCTTAAAAATGGTATTGCTTGCTGTTTTTAAAAATCAAGCTTTTTGGTGCCTGAAGAAGAAAACGCGTGATGCCGGGGTCAGAAATACTGGTGCCTGGGGAGGCAATTTTTTTTTGATCCCAAATGCAAAAACGGATGCCAGGACGAAATTCGGGGTCAAATTCCAAACTTAAAAATGGTATTGCTTGCTGTTTTTAAAAATCAAGCTTTTTGGTGCCTGAAGAAGAAAACACGTGATGCCGGGGTCAGAAAAACTGGTTCCTGGGGAGGCAAATTTTTTTTGATCCCAAATGCAAAAACGGATGCCAGGACGAAATTCCCGGTCGAATTCCAAACTTAAAAATGGTATTGCTTGCTGTTTTTAAAAATCAAGCTTTTTGGTGCCTGAAGAAGAAACGCGTGATGCCGGGGTCAGAAAAACTGGTGCCTGGGGAGGCAAATTTTTTTTGATCCCAAATGCAAAAACGGATGCCAGGACGAAATTCGGGGTCGAATTCCAATCTTAAAAATGGTATTGCTTGCTGTTTTTAAAAATCAGTCTTTTTGTGCCTGAAGAAGAAAACGCGTGATGCCAGGGTCAGAAAAACTGGTGCCTGGGGAGGCAAATTTTTTTTGATCCCAAATGCAAAAACGGATGCCAGGACGAAATGCAGGGTCGATTTCCAAACTTAAAAATGGTATTGCTTGCTGTTTTTAAAAATCAAGCGTTTTGGTGCCTGAAGAAGAAAACGCGTGATGCCGGGGTCAGAAAAACTGGTGCCTGGGGAGGCAAATTTTTTTTGATCCCAAATGCAAAAACGGATGCCAGGACGAAATTCCGGGTCGATTTCCAAACTTAAAAATGGTATTGCTTGCTGTTTTTTAAAATCAAGCTTTTTGGTGCCTGAAGAAGAAACGCGTGATGCCGGGGTCAGAAAAACTGGTGCCTGGGGAGGCAAATTTTTTTTGATCCCAAATGCAAAAACGGATGCCAGGACGAAATTCAGGGTCGAATTCCAATCTTAAAAATGGTATTGCTTGCTGTTTTTAAAAATCAGTCTTTTTGTGCCTGAAGAAGAAAACGCGTGATGCCAGGGTCAGAAAAACTGGTGCCTGGGGAGGCAAATTTTTTTTGATCCCAAATGCAAAAACGGATGCCAGGACGAAATGCAGGGTCGATTTCCAAACTTAAAAATGGTATTGCTTGCTGTTTTTAAAAATCAAGCTTTTTGGTGCCTGAAGAAGAAAACGCGTGATGCCGGGGTCAGAAAAACTGGTGCCTGGGGAGGTAAAATTTTTTTGATCCCAAATGCAAAAACAGATGCCAGGACGAAATTCCGGGTCGAATTCCAAACTTAAAAATGGTATTGCTTGCTGTTTTTAAAAATCAAGCATTTTGGTGCCTCAAGAAGAAAACGCGTGATGCCGGGGTCAGAAAAATTGGTGCCTGGGGAGGCAATTTTTTTTTGATCCCAAATGCAAAAACGGATGGCAGGACGAAATTCGGGGTCGAATTCCAATCTTAAAAATGGTATTGCTTGCTGTTTTTAAAAATCAAGCTTTTTGGTGCCTGAAGAAGAAAACGCGTGATGCCGGGGTCAGAAATACTGGTGCCTGGGGAGGCAAATTTTTTTTGATCCCAAATGCAAAAACGGATGCCAGGACGAAATTCGGGGTCAAATTCCAAACTTAAAAATGGTATTGCTTGCTGTTTTTAAAAATCAAGCTTTTTGGTGCCTGAAGAAGAAAACGCGTGATACCGGGGTCAGAAAAACTGATGCCTGGGGAGGCAAAATTTTTTTGATCCCAAAGGCAAAAACGGATGCCAGGATGAGATTCAGGGTAGAATTCCAAACTTAAAAATGGTATTGCTTGCTGTTTTTAAAAATCAAGCTTTTTGGTGCCTGAAGAAGAAAACGCGTGATGCCGGGGTGAGAAAAAATGATGCCTGGGTAGGCAAAATTTTTTTGATCCCAAATGCAAAAACGGATGCCAGGACGAAATGCAGGGTCGATTTCCAAACTTAAAAATGGTATTGCTTGCTGTTTTTAAAAATCAAGCTTTTTGGTGCCTGAAGAAGAAAACGCGTGAGGCCGGGGTCAGAAAAAATGATGCCTGGGTAGGCAAAATTTTTTTGATCCCAAATGCAAAAACGGATGCCAGGACGAAATGCAGGGTCGATTTCCAAACTTAAAAATGGTATTGCTTGCTGTTTTTAAAAATCAAGCGTTTTGGTGCCTGAAGAAGAAAACGCGTGATGCCGGGGTCAGAAAAACTGGTGCCTGGGGAGGCAAATTTTTTTTGATCCCAAATGCAAAAACGGATGCCAGGACGAAATTCCGGGTCGATTTCCAAACTTAAAAATGGTATTGCTTGCTGTTTTTAAAAATCAAGCTTTTTGGTGCCTGAAGAAGAAAACGCGTGATGCCGGGGTCAGAAAAACTGGTGCCTGGGGAGGCAAAATTTTTTTGATCCCAAAGGCAAAAACGGATGCCAGGACGAAATTCCGGATCGAATTCCAAACTTAAAAATGGTATTGCTTGCTGTTTTTAAAAATCAAGCTTTTTGGTGCCTGAAGAAGAAAACGCGTGATGCCGGGGTCAGAAAAACTGGTTCCTGGGGAGGCAAATTTTTTTTGATCCCAAATGCAAAAACGGATGCCAGGACGAAATTCCCGGTCGAATTCCAAACTTAAAAATGGTATTGCTTGCTGTTTTTAAAAATCAAGCTTTTTGGTGCCTGAAGAAGAAACGCGTGATGCCGGGGTCAGAAAAACTGGTGCCTGGGGAGGCAAATTTTTTTTGATCCCAAATGCAAAAACGGATGCCAGGACGAAATTCAGGGTCGAATTCCAATCTTAAAAATGGTATTGCTTGCTGTTTTTAAAAATCAGTCTTTTTGTGCCTGAAGAAGAAAACGCGTGATGCCAGGGTCAGAAAAACTGGTGCCTGGGGAGGCAAATTTTTTTTGATCCCAAATGCAAAAACGGATGCCAGGACGAAATGCAGGGTCGATTTCCAAACTTAAAAATGGTATTGCTTGCTGTTTTTAAAAATCAAGCGTTTTGGTGCCTGAAGAAGAAAACGCGTGATGCCGGGGTCAGAAAAACTGGTGCCTGGGGAGGCAAATTTTTTTTGATCCCAAATGCAAAAACAGATGCCAGGACGAAATTCCGGGTCGATTTCCAAACTTAAAAATGGTATTGCTTGCTGTTTATAAAAATCAAGCTTTTTGGTGCCTGAAGAAGAAACGCGTGATGCCGGGGTCAGAAAAACTGGTGCCTGGGGAGGCAAATTTTTTTTGATCCCAAATGCAAAAACGGATGCCAGGACGAAATTCAGGGTCGAATTCCAATCTTAAAAATGGTATTGCTTGCTGTTTTTAAAAATCAAGCTTTTTGGTGCCTGAAGAAGAAAACGCGTGATGCCAGGGTCAGAAAAACTGGTGCCTGGGGAGGCAAATTTTTTTTGATCCCAAATGCAAAAACGGATGCCAGGACGAAATGCAGGGTCGATTTCCAAACTTAAAAATGGTATTGCTTGCTGTTTTTAAAAATCAAGCTTTTTGGTGCCTGAAGAAGAAAACGCGTGATGCCGGGGTCAGAAAAACTGGTGCCTGGGGAGGTAAAATTTTTTTGATCCCAAATGCAAAAACGGATGCCAGGACGAAATTCCGGGTCGAATTCCAAACTTAAAAATGGTATTGCTTGCTGTTTTTAAAAATCAAGCATTTTGGTGCCTCAAGAAGAAAACGCGTGATGCCGGGGTCAGAAAAATTGGTGCCTGGGGAGGCAATTTTTTTTTGATCCCAAATGCAAAAATGGATGGCAGGACGAAATTCGGGGTCGAATTCCAATCTTAAAAATGGTATTGCTTGCTGTATTTAAAAATCAAGCTTTTTGGTGCCTGAAGAAGAAAACGCGTGATGCCGGGGTCAGAAATACTGGTGCCTGGGGAGGCAAATTTTTTTTGATCCCAAATGCAAAAACAGATGCCAGTACGAAATTCGGGGTCAAATTCCAAACTTAAAAATGGTATTGCTTGCTGTTTTTAAAAATCAAGCTTTTTGGTGCCTGAAGAAGAAAACGCGTGATACCGGGGTCAGAAAAACTGATGCCTGGGGAGGCAAAATTTTTTTGATCCCAAAGGCAAAAACGGATGCCAGGATGAGATTCAGGGTAGAATTCCAAACTTAAAAATGGTATTGCTTGCTGTTTTTAAAAATCAAGCTTTTTGGTGCCTGAAGAAGAAAACGCGTGATGCCGGGGTCAGAAAAACTGGTGCCTGGGGAGGGAAATTTTTTTTGATCCCAAATGCAAAAACGGATGCCAGGACGAAATTCCGGGTCGATTTCCAAACTTAAAAATGGTATTGCTTGCTGTTTTTAAAAATCAAGCTTTTTGGTGCCTGAAGAAGAAAACGCGTGATGCCGGGGTCAGAAAAACTGGTGCCTGGGGAGGCAAAATTTTTTTGATCCCAAAGGCAAAAACGGATGCCAGGATGAGATTCAGGGGAGAATTCCAAACTTAAAAATGGTATTGCTTGCTGTTTTTAAAAATCAAGCTTTTTGGTGCCTGAAGAAGAAAACGCGTGATACCGGGGTCAGAAAAACTGATGCCTGGGGAGGCAAAATTTTTTTGATCCCAAAGGCAAAAACGGATGCCAGGATGAGATTCAGGGTAGAATTCCAAACTTAAAAATGGTATTGCTTGCTGTTTTTAAAAATCAAGCTTTTTGGTGCCTGAAGAAGAAAACGCGTGATGCCGGGGTCAGAAAAAATGATGCCTGGGTAGGTAAAATTTTTTTGATCCCAAATGCAAAAACGGATGCCAGGACGAAATGCAGGGTCGATTTCCAAACTTAAAAATGGTATTGCTTGCTGTTTTTAAAAATCAAGCTTTTTGGTGCCTGAAGAAGAAAACGCGTGATGCCGGGGTCAGAAAAACTGGTGCCTGGGGAGGTAAAATTTTTTTGATCCCAAATGCAAAAACGGATGCCAGGACGAAATTCCGGGTCGAATTCCAAACTTAAAAATGGTATTGCTTGCTGTTTTTAAAAATCAAGCATTTTGGTGCCTGAAGAAGAAAACGCGTGATGCCGGGGTCAGAAAAATTGGTGCCTGGGGAGGCAAATTTTTTTTGATCCCAAATGCAAAAACGGATGGCAGGACGAAATTCGGGGTCGAATTCCAATCTTAAAAATGGTATTGCTTGCTGTTTTTAAAAATCAAGCTTTTTGGTGCCTGAAGAAGAAAACGCGTGATGCCGGGGTCAGAAAAACTGGTGCCTGGGGAGGGAAAATTTTTTTGATCCCAAAGGCAAAAACGGATGCCAGGATGAGATTCAGGGTAGAATTCCAAACTTAAAAATGGTATTGCTTGCTGTTTTTAAAAATCAAGCTTTTTGGTGCCTGAAGAAGAAAACGCGTGATGCCGGGGTCAGAAAAAATGATGCCTGGGTAGGCAAAATTTTTTTGATCCCAAATGCAAAAACGGATGCCAGGACGAAATGCAGGGTCGATTTCCAAACTTAAAAATGGTATTGCTTGCTGTTTTTAAAAATCAAGCGTTTTGGTGCCTGAAGAAGAAAACGCGTGATGCCGGGGTCAGAAAAACTGGTGCCTGGGGAGGCAAATTTTTTTTGATCCCAAATGCAAAAACGGATGCCAGGACGAAATTCCGGGTCGATTTCCAAACTTAAAAATGGTATTGCTTGCTGTTTTTAAAAATCAAGCTTTTTGGTGCCTGAAGAAGAAAACGCGTGATGCCGGGGTCAGAAAAACTGGTGCCTGGGGAGGCAAAATTTTTTTGATCCCAAAGGCAAAAACGGATGCCAGGATGAGATTCAGGGTAGAATTCCAAACTTAAAAATGGTATTGCTTGCTGTTTTTAAAAATCAAGCTTTTTGGTGCCTGAAGAAGAAAACGCGTGATGCCGGGGTCAGAAAAAATGATGCCTGGGTAGGCAAAATTTTTTTGATCCCAAATGCAAAAACGGATGCCAGGACGAAATGCAGGGTCGATTTCCAAACTTAAAAATGGTATTGCTTGCTGTTTTTAAAAATCAAGCGTTTTGGTGCCTGAAGAAGAAAACGCGTGATGCCGGGGTCAGAAAAACTGGTGCCTGGGGAGGCAAATTTTTTTTGATCCCAAATGCAAAAACGGATGCCAGGACGAAATGCAGGGTCGATTTCCAAACTTAAAAATGGTATTTCTTGCTGTTTTTAAAAATCAAGCTTTTTGGTGCCTGAAGAAGAAAACGCGTGATGCAGGGGTCAGAAAAACTGGTTCCTGGGGAGGCAAATTTTTTTTGATCCCAAATGCAAAAACGGATGCCAGGACGAAATTCCCGGTCGAATTCCAAACTTAAAAATGGTATTGCTTGCTGTTTTTAAAAATCAAGCTTTTTGGTGCCTGAAGAAGAAACGCGTGATGCCGGGGTCAGAAAAACTGGTGCCTGGGGAGGCAAATTTTTTTTGATCCCAAATGCAAAAACGGATGCCAGGACGAAATTCAGGGTCGAATTCCAATCTTAAAAATGGTATTGCTTGCTGTTTTTAAAAATCAGTCTTTTTGTGCCTGAAGAAGAAAACGCGTGATGCCAAGGTCAGAAAAACTGGTGCCTGGGGAGGCAAATTTTTTTTGATCCCAAATGCAAAAACGGATGCCAGGACGAAATGCAGGGTCGATTTCCAAACTTAAAAATGGTATTTCTTGCTGTTTTTAAAAATCAAGCTTTTTGGTGCCTGAAGAAGAAAACGCGTGATGCAGGGGTCAGAAAAACTGGTGCCTGGGGAGGTAAAATTTTTTTGATCCCAAATGCAAAAACGGATGCCAGGACGAAATTCCGGGTCGAATTCCAAACTTAAAAATGGTATTGCTTGCTGTTTTTAAAAATCAAGCATTTTGGTGCCTCAAGAAGAAAACGCGTGATGCCGGGGTCAGAAAAATTGGTGCCTGGGGAGGCAAATTTTTTTTGATCCCAAATGCAAAAACGGATGGCAGGACGAAATTCGGGGTCGAATTCCAATCTTAAAAATGGTATTGCTTGCTGTTTTTAAAAATCAAGCTTTTTGGTGCCTGAAGAAGAAAACGCGTGATGCCGGGGTCAGAAATACTGGTGCCTGGGGAGGCAAATTTTTTTTGATCCCAAATGCAAAAACGGATGCCAGGACGAAATTCGGGGTCAAATTCCAAACTTAAAAATGGTATTGCTTGCTGTTTTTAAAAATCAAGCTTTTTGGTGCCTGAAGAAGAAAACGCGTGATGCCGGGGTCAGAAAAACTGATGCCTGGGGAGGCAAAATTTTTTTGATCCCACAGGCAAAAACGGATGCCAGGATGAGATTCAGGGTAGAATTCCAAACTTAAAAATGGTATTGCTTGCTGTTTTTAAAAATCAAGCTTTTTGGTGCCTGAAGAAGAAAACGCGTGATGCCGGGGTCAGAAAAAATGATGCCTGGGTAGGCAAAATTTTTTTGATCCCAAATGCAAAAACGGATGCCAGGACGAAATGCAGGGTCGATTTCCAAACTTAAAAATGGTATTGCTTGCTGTTTTTAAAAATCAAGCGTTTTGGTGCCTGAAGAAGAAAACGCGTGATGCCGGGGTCAGAAAAACTGGTGCCTGGGGAGGCAAATTTTTTTTGTTTCCAAATGCAAAAACGGATGCCAGGACGAAATTCCGGGTCGATTTCCAAACTTAAAAATGGTATTGCTTGCTGTTTTTAAAAATCAAGCTTTTTGGTGCCTGAAGAAGAAAACGCGTGATGCCGGGGTCAGAAAAACTGGTGCCTGGGGAGGTAAAATTTTTTTGATCCCAAATGCAAAAACGGATGCCAGGACGAAATTCCGGATCGAATTCCAAACTTAAAAATGGTATTGCTTGCTGTTTTTAAAAATCAAGCTTTTTGGTGCCTGAAGAAGAAAACGCGTGATGCCGGGGTCAGAAAAACTGGTTCCTGGGGAGGCAAATTTTTTTTGATCCCAAATGCAAAAACGGATGCCAGGACGAAATTCCCGGTCGAATTCCAAACTTAAAAATGGTATTGCTTGCTGTTTTTAAAAATCAAGCTTTTTGGTGCCTGAAGAAAAAACGCGTGATGCCGGGGTCAGAAAAACTGGTGCCTGGGGAGGCAAATTTTTTTTGATCCCAAATGCAAAAACGGATGCCAGGACGAAATTCCGGGTCAAATTCCAATCTTAAAAATGGTATTGCTTGCTGTTTTTAAAAATCAGTCTTTTTGTGCCTGAAGAAGAAAACGCGTGATGCCAGGGTCAGAAAAACTGGTGCCTGGGGAGGCAAATTTTTTTTGATCCCAAATGCAAAAACGGATGCCAGGACGAAATTCAGGGTCGAATTCCAATCTTAAAAATGGTATTGCTTGCTGTTTTTAAAAATCAGTCTTTTTGTGCCTGAAGAAGAAAACGCGTGATGCCAGGGTCAGAAAAACTGGTGCCTGGGGAGGCAAATTTTTTTTGATCCCAAATGCAAAAACGGATGCCAGGACGAAATGCAGGGTCGATTTCCAAACTTAAAAATGGTATTGCTTGCTGTTTTTAAAAATCAAGCGTTTTGGTGCCTGAAGAAGAAAACGCGTGATGCCGGGGTCAGAAAAACTGGTGCCTGGGGAGGCAAATTTTTTTTGATCCCAAATGCAAAAACGGATGCCAGGACGAAATTCCGGGTCGATTTCCAAACTTAAAAATGGTATTGCTTGCTGTTTTTAAAAATCAAGCTTTTTGGTGCCTGAAGAAGAAACGCGTGATGCCGGGGTCAGAAAAACTGGTGCCTGGGGAGGCAAATTTTTTTTGATCCCAAATGCAAAAACGGATGCCAGGACGAAATTCAGGGTCGAATTCCAATCTTAAAAATGGTATTGCTTGCTGTTTTTAAAAATAAGTCTTTTTGTGCCTGAAGAAGAAAACGCGTGATGCCAGGGTCAGAAAAACTGGTGCCTGGGGAGGCAAATTTTTTTTGATCCCAAATGCAAAAACGGATGGCAGGACGAAATTCGGGGTTGAATTCCAATCTTAAAAATGGTATTGCTTGCTGTTTTTAAAAATCAAGCTTTTTGGTGCCTGAAGAAGAAAACGCGTGATGCCGGGGTCAGAAATACTGGTGCCTGGGGAGGCAAATTTTTTTTGATCCCAAATGCAAAAACGGATGCCAGGACGAAATTCCGGGTCGAATTCCAAACTTAAAAATGGTATTGCTTGCTGTTTTTAAAAATCAAGCGTTTTGGTGCCTGAAGAAGAAAACGCGTGATGCCGGGGTCAGAAAAACTGGTGCCTGGGGAGGCAAATTTTTTTTGATCCCAAATGCAAAAATGGATGGCAGGACGAAATTCGGGGTCGAATTCCAATCTTAAAAATGGTATTGCTTGCTGTATTTAAAAATCAAGCTTTTTGGTGCCTGAAGAAGAAAACGCGTGATGCCGGGGTCAGAAAAACTGATGCCTGGGGAGGCAAAAATTTTTTGATCCCACAGGCAAAAACGGATGCCAGGATGAGATTCAGGGTAGAATTCCAAACTTAAAAATGGTATTGCTTGCTGTTTTTAAAATTCAAGCTTTTTGGTGCCTGAAGAAGAAAACGCGTGATGCCGGGGTCAGAAAAAATGATGCCTGGGTAGGCAAAAATTTTTTGATCCCAAATGCAAAAACGGATGCCAGGACGAAATGCAGGGTCGATTTCCAAACTTAAAAATGGTATTGCTTGCTGTTTTTAAAAATCAAGCGTTTTGGTGCCTGAAGAAGAAAACGCGTGATGCCGGGGTCAGAAAAACTGGTGCCAGGGGAGGCAAATTTTTTTTGATCCCAAATGCAAAAACGGATGCCAGGACGAAATTCCGGGTCGATTTCCAAACTTAAAAATGGTATTGCTTGCTGTTTTTAAAAATCAAGCTTTTTGGTGCCTGAAGAAGAAAACGCGTGATGCCGGGGTCAGAAAAACTGGTGCCTGGGGAGGTAAAATTTTTTTGATCCCAAATGCAAAAACGGATGCCAGGACGAAATTCCGGATCGAATTCCAAACTTAAAAATGGTATTGCTTGCTGTTTTTAAAAATCAGTCTTTTTGTGCCTGAAGAAGAAAACGCGTGATGCCAGGGTCAGAAAAACTGGTGCCTGGGGAGGCAAATTTTTTTTGATCCCAAATGCAAAAACGGATGCCAGGACGAAATTCAGGGTCGAATTCCAATCTTAAAAATGGTATTGCTTGCTGTTTTTAAAAATCAGTCTTTTTGTGCCTGAAGAAGAAAACGCGTGATGCCAGGGTCAGAAAAACTGGTGCCTGGGGAGGCAAATTTTTTTTGATCCCAAATGCAAAAACGGATGCCAGGACGAAATGCAGGGTCGATTTCCAAACTTAAAAATGGTATTGCTTGCTGTTTTTAAAAATCAAGCGTTTTGGTGCCTGAAGAAGAAAACGCGTGATGCCGGAGTCAGAAAAACTGGTGCCTGGGGAGGCAAATTTTTTTTGATCCCAAATGCAAAAACGGATGCCAGGACGAAATTCCGGGTCGATTTCCAAACTTAAAAATGGTATTGCTTGCTTTTTTTAAAAATCAAGCTTTTTGGTGCCTGAAGAAGAAACGCGTGATGCCGGGGTCAGAAAAACTGGTGCCTGGGGAGGCAAATTTTTTTTGATCCCAAATGCAAAAACGGATGCCAGGACGAAATTCAGGGTCGAATTCCAATCTTAAAAATGGTATTGCTTGCTGTTTTTAAAAATAAGTCTTTTTGTGCCTGAAGAAGAAAACGCGTGATGCCAGGGTCAGAAAAACTGGTGCCTGGGGAGGCAAATTTTTTTTTATCCCAAATGCAAAAACGGATGGCAGGACGAAATTCGGGGTCGAATTCCAATCTTAAAAATGGTATTGCTTGCTGTTTTTAAAAATCAAGCTTTTTGGTGCCTGAAGAAGAAAACGCGTGATGCCGGGGTCAGAAATACTGGTGCCTGGGGAGGCAAATTTTTTTTGATCCCAAATGCAAAAACGGATGCCAGGACGAAATTCCGGGTCGAATTCCAAACTTAAAAATGGTATTGCTTGCTGTTTTTAAAAATCAAGCGTTTTGGTGCCTGAAGAAGAAAACGCGTGATGCCGGGGTCAGAAAAACTGGTGCCTGGGGAGGCAAATTTTTTTTGATCCCAAATGCAAAAACAGATGCCAGGACGAAATTCCGGGTCGATTTCCAAACTTAAAAATGGTATTGCTTGCTGTTTATAAAAATCAAGCTTTTTGGTGCCTGAAGAAGAAACGCGTGATGCCGGGGTCAGAAAAACTGGTGCCTGGGGAGGCAAATTTTTTTTGATCCCAAATGCAAAAACGGATGCCAGGACGAAATTCAGGGTCGAATTCCAATCTTAAAAATGGTATTGCTTGCTGTTTTTAAAAATCAGTCTTTTTGTGCCTGAAGAAGAAAACGCGTGATGCCAGGGTCAGAAAAACTGGTGCCTGGGGAGGCAAATTTTTTTTGATCCCAAATGCAAAAACGGATGCCAGGACGAAATGCAGGGTCGATTTCCAAACTTAAAAATGGTATTGCTTGCTGTTTTTAAAAATCAAGCATTTTGGTGCCTCAAGAAGAAAACGCGTGATGCCGGGGTCAGAAAAATTGGTGCCTGGGGAGGCAATTTTTTTTTGATCCCAAATGCAAAAATGGATGGCAGGACGAAATTCGGGGTCGAATTCCAATCTTAAAAATGGTATTGCTTGCTGTATTTAAAAATCAAGCTTTTTGGTGCCTGAAGAAGAAAACGCGTGATGCCGGGGTCAGAAATACTGGTGCCTGGGGAGGCAAATTTTTTTTGATCCCAAATGCAAAAACAGATGCCAGGACGAAATTCGGGGTCAAATTCCAAACTTAAAAATGGTATTGCTTGCTGTTTTTAAAAATCAAGCTTTTTGGTGCCTGAAGAAGAAAACGCGTGATACCGGGGTCAGAAAAACTGATGCCTGGGGAGGCAAAATTTTTTTGATCCCAAAGGCAAAAACGGATGCCAGGATGAGATTCAGGGTAGAATTCCAAACTTAAAAATGGTATTGCTTGCTGTTTTTAAAAATCAAGCTTTTTGGTGCCTGAAGAAGAAAACGCGTGATGCCGGGGTCAGAAAAAATGATGCCTGGGTAGGTAAAATTTTTTTGATCCCAAATGCAAAAACGGATGCCAGGACGAAATGCAGGGTCGATTTCCAAACTTAAAAATGGTATTGCTTGCTGTTTTTAAAAATCAAGCTTTTTGGTGCCTGAAGAAGAAAACGCGTGATGCCGGGGTCAGAAAAACTGGTGCCTGGGGAGGTAAAATTTTTTTGATCCCAAATGCAAAAACGGATGCCAGGACGAAATTCCGGGTCGAATTCCAAACTTAAAAATGGTATTGCTTGCTGTTTTTAAAAATCAAGCATTTTGGTGCCTGAAGAAGAAAACGCGTGATGCCGGGGTCAGAAAAATTGGTGCCTGGGGAGGCAAAATTTTTTTGATCCCAAATGCAAAAACGGATGGCAGGACGAAATTCGGGGTCGAATTCCAATCTTAAAAATGGTATTGCTTGCTGTTTTTAAAAATCAAGCTTTTTGGTGCCTGAAGAAGAAAACGCGTGATGCCGGGGTCAGAAAAACTGGTGCCTGGGGAGGCAAAATTTTTTTGATCCCAAAGGCAAAAACGGATGCCAGGATGAGATTCAGGGTAGAATTCCAAACTTAAAAATGGTATTGCTTGCTGTTTTTAAAAATCAAGCTTTTTGGTGCCTGAAGAAGAAAACGCGTGATGCCGGGGTCAGAAAAAATGATGCCTGGGTAGGCAAAATTTTTTTGATCCCAAATGCAAAAACGGATGCCAGGACGAAATGCAGGGTCGATTTCCAAACTTAAAAATGGTATTGCTTGCTATTTTTAAAAATCAAGCGTTTTGGTGCCTGAAGAAGAAAACGCGTGATGCCGGGGTCAGAAAAACTGGTGCCTGGGGAGGCAAATTTTTTTTGATCCCAAATGCAAAAACGGATGCCAGGACGAAATTCCGGGTCGATTTCCAAACTTAAAAATGGTATTGCTTGCTGTTTTTAAAAATCAAGCTTTTTGGTGCCTGAAGAAGAAAACGCGTGATGCCGGGGTCAGAAAAACTGGTGCCTGGGGAGGCAAAATTTTTTTGATCCCAAAGGCAAAAACGGATGCCAGGATGAGATTCAGGGGAGAATTCCAAACTTAAAAATGGTATTGCTTGCTGTTTTTAAAAATCAAGCTTTTTGGTGCCTGAAGAAGAAAACGCGTGATACCGGGGTCAGAAAAACTGATGCCTGGGGAGGCAAAATTTTTTTGATCCCAAAGGCAAAAACGGATGCCAGGATGAGATTCAGGGTAGAATTCCAAACTTAAAAATGGTATTGCTTGCTGTTTTTAAAAATCAAGCTTTTTGGTGCCTGAAGAAGAAAACGCGTGATGCCGGGGTCAGAAAAAATGATGCCTGGGTAGGTAAAATTTTTTTGATCCCAAATGCAAAAACGGATGCCAGGACGAAATGCAGGGTCGATTTCCAAACTTAAAAATGGTATTGCTTGCTGTTTTTAAAAATCAAGCTTTTTGGTGCCTGAAGAAGAAAACGCGTGATGCCGGGGTCAGAAAAACTGGTGCCTGGGGAGGTAAAATTTTTTTGATCCCAAATGCAAAAACGGATGCCAGGACGAAATTCCGGGTCGAATTCCAAACTTAAAAATGGTATTGCTTGCTGTTTTTAAAAATCAAGCATTTTGGTGCCTGAAGAAGAAAACGCGTGATGCCGGGGTCAGAAAAATTGGTGCCTGGGGAGGCAAATTTTTTTTGATCCCAAAGGCAAAAACGGATGGCAGGATGAAATTCGGGGTCGAATTCCAATCTTAAAAATGGTATTGCTTGCTGTTTTTAAAAATCAAGCTTTTTGGTGCCTGAAGAAGAAAACGCGTGATGCCGGGGTCAGAAAAACTGGTGCCTGGGTAGGTAAAATTTTTTTGATCCCAAATGCAAAAACGGATGCCAGGACGAAATGCAGGGTCGATTTCCAAACTTAAAAATGGTATTGCTTGCTGTTTTTAAAAATCAAGCTTTTTGGTGCCTGAAGAAGAAAACGCGTGATGCCGGGGTCAGAAAAACTGGTGCCTGGGGAGGTAAAATTTTTTTGATCCCAAATGCAAAAACGGATGCCAGGACGAAATTCCGGGTCGAATTCCAAACTTAAAAATGGTATTGCTTGCTGTTTTTAAAAATCAAGCATTTTGGTGCCTGAATAAGAAAACGCGTGATGCCGGGGTCAGAAAAATTGGTGCCTGGGGAGGCAAAATTTTTTTGATCCCAAATGCAAAAACGGATGGCAGGACGAAATTCGGGGTCGAATTCCAATCTTAAAAATGGTATTGCTTGCTGTTTTTAAAAATCAAGCTTTTTGGTGCCTGAAGAAGAAAACGCGTGATGCCGGGGTCAGAAAAACTGGTGCCTGGGGAGGCAAAATTTTTTTGATCCCAAAGGCAAAAACGGATGCCAGGATGAGATTCAGGGTAGAATTCCAAACTTAAAAATGGTATTGCTTGCTGTTTTTAAAAATCAAGCTTTTTGGTGCCTGAAGAAGAAAACGCGTGATGCCGGGGTCAGAAAAAATGATGCCTGGGTAGGCAAAATTTTTTTGATCCCAAATGCAAAAACGGATGCCAGGACGAAATGCAGGGTCGATTTCCAAACTTAAAAATGGTATTGCTTGCTATTTTTAAAAATCAAGCGTTTTGGTGCCTGAAGAAGAAAACGCGTGATGCCGGGGTCAGAAAAACTGGTGCCTGGGGAGGCAAATTTTTTTTGATCCCAAATGCAAAAACGGATGCCAGGACGAAATTCCGGGTCGATTTCCAAACTTAAAAATGGTATTGCTTGCTGTTTTTAAAAATCAAGCTTTTTGGTGCCTGAAGAAGAAAACGCGTGATGCCGGGGTCAGAAAAACTGGTGCCTGGGGAGGCAAAATTTTTTTGATCCCAAAGGCAAAAACGGATGCCAGGATGAGATTCAGGGGAGAATTCCAAACTTAAAAATGGTATTGCTTGCTGTTTTTAAAAATCAAGCTTTTTGGTGCCTGAAGAAGAAAACGCGTGATACCGGGGTCAGAAAAACTGATGCCTGGGGAGGCAAAATTTTTTTGATCCCAAAGGCAAAAACGGATGCCAGGATGAGATTCAGGGTAGAATTCCAAACTTAAAAATGGTATTGCTTGCTGTTTTTAAAAATCAAGCTTTTTGGTGCCTGAAGAAGAAAACGCGTGATGCCGGGGTCAGAAAAAATGATGCCTGGGTAGGTAAAATTTTTTTGATCCCAAATGCAAAAACGGATGCCAGGACGAAATGCAGGGTCGATTTCCAAACTTAAAAATGGTATTGCTTGCTGTTTTTAAAAATCAAGCTTTTTGGTGCCTGAAGAAGAAAACGCGTGATGCCGGGGTCAGAAAAACTGGTGCCTGGGGAGGTAAAATTTTTTTGATCCCAAATGCAAAAACGGATGCCAGGACGAAATTCCGGGTCGAATTCCAAACTTAAAAATGGTATTGCTTGCTGTTTTTAAAAATCAAGCATTTTGGTGCCTGAAGAAGAAAACGCGTGATGCCGGGGTCAGAAAAATTGGTGCCTGGGGAGGCAAATTTTTTTTGATCCCAAAGGCAAAAACGGATGGCAGGATGAAATTCGGGGTCGAATTCCAATCTTAAAAATGGTATTGCTTGCTGTTTTTAAAAATCAAGCTTTTTGGTGCCTGAAGAAGAAAACGCGTGATGCCGGGGTCAGAAAAACTGGTGCCTGGGGAGGGAAAATTTTTTTGATCCCAAAGGCAAAAACGGATGCCAGGATGAGATTCAGGGTAGAATTCCAAACTTAAAAATGGTATTGCTTGCTGTTTTTAAAAATCAAGCTTTTTGGTGCCTGAAGAAGAAAACGCGTGATGCCGGGGTCAGAAAAAATGATGCCTGGGTAGGCAAAATTTTTTTGATCCCAAATGCAAAAACGGATGCCAGGACGAAATGCAGGGTCGATTTCCAAACTTAAAAATGGTATTGCTTGCTGTTTTTAAAAATCAAGCGTTTTGGTGCCTGAAGAAGAAAACGCGTGATGCCGGGGTCAGAAAAACTGGTGCCTGGGGAGGCAAATTTTTTTTGATCCCAAATGCAAAAACGGATGCCAGGACGAAATTCCGGGTCGATTTCCAAACTTAAAAATGGTATTGCTTGCTGTTTTTAAAAATCAAGCTTTTTGGTGCCTGAAGAAGAAAACGCGTTATGCCGGGGTCAGAAAAACTGGTGCCTGGGGAGGTAAAATTTTTTTGATCCCAAATGCAAAAACGGATGCCAGGACGAAATTCCGGATCGAATTCCAAACTTAAAAATGGTATTGCTTGCTGTTTTTAAAAATCAAGCTTTTTGGTGCCTGAAGAAGAAAACGCGTGATGCCGGGGTCAGAAAAACTGGTTCCTGGGGAGGCAAATTTTTTTTGATCCCAAATGCAAAAACGGATGCCAGGACGAAATTCCCGGTCGAATTCCAAACTTAAAAATGGTATTGCTTGCTGTTTTTAAAAATCAAGCTTTTTGGTGCCTGAAGAAGAAACGCGTGATGCCGGGGTCAGAAAAACTGGTGCCTGGGGAGGCAAATTTTTTTTGATCCCAAATGCAAAAACGGATGCCAGGACGAAATTCCGGGTCAAATTCCAATCTTAAAAATGGTATTGCTTGCTGTTTTTACAAATCAGTCTTTTTGTGCCTGAAGAAGAAAACGCGTGATGCCAGGGTCAGAAAAACTGGTGCCTGGGGAGGCAAATTTTTTTTGATCCCAAATGCAAAAACGGATGCCAGGACGAAATTCAGGGTCGAATTCCAATCTTAAAAATGGTATTGCTTGCTGTTTTTAAAAATCAGTCTTTTTGTGCCTGAAGAAGAAAACGCGTGATGCCAGGGTCAGAAAAACTGGTGCCTGGGGAGGCAAATTTTTTTTGATCCCAAATGCAAAAACGGATGCCAGGACGAAATGCAGGGTCGATTTCCAAACTTAAAAATGGTATTGCTTGCTGTTTTTAAAAATCAAGCGTTTTGGTGCCTGAAGAAGAAAACGCGTGATGCCGGGGTCAGAAAAACTGGTGCCTGGGGAGGCAAATTTTTTTTGATCCCAAATGCAAAAACGGATGCCAGGACGAAATTCCGGGTCGATTTCCAAACTTAAAAATGGTATTGCTTGCTGTTTTTAAAAATCAAGCTTTTTGGTGCCTGAAGAAGAAACGCGTGATGCCGGGGTCAGAAAAACTGGTGCCTGGGGAGGCAAATTTTTTTTGATCCCAAATGCAAAAACGGATGCCAGGACGAAATTCAGGGTCGAATTCCAATCTTAAAAATGGTATTGCTTGCTGTTTTTAAAAATCAGTCTTTTTGTGCCTGAAGAAGAAAACGCGTGATGCCAGGGTCAGAAAAACTGGTGCCTGGGGAGGCAAATATTTTTTGGTCCCAAATGCAAAAACGGATGCCAGGACGAAATGCAGGGTCGATTTCCAAACTTAAAAATGGTATTGCTTGCTGTTTTTAAAAATCAAGCTTTTTGGTGCCTGAAGAAGAAAACGCGTGATGCCGGGGTCAGAAAAACTGGTGCCTGGGGAGGTAAAATTTTTTTGATCCCAAATGCAAAAACGGATGCCAGGACGAAATTCCGGGTCGAATTCCAAACTTAAAAATGGTATTGCTTGCTGTTTTTAAAAATCAAGCATTTTGGTGCCTCAAGAAGAAAACGCGTGATGCCGGGGTCAGAAAAATTGGTGCCTGGGGAGGCAATTTTTTTTTGATCCCAAATGCAAAAATGGATGGCAGGACGAAATTCGGGGTCGAATTCCAATCTTAAAAATGGTATTGCTTGCTGTATTTAAAAATCAAGCTTTTTGGTGCCTGAAGAAGAAAACGCGTGATGCCGGGGTCAGAAATACTGGTGCCTGGGGAGGCAAATTTTTTTTGATCCCAAATGCAAAAACAGATGCCAGGACGAAATTCGGGGTCAAATTCCAAACTTAAAAATGGTTTTGCTTGCTGTTTTTAAAAATCAAGCTTTTTGGTGCCTGAAGAAGAAAACGCGTGATACCGGGGTCAGAAAAACTGATGCCTGGGGAGGCAAAATTTTTTTGATCCCAAAGGCAAAAACGGATGCCAGGATGAGATTCAGGGTAGAATTCCAAACTTAAAAATGGTATTGCTTGCTGTTTTTAAAAATCAAGCTTTTTGGTGCCTGAAGAAGAAAACGCGTGATGCCGGGGTCAGAAAAAATGATGCCTGGGTAGGTAAAATTTTTTTGATCCCAAATGCAAAAACGGATGCCAGGACGAAATGCAGGGTCGATTTCCAAACTTAAAAATGGTATTGCTTGCTGTTTTTAAAAATCAAGCTTTTTGGTGCCTGAAGAAGAAAACGCGTGATGCCGGGGTCAGAAAAACTGGTGCCTGGGGAGGTAAAATTTTTTTGATCCCAAATGCAAAAACGGATGCCAGGACGAAATTCCGGGTCGAATTCCAAACTTAAAAATGGTATTGCTTGCTGTTTTTAAAAATCAAGCATTTTGGTGCCTGAAGAAGAAAACGCGTGATGCCGGGGTCAGAAAAATTGGTGCCTGGGGAGGCAAATTTTTTTTGATCCCAAATGCAAAAACGGATGGCAGGACGAAATTCGGGGTCGAATTCCAATCTTAAAAATGGTATTGCTTGCTGTTTTTAAAAATCAAGCTTTTTGGTGCCTGAAGAAGAAAACGCGTGATGCCGGGGTCAGAAAAACTGGTGCCTGGGGAGGCAAAATTTTTTTGATCCCAAAGGCAAAAACGGATGCCAGGATGAGATTCAGGGTAGAATTCCAAACTTAAAAATGGTATTGCTTGCTGTTTTTAAAAATCAAGCTTTTTGGTGCCTGAAGAAGAAAACGCGTGATGCCGGGGTCAGAAAAAATGATGCCTGGGTGGGTAAAATTTTTTTGATCCCAAATGCAAAAACGGATGCCAGGACGAAATGCAGGGTCGATTTCCAAACTTAAAAATGGTATTGCTTGCTGTTTTTAAAAATCAAGCTTTTTGGTGCCTGAAGAAGAAAACGCGTGATGCCGGGGTCAGAAAAACTGGTGCCTGGGGAGGTAAAATTTTTTTGATCCCAAATGCAAAAACGGATGCCAGGACGAAATTCCGGGTCGAATTCCAAACTTAAAAATGGTATTGCTTGCTCTTTTTAAAAATCAAGCATTTTGGTGCCTGAAGAAGAAAACGCGTGATGCCGGGGTCAGAAAAATTGGTGCCTGGGGAGGCAAAATTTTTTTGATCCCAAATGCAAAAACGGATGGCAGGACGAAATTCGGGGTCGAATTCCAATCTTAAAAATGGTATTGCTTGCTGTTTTTAAAAATCAAGCTTTTTGGTGCCTGAAGAAGAAAACGCGTGATGCCGGGGTCAGAAAAACTGGTGCCTGGGGAGGCAAAATTTTTTTGATCCCAAAGGCAAAAATGGATGCCAGGATGAGATTCAGGGTAGAATTCCAAACTTAAAAATGGTATTGCTTGCTGTTTTTAAAAATGAAGCTTTTTGGTGCCTGAAGAAGAAAACGCGTGATGCCGGGGTCAGAAAAAATGATGCCTGGGTAGGCAAAAATTTTTTGATCCCAAATGCAAAAACGGATGCCAGGACGAAATGCAGGGTCGATTTCCAAACTTAAAAATGGTATTGCTTGCTGTTTTTAAAAATCAAGCGTTTTGGTGCCTGAAGAAGAAAACGCGTGATGCCGGGGTCAGAAAAACTGGTGCCTGGGGAGGCAAATTTTTTTTGATCCCAAATGCAAAAACGGATGCCAGGACGAAATTCCGGGTCGATTTCCAAACTTAAAAATGGTATTGCTTGCTGTTTTTAAAAATCAAGCTTTTTGGTGCCTGAAGAAGAAAACGCGTGATGCCGGGGTCAGAAAAACTGGTGCCTGGGGAGGCAAAATTTTTTTGATCCCAAAGGCAAAAACGGATGCCAGGATGAGATTCAGGGTAGAATTCCAAACTTAAAAACGGTATTGCTTGCTGTTTTTAAAAATCAAGCTTTTTGGTGCCTGAAGAAGAAAACGCGTGATGCCGGGGTCAGAAAAAATGATGCCTGGGTAGGTAAAATTTTTTTGATCCCAAATGCAAAAACGGATGCCAGGACGAAATGCAGGGTCGATTTCCAAACTTAAAAATGGTATTGCTTGCTGTTTTTAAAAATCAAGCTTTTTGGTGCCTGAAGAAGAAAACGCGTGATGCCGGGGTCAGAAAAACTGGTGCCTGGGGAGGTAAAATTTTTTTGATCCCAAATGCAAAAACGGATGCCAGGACGAAATTCCGGGTCGAATTCCAAACTTAAAAATGGTATTGCTTGCTGTTTTTAAAAATCAAGCATTTTGGTGCCTGAAGAAGAAAACGCGTGATGCCGGGGTCAGAAAAATTGGTGCCTGGGGAGGCAAAATTTTTTTGATCCCAAATGCAAAAACGGATGGCAGGACGAAATTCGGGGTCGAATTCCAATCTTAAAAATGGTATTGCTTGCTGTTTTTAAAAATCAAGCTTTTTGGTGCCTGAAGAAGAAAACGCGTGATGCCGGGGTCAGAAAAACTGGTGCCTGGGGAGGCAAAATTTTTTTGATCCCAAAGGCAAAAACGGATGCCAGGATGAGATTCAGGGTAGAATTCCAAAGTTAAAAATGGTATTGCTTGCTGTTTTTAAAAATCAAGCTTTTTGGTGCCTGAAGAAGAAAACGCGTGATGCCGGGGTCAGAAAAAATGATGCCTGGGTAGGCAAAATTTTTTTGATCCCAAATGCAAAAACGGATGCCAGGACGAAATGCAGGGTCGATTTCCAAACTTAAAAATGGTATTGCTTGCTGTTTTTAAAAATCAAGCGTTTTGGTGCCTGAAGAAGAAAACGCGTGATGCCGGGGTCAGAAAAACTGGTGCCTGGGGAGGCAAATTTTTTTTGATCCCAAATGCAAAAACGGATGCCAGGACGAAATTCCGGGTCGATTTCCAAACTTAAAAATGGTATTGCTTGCTGTTTTTAAAAATCAAGCTTTTTGGTGCCTGAAGAAGAAAACGCGTGATGCCGGGGTCAGAAAAACTGGTGCCTGGGGAGGCAAAATTTTTTTGATCCCAAAGGCAAAAACGGATGCCAGGATGAGATTCAGGGGAGAATTCCAAACTTAAAAATGGTATTGCTTGCTGTTTTTAAAAATCAAGCTTTTTGGTGCCTGAAGAAGAAAACGCGTGATACCGGGGTCAGAAAAACTGATGCCTGGGGAGGCAAAATTTTTTTGATCCCAAAGGCAAAAACGGATGCCAGGATGAGATTCAGGGTAGAATTCCAAACTTAAAAATGGTATTGCTTGCTGTTTTTAAAAATCAAGCTTTTTGGTGCCTGAAGAAGAAAACGCGTGATGCCGGGGTCAGAAAAAATGATGCCTGGGTAGGTAAAATTTTTTTGATCCCAAATGCAAAAACGGATGCCAGGACGAAATGCAGGGTCGATTTCCAAACTTAAAAATGGTATTGCTTGCTGTTTTTAAAAATCAAGCTTTTTGGTGCCTGAAGAAGAAAACGCGTGATGCCGGGGTCAGAAAAACTGGTGCCTGGGGAGGTAAAATTTTTTTGATCCCAAATGCAAAAACGGATGCCAGGACGAAATTCCGGGTCGAATTCCAAACTTAAAAATGGTATTGCTTGCTGTTTTTAAAAATCAAGCATTTTGGTGCCTGAAGAAGAAAACGCGTGATGCCGGGGTCAGAAAAATTGGTGCCTGGGGAGGCAAATTTTTTTTGATCCCAAATGCAAAAACGGATGGCAGGATGAAATTCGGGGTCGAATTCCAATCTTAAAAATGGTATTGCTTGCTGTTTTTAAAAATCAAGCTTTTTGGTGCCTGAAGAAGAAAACGCGTGATGCCGGGGTCAGAAAAACTGGTGCCTGGGGAGGGAAAATTTTTTTGATCCCAAAGGCAAAAACGGATGCCAGGATGAGATTCAGGGTAGAATTCCAAACTTAAAAATGGTATTGCTTGCTGTTTTTAAAAATCAAGCTTTTTGGTGCCTGAAGAAGAAAACGCGTGATGCCGGGGTCAGAAAAAATGATGCCTGGGTAGGCAAAATTTTTTTGATCCCAAATGCAAAAACGGATGCCAGGACGAAATGCAGGGTCGATTTCCAAACTTAAAAATGGTATTGCTTGCTGTTTTTAAAAATCAAGCTTTTTGGTGCCTGAAGAAGAAAACGCGTGATGCCGGGGTCAGAAAAACTGGTGCCTGGGGAGGTAAAATTTTTTTGATCCCAAATGCAAAAACGGATGCCAGGACGAAATTCCGGGTCGAATTCCAAACTTAAAAATGGTATTGCTTGCTGTTTTTAAAAATCAAGCATTTTGGTGCCTGAAGAAGAAAACGCGTGATGCCGGGGTCAGAAAAATTGGTGCCTGGGGAGGCAAATTTTTTTTGATCCCAAATGCAAAAACGGATGGCAGGATGAAATTCGGGGTCGAATTCCAATCTTAAAAATGGTATTGCTTGCTGTTTTTAAAAATCAAGCTTTTTGGTGCCTGAAGAAGAAAACGCGTGATGCCGGGGTCAGAAAAACTGGTGCCTGGGGAGGGAAAATTTTTTTGATCCCAAAGGCAAAAACGGATGCCAGGATGAGATTCAGGGTAGAATTCCAAACTTAAAAATGGTATTGCTTGCTGTTTTTAAAAATCAAGCTTTTTGGTGCCTGAAGAAGAAAACGCGTGATGCCGGGGTCAGAAAAAATGATGCCTGGGTAGGCAAAATTTTTTTGATCCCAAATGCAAAAACGGATGCCAGGACGAAATGCAGGGTCGATTTCCAAACGTAAAAATGGTATTGCTTGCTGTTTTTAAAAATCAAGCGTTTTGGTGCCTGAAGAAGAAAACGCGTGATGCCGGGGTCAGAAAAACTGGTGCCTGGGGAGGCAAATTTTTTTTGATTCCAAATGCAAAAACGGATGCCAGGACGAAATTCCGGGTCGATTTCCAAACTTAAAAATGGTATTGCTTGCTGTTTTTAAAAATCAAGCTTTTTGGTGCCTGAAGAAGAAAACGCGTGATGCCGGGGTCAGAAAAACTGGTTCCTGGGGAGGCAAATTTTTTTTGATCCCAAATGCAAAAACGGATGCCAGGACGAAATTCCCGGTCGAATTCCAAACTTAAAAATGGTATTGCTTGCTGTTTTTAAAAATCAAGCTTTTTGGTGCCTGAAGAAGAAACGCGTGATGCCGGGGTCAGAAAAACTGGTGCCTGGGGAGGCAAATTTTTTTTGATCCCAAATGCAAAAACGGATGCCAGGACGAAATTCAGGGTCGAATTCCAATCTTAAAAATGGTATTGCTTGCTGTTTTTAAAAATCAGTCTTTTTGTGCCTGAAGAAGAAAACGCGTGATGCGAGGGTCAGAAAAACTGGTGCCTGGGGAGGCAAATTTTTTTTGATCCCAAATGCAAAAACGGATGCCAGGACGAAATTCAGGGTCGAATTCCAATCTTAAAAATGGTATTGCTTGCTGTTTTTAAAAATCAGTCTTTTTGTGCCTGAAGAAGAAAACGCGTGATGCAGGGGTCAGAAAAACTGGTGCCTGGGGAGGTAAAATTTTTTTGATCCCAAATGCAAAAACGGATGCCAGGACGAAATTCCGGGTCGAATTCCAAACTTAAAAATGGTATTGCTTGCTGTTTTTAAAAATCAAGCATTTTGGTGCCTCAAGAAGAAAACGCGTGATGCCGGGGTCAGAAAAACTGGTGCCTGGGGAGGTAAAATTTTTTTGATCCCAAATGCAAAAACGGATGCCAGGACGAAATTCCGGATCGAATTCCAAACTTAAAAATGGTATTGCTTGCTGTTTTTAAAAATCAAGCTTTTTGGTGCCTGAAGAAGAAAACGCGTGATGCCGGGGTCAGAAAAACTGGTTCCTGGGGAGGCAAATTTTTTTTGATCCCAAATGCAAAAACGGATGCCAGGACGAAATTCCCGGTCGAATTCCAAACTTAAAAATGGTATTGCTTGCTGTTTTTAAAAATCAAGCTTTTTGGTGCCTGAAGAAGAAACGCGTGATGCCGGGGTCAGAAAAACTGGTGCCTGGGGAGGCAAATTTTTTTTGATCCCAAATGCAAAAACGGATGCCAGGACGAAATTCCGGGTCAAATTCCAATCTTAAAAATGGTATTGCTTGCTGTTTTTAAAAATCAGTCTTTTTGTGCCTGAAGAAGAAAACGCGTGATGCCAGGGTCAGAAAAACTGGTGCCTGGGGAGGCAAATTTTTTTTGATCCAAAATGCAAAAACGGATGCCAGGACGAAATTCAGGGTCGAATTCCAATCTTAAAAATGGTATTGCTTGCTGTTTTTAAAAATCAGTCTTTTTGTGCCTGAAGAAGAAAACGCGTGATGCCAGGGTCAGAAAAACTGGTGCCTGGGGAGGCAAATTTTTTTTGATCCCAAATGCAAAAACGGATGCCAGGACGAAATGCAGGGTCGATTTCCAAACTTAAAAATGGTATTGCTTGCTGTTTTTAAAAATCAAGCGTTTTGGTGCCTGAAGAAGAAAACGCGTGATGCCGGGGTCAGAAAAACTGGTGCCTGGGGAGGCAAATTTTTTTTGATCCCAAATGCAAAAACGGATGCCAGGACGAAATTCGGGGTCAAATTCCAAACTTAAAAATGGTATTGCTTGCTGTTTTTAAAAATCAAGCTTTTTGGTGCCTGAAGAAGAAAACGCGTGATGCCGGGGTCAGAAAAACTGATGCCTGGGGAGGCAAAATTTTTTTGATCCCAAATGCAAAAACGGATGCCAGGATGAGATTCAGGGTCGATTTTCAAACTTAAAAATGGTATTGCTTGCTGTTTTTAAAAATCAAGCGTTTTGGTGCCTGAAGAAGAAAACGCGTGATGCCGGGGTCAGAAAAACTGGTGCCTGGGGAGGCAAATTTTTTTTGATCCCAAATGCAAAAACGGATGCCAGGACGAAATTCCGGGTCGATTTCCAAACTTAAAAATGGTATTGCTTGCTGTTTTTAAAAATCAAGCTTTTTGGTGCCTGAAGAAGAAAACGCGTGATGCCGGGGTCAGAAAAACTGGTGCCTGGGGAGGTAAAATTTTTTTGATCCCAAATGCAAAAACGGATGCCAGGACGAAATTCCGGATCGAATTCCAAACTTAAAAATGGTATTGCTTGCTGTTTTTAAAAATCAAGCTTTTTGGTGCCTGAAGAAGAAAACGCGTGATGCCGGGGTCAGAAAAACTGGTTCCTGGGGAGGCAAATTTTTTTTGATCCCAAATGCAAAAACGGATGCCAGGACGAAATTCCCGGTCGAATTCCAAACGTAAAAATGGTATTGCTTGCTGTTTTTAAAAATCAAGCTTTTTGGTGCCTGAAGAAGAAAACGCGTGATGCCGGGGTCAGAAAAAGTGATGTTTGGGGAAGCAAATTTTTTTTGATCCCAAATACAAATATGGATGCCAGGACGAGATTCGGGGTAGAATTCCATACTTAAAAATGGTATTGCTTGCTGTTTTTAAAAATCAAGCTTTTTCGTGCCTAAAAAAGAATACGCGTGATGCCGGGCTCAGAAAAATTGGTGCCTGGGGAGGCAAATTTTTTTTTATCCCAAATGCAAAAATGATTACCAAGATGAGATTCGGGGTTGAATTCCATACTTAAAAATGGTATTGCTTGCTGTTTTTAAAAATCAAGCTTTTTGGTGCCTAAAGAAGAAAACGCGTGATGCCGGGGTCAGAAAAATTGGTGCCTGGGGAGGCCAATTTTTTTTGATCCAAAACGCAAAAATGGATGCCAGGATGAGATTCGGGGTTGAATTCCATACTTAAAAATGGTATTGCTTGCTGTTTTTAAAAATCAAGCTTTTTGGTGCCTAAAGAAGAAAACGCGTGATGCCGGGGTCAGAAAAAGTGATGTCTGGGGAGGCAATTTTTTTTTATCCCAAATGAAAAATGGATGCCAGGATGAGATTGAGGGAAGGAAATGCATGATGCTGGGGTCAGAAAAAGTGGTTTCTGGGGAGGCAAATTTTTTTTGATACCAAATGCAAAAATGGATGCCAGAATGAGATTCGGGGTAGAATTCCATACTTAAAAATGATATTGCTTGCTGTTTTTAAAAATCAAGCTTTTTCGTGCCTAAAGAAGAAAACGCGTGATGCCGGGGTCAGAAAAAGTGATTTCTGGGGAGGCAATTTTTTTTGATCCCAAATGAAAAATGGATGCCAGGATGAGATTGAGGGAAGGAAATGCGTGATGCCGGGGTCAGAAAAAGTGGTTTCTGGGGAGGCAAATTTTTTTTTATCCCAAATGCAAAAATGGATACCAAGATGAGATTCAGGGTAGAATTCCATACTTAAAAATGGTATTGGTTGCTGTTTTTAAAAATCAAGCTTTTTGGTGCCTAAAGAAGAAAACGCGTGATGCCGGGGTCAGAAAAACTGATCTTTGGGGAGGCAAATTTTTTTTGATTCCAAATGGAAATATGGATGCCAGGATGAGATTCGGGGTAGAATTCCATACTTAAAAATGGGATTGCTTTCTGTTGTAAAAAATCAAGCTTTTTTTGCCTGAAGAAGAAAACGCCTGATGCCGGGGTCAGAAAAATTGGTACCTGGGGAGGCAAATTTTTTTTGATCTCAAATGCAAAAATGGATGCCAGGAGGAGATTCGGGGTAGAATTCCATACTTAAAAATGGTATTGCTTGCTGTTTTTAAAAATTAAGATTTTTCGTGTCTAAAAAAGAAAACGCGTGATGCCGGTGTCAGAAAAATTGGTAGCTGGTGAGGCAAATTTTTTTTGATCCCAAATGCAAAAATGGATGCCAGGATGAGATTCGCGGCAGAATTCCATACTTAAAAATGGTATTGCTTGCTGTTTTTAAAAATCAAGCTTTTTCGTGCCTAAAAAAGAATACGCGTGATGAGTTAGACATGGCATTAGGTTCTGCTTGTGTTTTCAAAGGTCAAGGTCAAAAGGTCAAAGGTCAAGGTCAAAAGGTCAAAGGTCAAAAGGTCAAAGGTCAGTTCTGCTCAGTTTCTGCCAGACAACTCTTATTGAAGGCTTTCCAAGAGCATATAAATAGAATTAAATTGGAGTCAGGTTTTACCCTGAAATTGGAAAGGTATCACGCAAAGGACATGCCTCCAGACTGCACATAATGTCAAAGGTCAAAAGTCAAGGTCAAAGGTCAAGGTCAAAAGGTCAAAGGTCAAAGGTCAAAAGGTCAAAAGGTCAAAAGGTCAAAGGTCAAAGGTCAAAGGTCAAAGGTCAAAGGTCAAAGGTCAAAAGGTCAAAGCAGAACTGATCTTTGACCTTTTGACCTTTGACCTTTTGACTTTTGACCTTTGACCTTTTGACCTTTGACCTTTTGACCTTTGACCTTTGACCTTTTGACTTTTGACCTTTGACATTATGTGCAGTCTGGAGGCATGTCCTTTGCATGATACCTTTCCAATTTCAGGGTAAAACCTTACTCCAATTTAATGCTATTTAAATGCTCTTGGAAAGTCTTGCTGGATTTTGACCTTTGACCTTTTGACCTTTGACCTTGACCTTTTGACCTTTTGACCTTTGACGTTTTGACCTTGACCATTGAAAACACAAGCAGAACCTAATGCCATGTCTAACTATCAGGAACTTGATAAAGCCTGGAGAATTGGCAGATGCCAGTTTTAGTTTGGAAACAACGAACAGTCTTGGTTGAAAGATAAGAGTTGAATTTAGTGCCTTGTCTCGCAGAAAAATTGGTAGCTGGTGAGGCAAATTTTTTTTGATCCCAAATGCAAAAATGGATGCCAGGATGAGATTCGCGGCAGAATTCCATACTTAAAAATGGTATTGCTTCCTGTTTATAAAAATCAAGCTTTTTGTTGCCTAAAGAAGAAAACGCGTGTTGTAGGGTTCAGAAAAAGTGATGTCTGGGGAGGCAAATTTTTTTGATCCCAAATGCAAAAACGGATGCCAGGACGAAATTCGGTGTTGAATTCCAAACTTAAAAATGATATTGCTTGCTGTTTTTAAAAATCAAGCTTTTTCGTGCCTAAAAAAGAATACGCGTGATGCCGGGGTCAGAAAAATTGGTGCCTGGGGAGGCCAATTTTTTTTGATCCAAAACACAAAAATGGATGCCAGGATGAGATTCGGGGTAGAATTCCATACTTAAAAATGGTATTGCTTGCTGTTTCTAAAAATCAAGCTTTTTGTGCCTGAAGAAGAAAACGCATGATGCCGGGGTCAGAAAAATTGGTGCCTGGGGAGGCAAAAATTTTTTGATCCCAAATGCAAAAACGGATGCCAAGATGAGATTCACAGTAGAATTCCATACTTAAAAAGTTTATTGCTTGCTGTTTTTAAAAATCAAGCTTTTTGGTGCCTAAAGAAGAAAACGCGTGATGCCGGGGTCAGAAAAAGTGATGTTTGGGGAGGCAAATTTTTTTTGATTCCAAATGGAAAAATGGACGCCAGGATGAGATTCGGGGTAGAATTCCATACTTAAAAATGGGATTGCTTTCTGTTGTTAAAAATCAAGCTTTTTTTGCCTGAAGAAGAAAACGCCTGATGCCGGGGTCAGAAAAATTGGTACCTGGGGAGGCAAATTTTTTTTGATCCCAAATGCAAAAATGGATGCCAGGACGAGATTCGGGGTAGAATATCCTACTTAAAAATGGTATTGCTTGCTGTTTTTAAAAATCAAGATTTTTCGTGCCTAAAGAAGAAAACGCGTGATGCCGGTGTCAGAAAAATTGGTAGCTGGGGAGGCAAATTTTTTTTGATCCCAAATGCAAAAATGGATGCCAGGACGAGATTCGGGGTAGAATTCCATACTTAAAAATGATATTGCTTGCTGTTTTTAAAAATCAAGCTTTTTGGTGCCTAAAGAAGAAAACGCGTGATGCCGGGGTCAGAAAAATTGGTGCCTGGGGAGGCAAAATTTTTTTGATCCCAAATGCAAAAACGGATGCCAAGATGAGATTCACAGTAGAATTCCATACTTAAAAAGTTTATTGCTTGCTGTTTTTAAAAATCAAGCTTTTTGGTGCCTAAAGAAGAAAACGCGTGATGCCGGGGTCAGAAAAAGTGATGTTTGGGGAAGCAAATTTTTTTTGATCCCAAATAAAAAATGGATGCCAGGACGAGATTCGGGGTAGAATTCCATACTTAAAAATGATATTGCTTGCTGTTTTTAAAAATCAAGCTTTTTCGTGCCTAAAAAAGAATACGCGTGATGCCGGGCTCAGAAAAATTGGTGCCTGGGGAGGCAAATTTTTTTTTATCCCAAATGCAAAAATGGATACCAAGATGAGATTCGGGGTTGAATTCCATACTTAAAAATGGTATTGCTTGCTGTTTTTAAAAATCAAGCTTTTTGGTGCCTAAAGAAGAAAACTTGGTGCCTGGGGAGGCAAATTTTTTTTGATACCAAATGCAAAAATGGATGCCAGGATGATATTCGGGGCAGAATTCCACACTTAAAAATGGTATTACTTACTGTTTTTCAAAATCAAGCTTTTTGGTGCCTAAAGAAGAAAACGCTTGATGCCGGGGTCAGAAAAAGTGATGTTTGGGGAAGCAAATTTTTTTATCCCAAATGCAAAAATGGATGCCAGGACGAGATTCGGGGTAGAATTCCATGCTTAAAAATGGGATTACTTACTGTTTTTAAAAATCAAGCTTTTTGGTGCCTAAAGAAGAAAACGCGTGATGCCGGGGTCAGAAAAAGTGATGTTTGGGGAGGCAAATTTTTTTTGATTCCAAATGGAAAAATGGATGCCAGGATGAGATTCGGGGTCGAATTCCATACTTAAAAATGGGATTGCTTTCTGTTGTTAAAAATCAAGCTTTTTTTGCCTGAAGAAGAAAACGCCTGATGCCGGGGTCAGAAAAATTGGTAGCTGGTGAGGCAAATTTTTTTTGATCCCAAATGCAAAAATGGATGCCAGGACGAGATTCGCGGCAGAATTCCATACTTAAAAATGGTATTGCTTGCTGTTTTTAAAAATCAAGCTTTTTGGTGCCTGAAGAAGAAAACGCATGATGCCGGGGTCAGAAAAATTGGTACCTGGGGAGGCAAATTTTTTTTGATCCCAAATGCAAAAATGGATGCCAGGACGAGATTCGGGGTAGAATATCCTACTTAAAAATGGTATTGCTTGCTGTTTTTAAAAATTAAGATTTTTCGTGCCTAAAGAAGAAAACGCGTGATGCCGGGGTCAGAAAAAGTGATGTTTGCGGAGGCAAATTTTTTTTGATCCCAAATACAAAAATGGATGCCAGGACGAGATTCGGGGTAGAATTCCATACTTAAAAATGATATTGCTTGCTGTTTTTAAAAATCAAGCTTTTTGTGCCTGAAGAAGAAAACGCATGATGCCGGGGTCAGAAAAATTGGTGCCTGGGGAGGCAAAATTTTTTTGATCCGAAATGCAAAAACGGATGCCAAGATGAGATTCACAGTAGAATTCCATACTTAAAAATTTTATTGCTTGCTGTTTTTAAAAATCAAGCTTTTTGGTGCCTAAAGTAGAAAACGCGTGATGCCGGGGTCAGAAAAAGTGATGTTTGGGGAAGCAAAATTTTTTTGATCCCAAATACAAATATGGATGCCAGGACGAGATTCGGGGTAGAATTCCATACTTAAAAATGGGATTGCTTTCTGTTGTAAAAAATCAAGCTTTTTTTGCCTGAAGAAGAAAACGCCTGATGCCGGGGTCAGAAAAATTGGTACCTGGGGAGGCAAATTTTTTTTGATCCCAAATGCAAAAATGGATGCCAGGAGGAGATTCGGGGTAGAATTCCATACTTAAAAATGGTATTGCTTGCTGTTTTTAAAAATTAAGATTTTTCGTGCCTAAAAAAGAAAACGCGTGATGCCGGTGTCAGAAAAATTGGTAGCTGGTGAGGCAAATTTTTTTTGATCCCAAATGCAAAAATGGATGCCAGGATGAGATTCGCGGCAGAATTCCATACTTAAAAATGGTATTGCTTGCTGTTTTTAAAAATCAAGCTTTTTCGTGCCTAAAAAAGAATACGCGTGATGAGTTAGACATGGCATTAGGTTCTGCTTGTGTTTTCAAAGGTCAAGGTCAAAAGGTCAAAGGTCAAGGTCAAAAGGTCAAAGGTCAAAAGGTCAAAGGTCAGTTCTGCTCAGTTTCTGCCAGACAACTCTTATTGAAGGCTTTCCAAGAGCATATAAATAGCATTAAATTGGAGTCAGGTTTTACCCTGAAATTGGAAAGGTATCACGCAAAGGACATGCCTCCAGACTGCACATAATGTCAAAGGTCAAAAGTCAAAAGGTCAAAGGTCAAAGGTCAAAAGGTCAAAAGGTCAAAGGTCAAAGGTCAAAGGTCAAAGGTCAAAAGGTCAAAGCAGAACTGACCTTTGACCTTTTGACCTTTGACCTTTTGACCTTTGACCTTTTGACCTTTGACCTTTTGACCTTTGACCTTTGACCTTTTGACTTTTGACCTTTGACATTATGTGCAGTCTGGAGGCATGTCCTTTGCATGATACCTTTCCAATTTCAGGGTAAAACCTTACTCCAATTTAATGCTATTTAAATGCTCTTGGAAAGTCTTGCTGGATTTTGACCTTTGACCTTTTGACCTTTGACCTTGACCTTTTGACCTTTTGACCTTTGACGTTTTGACCTTGACCATTGAAAACACAAGCAGAACCTAATGCCATGTCTAACTATCAGGAACTTGATAAAGCCTGGAGAATTGGCAGATGCCAGTTTTAGTTTGGAAACAACGAACAGTCTTGGTTGAAAGATAAGAGTTGAATTTAGTGCCTTGTCTCGCAGAAAAATTGGTAGCTGGTGAGGCAAATTTTTTTTGATCCCAAATGCAAAAATGGATGCCAGGATGAGATTCGCGGCAGAATTCCATACTTAAAAATGGTATTGCTTCCTGTTTATAAAAATCAAGCTTTTTGTTGCCTAAAGAAGAAAACGCGTGTTGTAGGGTTCAGAAAAAGTGATGTCTGGGGAGGCAAATTTTTTTGATCCCAAATGCAAAAACGGATGCCAGGACGAAATTCGGTGTTGAATTCCAAACTTAAAAATGATATTGCTTGCTGTTTTTAAAAATCAAGCTTTTTCGTGCCTAAAAAAGAATACGCGTGATGCCGGAGTCAGAAAAATTGGTGCCTGGGGAGGCCAATTTTTTTTGATCCAAAACACAAAAATGGATGCCAGGATGAGATTCGGGGTAGAATTCCATACTTAAAAATGGTATTGCTTGCTGTTTCTAAAAATCAAGCTTTTTGTGCCTGAAGAAGAAAACGCATGATGCCGGGGTCAGAAAAATTGGTGCCTGGGGAGGCAAAAAATTTTTGATCCCAAATGCAAAAACGGATGCCAAGATGAGATTCACAGTAGAATTCCATACTTAAAAAGTTTATTGCTTGCTGTTTTTAAAAATCAAGCTTTTTGGTGCCTAAAGAAGAAAACGCGTGATGCCGGGGTCAGAAAAAGTGATGTTTGGGGAGGCAAATTTTTTTTGATTCCAAATGGAAAAATGGACGCCAGGATGAGATTCGGGGTAGAATTCCATACTTAAAAATGGGATTGCTTTCTGTTGTTAAAAATCAAGCTTTTTTTGCCTGAAGAAGAAAACGCCTGATGCCGGGGTCAGAAAAATTGGTACCTGGGGAGGCAAATTTTTTTTGATCCCAAATGCAAAAATGGATGCCAGGACGAGATTCGGGGTAGAATATCCTACTTAAAAATGGTATTGCTTGCTGTTTTTAAAAATCAAGATTTTTCGTGCCTAAAGAAGAAAACGCGTGATGCCGGTGTCAGAAAAATTGGTAGCTGGGGAGGCAAATTTTTTTTGATCCCAAATGCAAAAATGGATGCCAGGACGAGATTCGGGGTAGAATTCCATACTTAAAAATGATATTGCTTGCTGTTTTTAAAAATCAAGGTTTTTGGTGCCTAAAGAAGAAAACGCGTGATGCCGGGGTCAGAAAAATTGGTGCCTGGGGAGGCAAAATTTTTTTGATCCCAAATGCAAAAACGGATGCCAAGATGAGATTCACAGTAGAATTCCATACTTAAAAAGTTTATTGCTTGCTGTTTTTAAAAATCAAGCTTTTTGGTGCCTAAAGAAGAAAACGCGTGATGCCGGGGTCAGAAAAAGTGATGTTTGGGGAAGCAAATTTTTTTTGATCCCAAATACAAAAATGGATGCCAGGACGAGATTCGGGGTAGAATTCCATACTTAAAAATGATATTGCTTGCTGTTTTTAAAAATCAAGCTTTTTCGTGCCTAAAAAAGAATACGCGTGATGCCGGGCTCAGAAAAATTGGTGCCTGGGGAGGCAAATTTTTTTTTATCCCAAATGCAAAAATGGATACCAAGATGAGATTCGGGGTTGAATTCCATACTTAAAAATGGTATTGCTTGCTGTTTTTAAAAATCAAGCTTTTTGGTGCCTAAAGAAGAAAACGCGTGATGCCGGGGTCAGAAAAATTGGTGCCTGGGGAGGCAAATTTTTTTTGATACCAAATGCAAAAATGGATGCCAGGATGATATTCGGGGCAGAATTCCACACTTAAAAATGGTATTACTTACTGTTTTTCAAAATCAAGCGTTTTGGTGCCTAAAGAAGAAAACGCTTGATGCCGGGGTCAGAAAAAGTGATGTTTGGGGAAGCAAATTTTTTTATCCCAAATGCAAAAATGGATGCCAGGACGAGATTCGGGGTAGAATTCCATGCTTAAAAATGGGATTACTTACTGTTTTTAAAAATCAAGCTTTTTGGTGCCTAAAGAAGAAAACGCGTGATGCCGGGGTCAGAAAAAGTGATGTTTGGGGAGGCAAATTTTTTTTGATTCCAAATGGAAAAATGGATGCCAGGATGAGATTCGGGGTCGAATTCCATACTTAAAAATGGGATTGCTTTCTGTTGTTAAAAATCAAGCTTTTTTGCCTGAAGAAGAAAACGCCTGATGCCGGGGTCAGAAAAATTGGTAGCTGGTGAGGCAAATTTTTTTTGATCCCAAATGCAAAAATGGATGCCAGGACGAGATTCGCGGCAGAATTCCATACTTAAAAATGGTATTGCTTGCTGTTTTTAAAAATCAAGCTTTTTGGTGCCTGAAGAAGAAAACGCATGATGCCGGGGTCAGAAAAATTGGTACCTGGGGAGGCAAATTTTTTTTGATCCCAAATGCAAAAATGGATGCCAGGACGAGATTCGGGGTAGAATATCCTACTTAAAAATGGTATTGCTTGCTGTTTTTAAAAATTAAGATTTTTCGTGCCTAAAGAAGAAAACGCGTGATGCCGGGGTCAGAAAAAGTGATGTTTGCGGAGGCAAATTTTTTTTGATCCCAAATACAAAAATGGATGCCAGGACGAGATTCGGGGTAGAATTCCATACTTAAAAATGATATTGCTTGCTGTTTTTAAAAATCAAGCTTTTTGTGCCTGAAGAAGAAAACGCATGATGCCGGGGTCAGAAAAATTGGTGCCTGGGGAGGCAAAATTTTTTTGATCCCAAATGCAAAAACGGATGCCAAGATGAGATTCACAGTAGAATTCCATACTTAAAAAGTTTATTGCTTGCTGTTTTTAAAAATCAAGCTTTTTGGTGCCTAAAGTAGAAAACGCGTGATGCCGGGGTCAGAAAAAGTGATGTTTGGGGAAGCAAATTTTTTTTGATCCCAAATACAAATATGGATGCCAGGACGAGATTCGGGGTAAAATTCCATACTTAAAAATGATATTGCTTGCTGTTTTTAAAAATCAAGCTTTTTCGTGCCTAAAAAAGAATACGCGTGATGCCGGGCTCAGAAAAATTGGTGCCTGGGGAGGCAAATTTTTTTTTTATCCCAAATGCAAAAATGATTACCAAGATGAGATTCGGGGTTGAATTCCATACTTAAAAATGGTATTGCTTGCTGTTTTTAAAAATCAAGCTTTTTGGTGCCTAAAGAAGAAAACGCGTGATGCCGGGGTCAGAAAAAGTGATGTCTGGGGAGGCAATTTTTTTTTATCCCAAATGAAAAATGGATGCCAGGATGAGATTGAGGGAAGGAAATGCGTGATGCTGGGGTCAGAAAAAGTGGTTTCTGGGGAGGCAAATTTTTTTTGATACCAAATGCAAAAATGGATGCCAGAATGAGATTCGGGGTAGAATTCCATACTTAAAAATGATATTGCTTGCTGTTTTTAAAAATCAAGCTTTTTCGTGCCTAAAGAAGAAAACGCGTGATGCCGGGGTCAGAAAAAGTGATTTCTGGGGAGGCAATTTTTTTTGATCCCAAATGAAAAATGGATGCCAGGATGAGATTGAGGGAAGGAAATGCGTGATGCCGGGGTCAGAAAAAGTGGTTTCTGGGGAGGCAAATTTTTTTTTATCCCAAATGCAAAAATGGATACCAAGATGAGATTCAGGGTAGAATTCCATACTTAAAAATGGTATTGCTTGCTGTTTTTAAAAATCAAGCTTTTTCGTGCCTAAAAAAGAAAACGCGTGATGCCGGGCTCAGAAAAATTGGTGCCTGGGGAGGCAAATTTTTTTTTATCCCAAATGCAAAAATGATTACCAAGATGAGATTCGGGGTTGAATTCCATACTTAAAAATGGTATTGCTTGCTGTTTTTAAAAATCAAGCTTTTTGGTGCCTAAAGAAGAAAACGCGTGATGCCGGGGTCAGAAAAAGTGATGTCTGGGGAGGCAATTTTTTTTTATCCCAAATGAAAAATGGATGCCAGGATGAGATTGAGGGAAGGAAATGCGTGATGCTGGGGTCAGAAAAAGTGGTTTCTGGGGAGGCAAATTTTTTTTGATACCAAATGCAAAAATGGATGCCAGAATGAGATTCGGGGTAGAATTCCATACTTAAAAATGATATTGCTTGCTGTTTTTAAAAATCAAGCTTTTTCGTGCCTAAAGAAGAAAACGCGTGATGCCGGGGTCAGAAAAATGGATTTCTGGGGAGGCAATTTTTTTTGATCCCAAATGAAAAATGGATGCCAGGATGAGATTGAGGGAAGGAAATGCGTGATGCCGGGGTCAGAAAAAGTGGTTTCTGGGGAGGCAAATTTTTTTTTATCCCAAATGCAAAAATGGATACCAAGATGAGATTCAGGGTAGAATTCCATACTTAAAAATGGTATTGCTTGCTGTTTTTAAAAATCAAGCTTTTTCGTGCCTAAAAAAGAATACGCGTGATGCCGGGCTCAGAAAAATTGGTGCCTGGGGAGGCAAATTTTTTTTTATCCCAAATGCAAAAATGATTACCAAGATGAGATTCGGGGTTGAATTCCATACTTAAAAATGGTATTGCTTGCTGTTTTTAAAAATCAAGCTTTTTGGTGCCTAAAGAAGAAAACGCGTGATGCCGGGGTCAGAAAAATTGGTGCCTGGGGAGGCCAATTTTTTTTGATCCAAAACGCAAAAATGGATGCCAGGATGAGATTCGGGGTTGAATTCCATACTTAAAAATGGTATTGCTTGCTGTTTTTAAAAATCAAGCTTTTTGGTGCCTAAAGAAGAAAACGCGTGATGCCGGGGTCAGAAAAAGTGATGTCTGGGGAGGCAATTTTTTTTTATCCCAAATGAAAAATGGATGCCAGGATGAGATTGAGGGAAGGAAATGCGTGATGCTGGGGTCAGAAAAAGTGGTTTCTGGGGAGGCAAATTTTTTTTGATACCAAATGCAAAAATGGATGCCAGAATGAGATTCGGGGTGGAATTCCATACTTAAAAATGATATTGCTTGCTGTTTTTAAAAATCAAGCTTTTTCGTGCCTAAAGAAGAAAACGCGTGATGCCGGGGTCAGAAAAAGTGATTTCTGGGGAGGCAATTTTTTTTGATCCCAAATGAAAAATGGATGCCAGGATGAGATTGAGGGAAGGAAATGCGTGATGCCGGGGTCAGAAAAAGTGGTTTCTGGGGAGGCAAATTTTTTTTTATCCCAAATGCAAAAATGGATACCAAGATGAGATTCAGGGTAGAATTCCATACTTAAAAATGGTATTGGTTGCTGTTTTTAAAAATCAAGCTTTTTGGTGCCTAAAGAAGAAAACGCGTGATGCCGGGGTCAGAAAAACTGATGTTTGGGGAGGCAAATTTTTTTTGATTCCAAATGGAAATATGGATGCCAGGATGAGATTCGGGGTAGAATTCCATACTTAAAAATGGGATTGCTTTCTGTTGTAAAAAATCAAGCTTTTTTTGCCTGAAGAAGAAAACGCCTGATGCCGGGGTCAGAAAAATTGGTACCTGGGGAGGCAAATTTTTTTTGATCCCAAATGCAAAAATGGATGCCAGGAGGAGATTCGGGGTAGAATTCCATACTTAAAAATGGTATTGCTTGCTGTTTTTAAAAATTAAGATTTTTCGTGCCTAAAAAAGAAAACGCGTGATGCCGGTGTCAGAAAAATTGGTAGCTGGTGAGGCAAATTTTTTTTGATCCCAAATGCAAAAATGGATGCCAGGATGAGATTCGCGGCAGAATTCCATACTTTAAAATGGTATTGCTTGCTGTTTTTAAAAATCAAGCTTTTTCGTGCCTAAAAAAGAATACGCGTGATGAGTTAGACATGGCATTAGGTTCTGCTTGTGTTTTCAAAGGTCAAGGTCAAAAGGTCAAAGGTCAAGGTCAAAAGGTCAAAGGTCAAAAGGTCAAAGGTCAGTTCTGCTCAGTTTCTGCCAGACAACTCTTATTGAAGGCTTTCCAAGAGCATTTAAATAGCATTAAATTGGAGTCAGGTTTTACCCTGAAATTGGAAAGGTATCACGCAAAGGACATGCCTCCAGACTGCACATAATGTCAAAGGTCAAAAGTCAAGGTCAAAGGTCAAGGTCAAAAGGTCAAAGGTCAAAGGTGAAAGGTGAAAGGTGAAAGGTCAAAAGGTCAAAGGTCAAAGGTCAAAAGCTCAAAGGTCAAAGGTCAAAGGTCAAAGGTCAAAAGGTCAAAGGTCAGTTCTGCTGAGTTTCTGCGAGACAAGGCACTAAATTCAACTCTTATCTTTCAACCAAGACTGTTCGTTGTTTCCAAACTAAAACTGGCATCTGCCAATTCTCCAGGCTTTATCAAGTTCCTGATAGTTAGACATGGCATTAGGTTCTGCTTGTGTTTTCAATGGTCAAGGTCAAAACGTCAAAGGTCAAAAGGTCAAAAGGTCAAGGTCAAAGGTCAAAAGGTCAAAGGTCAAAATCCAGCAAGACTTTCCAAGAGCATTTAAATAGCATTAAATTGGAGTAAGGTTTTACCCTGAAATTGGAAAGGTATCATGCAAAGGACATGCCTCCAGACTGCACATAATGTCAAAGGTCAAAGGTCAAAAGGTCAAAGGTCAAAGGTCAAAGGTCAAAAGGTCAAAGGTCAAAAGGTCAAAGGTCAAAAGGTCAAAGGTCAGTTCTGCTCAGTTTCTGCCAGACAACTCTTATTGAAGGCTTTCCAAGAGCATTTAAATAGCATTAAATTGGAGTCAGGTTTTACCCTAAAATTGGAAAGGGATCACGCAAAGGACATGCCTCCACACTGCACATAATGTCAAAGGTCAAAGGTCAAGGTCAAAAGGTCAAAGGTCAAGGTCAAAAGGTCAAAGGTCAAAAGGTCAAAGGTCAGTTCTGCTCAGTTTCTGCCAGACAACTCTTATTGAAGGCTTTCCAAGAGCATTTAAATAGCATTAAATTGGAGTCAGGTTTTACCCTGAAATTGGAAAGGTATCACGCAAAGGACATGCCTCCACACTGCACATAATGTCAAAGGTCAAGGTCAAAAGGTCAAAGGTCAAAAGGTCAAAGGTCAAAAGGTCAAAAGGTCAAAGGTCAAAAGGTCAAAGGTCAAGGTCAAAAGGTCAAGGTCAAAGGTCAAAAGGTCAAAGGTCAAAATCCAGCAAGGCTTTCCAAGAGCATTTAAATAGCATTAAATTGGAGTCAGGTTTTACCCTGAAATTGGAAAGGTATCATGCAAAGGACATGCCTCCACACTGCACATAATGTCAAAGTCAAAGGTCAAAGGTCAAAAGGTCAAGGTCAAAAGGTCAAAGGTCAAAAGGTCAAGGTCAAAGGTCAAAAGGTCAAAGGTCAAAATCCAGCAAGGCTTTCCAAGAGCATTTAAATAGCATTAAATTGGAGTCAGGTTTTACCCTGAAATTAGAAAGGTATCACGCAAAGGACATGCCTCCAGACTGCACATAATTTCAAAGGTCAAAGGTCAAAAGGTCAAAGGTCAAAAGTCAAAAGGTCAAAAGTCAAAAGGTCAAGGTCAAAGGTCAAAAGGTCAAAGGTCAAAAGTAAAGGTCAAAAGGTGAAAGGTCAAATGTCAAAAGGTCAAAGGTCAAAAGGTCAACGGTCAAAGGGTCAAAAGGTCAAAAGGTCAAAGGTCAGTTCTGCTGAGTTTCTGCGAGACAAGGCACTAAATTCAACTCTTATCTTTCAACCAAGACTGTTCGTTGTTTCCAAACAAACGAAAACTGGCATCTGCCAATTCTCCAGGCTTTATCAAGTTCCTGATAGTTAGACATGGCATTAGGTTCTGCTTGTGTTTTCAAAGGTCAAGGTCAAAAGGTCAAAGGTCAAGGTCAAAAGGTCAAAGGTCAAAAGGTCAAAGGTCAGTTCTGCTCAGTTTCTGCCAGACAACTCTTATTGAAGGCTTTCCAAGAGCATTTAAATAGCATTAAATTGGAGTCAGGTTTTACCCTAAAATTGGAAAGGTATCACGCAAAGGACATGCCTCCACACTGCACATAATGTCAAAGGTCAAAGGTCAAGGTCAAAAGGTCAAAGGTCAAAAGGTCAAAGGTCAAGGTCAAAAGGTCAAGGTCAAAGGTCAAAAGGTCAAAGGTCAAAATCCAGCAAGGCTTTCCAAGAGCATTTAAATAGCATTAAATTGGAGTCAGGTTTTACCCTGAAATTGGAAAGGTATCACGCAAAGGACATGCCTCCAGACCACATAATGTCAAAGGTCAAAGGTCAAGGTCAAAGGTCAAGGTCAAAAGGTGAAAGGTCAAAGGTCAAAGGTCAAAGGTCAAAAGGTCAAAGGTCAAAAAATCAAAGGTCAGTTCTGCTCAGTTTCTGCCAGACAACTCTTATTCAAGGCTTTCCAAGAGCATTTAAATAGCATTAAATGGGAGTCAGGTTTTACCCTGAAATTGGAAAGGTATCACGCAAAGGACATGCCTCCAGACTGCACATAATGTCAAAGGTCAAAAGTCAAGGTCAAAGGTCAAGGTCAAAAGGTGAAAGGTCAAATGTCAAAAGGTCAAAGGTCAAAAGGTCAACGGTCAAAGGGTCAAAAGGTCAAAAGGTCAAAGGTCAGTTCTGCTGCGTTTCTGCCAGACGCACTAAATTCAACTCTTATCTTTCAACCAAGACTGTTCGTTGTTTCCAAACAAACTAAAACTGGCATCTGCCAGTTCTCCAGGCTTTATCAAGTTCCTGATAGTTAGACATGGCATTAGGTTCTGCTTGTGTTTTCAAGCTGTCACTGGGGCATGAGCGGTTTTATTAATATGATTATCTTGACAGTTATTTTTCTTCTGGCTTTAAAAAAAAAAATCCAGCAAGGCTTTCCAAGAGCATTTAAATAGCATTAAATTGGAGTCAGGTTTTACCCTGAAATTAGGTATCACGCAAAGGACATGCCTCCAGACTGCACATAATGTCAAAGGTCAAAGGTCAAGGTCAAAGGTCAAAAGGTCAAAGGTCAGTTCTGCTGAGTTTCTGCCAGACGCACTAAATTCAACTCTTATCTTTCAACCAAGACTGTTCGTTGTTTCCAAACAAACTAAAACTGGCATCTGCCAGTTCTCCAGTCTTTATCAAGTTCCTGATAGTTAGACATGGCATTAGGTTCTGCTTGTGTTTTCAAAGGTCAAGGTCAAAAGGTCAAAGGTCAAGGTCAAAAGGTCAAAGGTCAAAAGGTCAAAGGTCAGTTCTGCTCAGTTTCTGCCAGACAACTCTTATTGAAGGCTTTCCAAGAGCATTTAAATAGCATTAAATTGGAGTCAGGTTTTACCCTGAAATTGGAAAGGTATCACGCAAAGGACATGCCCCCACACTGCACATAATGTCAAAGGTCAAAGGTCAAGGTCAAAAGGTCAAAGGTCAAAAGGTCAAGGTCAAAGGTCAAAAGGTCAAAGGTCAAAATCCAGCAAGGCTTTCCAAGAGCATTTAAATAGCATTAAATTGGAGTCAGGTTTTACCCTGAAATTAGAAAGGTATCACGCAAAGGACATGCCTCCAGACTGCACATAATGTCAAAGGTCAAAGGTCAAGGTCAGAAGGTCAAAGGTCAAAAGGTCAAAGGTCAGTTCTGCTCAGTTTCTGCCAGACAACTCTTATTGAAGGCTTTCCAAGAGCATTTAAATAGCATTAAATTGGAGTCAGGTATACGCTGAAATTGGAAAGGTCAAAGGTCAAAGGGCAAAGGGCAAAAGGGCAAAGGGCAAAGGTCAAAAGGGCAAAGGTCAAGGTCAAAAGGTCAAAGGTAAATGGTCAAAAGTAAAAGGTCAAAAGGTAAAAGGTCAAGGTCAAAGGTCAAAAGGTCAAAGGTCAAGGTCAAAGGTCAAAAGGTCAAAGGTCAAGGTCAAAGGTCAAAAGGTGAAAGGTCAGTTCTGCTCAGTTTCTGCCAGACAACTCTTATTCAAGGCTTTCCAAGAGCATTTAAATAGCATTAAATTGGAGTCAGGTTTTACCCTGAAATTGGAAAGGTATCATGCAAAGGACATGCCTCCAGACTGCACATAATGTCAAAGGTCAAAAGGTCAAAGGTCAAAGGTCAGTTCTGCTGAGTTTCTGCGAGACAAGGCACTAAATTCAACTCTTACCTTTCAACCAAGACTGTTCGTTGTTTCCAAACAAACTAAAACTGGCATCTGCCAATTCTGCAGGCTTTATCAAGTTCCTGATAGTTAGACATGGCATTAGGTTCTGCTTGTGTTTTCAATGGTCAAGGTCAAAAGGTCAAAGGTCAAAAGGTCAAGGTCAAAGGTCAAAAGGTCAAAGGTCAAAATCCAGCAAGACTTTCCAAGAGCATTTAAATAGCATTAAATTGGAGTAAGGTTTTACCCTGAAATTGGAAAGGTATCATGCAAAGGACATGCCTCCAGACTGCACATAATGTCAAAGGTCAAAGGTCAAAAGGTAAAAAGGTCAAAGGTCAAAGGTCAAAAGGTCAAAGGTCAATAGGTCAAAGGTCAAAAGGTCAAAGGTCAGTTCTGCTCAGTTTCTGCCAGACAACTCTTATTGAAGGCTTTCCAAGAGCATTTAAATAGCATTAAATTGGAGTCAGGTTTTACCCTGAAATTGGAAAGGTATCATGCAAAGGACATGCCTCCAGACTGCACATAATGTCAAAGGTCAAAGGTCAAAAGGTCAAAAGGTCAAACGTCAAAGGTCAAACGTCAAAAAGTCAAAGGTCAAAAGGTCAAAGGTCAAAGGTCAAAGGTCAAAAGGTCAAAGGTCAAAGGTCAAAAGGTCAAAGGTCAAAAGGTCAAAGGTCAGTTCTGCTGAGTTTCTGCGAGACAAGGCACTAAATTCAACTCTTATCTTTCAACCAAGACTGTTCATTGTTTCCAAACTAAAACTGGCATCTGCCAATTCTCCAGGCTTTATCAAGTTCCTGATAGTTAGACATGGCATTAGGTTCTGCTTGTGTTTTCAATGGTCAAGGTCAAAAGGTCAAAGGTCAAAAGGTCAAAAGGTCAAGGTCAAAGGTCAAAAGGTCAAAGGTCAAAATCCAGCAAGACTTTCCAAGAGCATTTAAATAGCATTAAATTGGAGTAAGGTTTTACCCTGAAATTGGAAAGGTATCATGCAAAGGACATGCCTCCAGACTGCACATAATGTCAAAGTTCAAAGGTCAAAAGGTCAAAAGGTCAAAGGTCAAAGGTCAGAGGTCAAAAGGTCAAAGGTCAAAAGGTCAAAGGTCAGTTCTGCTCAGTTTCTGCCAGACAACTCTTATTGAAGGCTTTCCAAGAGCATTTAAATAGCATTAAATTGGAGTCAGGTTTTACCCTAAAATTGGAAAGGTATCACGCAAAGGACATGCCTCCACACTGCACATAATGTCAAAGGTCAAAGGTCAAGGTCAAAAGGTCAAAGGTCAAGGTCAAAAGGTCAAAGGTCAGTTCTGCTCAGTTTCTGCCAGACAACTCTTATTGAAGGGTTTCCAAGAGCATTTAAATAGCATTAAATTGGAGTCAGGTTTTACCCTAAAATTGGAAAGGTATCACGCAAAGGACATGCCTCCACACTGCACATAATGTCAAAGGTCAAAGGTCAAGGTCAAAAGGTCAAAGGTCAAAAGGTCAAGGTCAAAGGTCAAAAGGTCAAAGGTCAAAATCCAGCAAGGCTTTCCAAGAGCATTTAAATAGCATTAAATTGGAGTCAGGTTTTACCCTGAAATTAGAAAGGTATCACGCAAAGGACATGCCTCCAGACTGCACATAATGTCAAAGGTCAAAGGTCAAGGTCAAAAGGTCAAAGGTCAAGGTCAAAGGTCAAAGGTCAAAAGGTCAAAGGTCAGTTCTGCTCAGTTTCTGCCAGACAACTCTTATTGAAGGCTTTCCAAGAGCATTTAAATAGCATTAAATTGGAGTCAGGTTTACGCTGAAATTGGAAAGGTCAAAGGTCAAAGGGCAAAGGGCAAAGGTCAAAAGGGCAAAGGTCAAGGTCAAAAGGTCAAAGGTAAATGGTCAAAAGGAAAAGGTCAAAAGGTAAAAGGTCAAGGTCAAAGGTCAAAAGGTCAAAGGTCAAGGTCAAAGGTCAAAAGGTCAAAGGTCAAGGTCAAAGGTCAAAAGGTCAAAGGTCAGTTCTGCTCAGTTTCTGCCAGACAACTCTTATTCAAGGCTTTCCAAGAGCATTTAAATAGCATTAAATTGGAGTCAGGTTTTACCCTGAAATTGGAAAGGTATCATGCAAAGGACATGCCTCCAGACTGCACATAATGTCAAAGGTCAAAAGGTCAAAGGTCAAAGGTCAGTTCTGCTGAGTTTCTGCGAGACAAGGCACTAAATTCAACTCTTACCTTTCAACCAAGACTGTTCGTTGTTTCCAAACAAACTAAAACTGGCATCTGCCAATTCTGCAGGCTTTATCAAGTTCCTGATAGTTAGACATGGCATTAGGTTCTGCTTGTGTTTTCAATGGTCAAGGTCAAAAGGTCAAAGGTCAAAAGGTCAAGGTCAAAGGTCAAAAGGTCAAAGGTCAAAATCCAGCAAGACTTTCCAAGAGCATTTAAATAGCATTAAATTGGAGTAAGGTTTTACCCTGAAATTGGAAAGGTATCATGCAAAGGACATGCCTCCAGACTGCACATAATGTCAAAGGTCAAAGGTCAAAAGGTAAAAAGGTCAAAGGTCAAAGGTCAAAAGGTCAAAGGTCAATAGGTCAAAGGTCAAAAGGTCAAAGGTCAGTTCTGCTCAGTTTCTGCCAGACAACTCTTATTGAAGGCTTTCCAAGAGCATTTAAATAGCATTAAATTGGAGTCAGGTTTTACCCTGAAATTGGAAAGGTATCATGCAAAGGACATGCCTCCAGACTGCACATAATGTCAAAGGTCAAAGGTCAAAAGGTCAAAAGGTCAAACGTCAAAGGTCAAACGTCAAAAAGTCAAAGGTCAAAAGGTCAAAGGTCAAAGGTCAAAGGTCAAAAGGTCAAAGGTCAAAGGTCAAAAGGTCAAAGGTCAAAAGGTCAAAGGTCAGTTCTGCTGAGTTTCTGCGAGACAAGGCACTAAATTCAACTCTTATCTTTCAACCAAGACTGTTCATTGTTTCCAAACTAAAACTGGCATCTGCCAATTCTCCAGGCTTTATCAAGTTCCTGATAGTTAGACATGGCATTAGGTTCTGCTTGTGTTTTCAATGGTCAAGGTCAAAAGGTCAAAGGTCAAAAGGTCAAAAGGTCAAGGTCAAAGGTCAAAAGGTCAAAGGTCAAAATCCAGCAAGACTTTCCAAGAGCATTTAAATAGCATTAAATTGGAGTAAGGTTTTACCCTGAAATTGGAAAGGTATCATGCAAAGGACATGCCTCCAGACTGCACATAATGTCAAAGTTCAAAGGTCAAAAGGTCAAAAGGTCAAAGGTCAAAGGTCAGAGGTCAAAAGGTCAAAGGTCAAAAGGTCAAAGGTCAGTTCTGCTCAGTTTCTGCCAGACAACTCTTATTGAAGGCTTTCCAAGAGCATTTAAATAGCATTAAATTGGAGTCAGGTTTTACCCTAAAATTGGAAAGGTATCACGCAAAGGACATGCCTCCACACTGCACATAATGTCAAAGGTCAAAGGTCAAGGTCAAAAGGTCAAAGGTCAAGGTCAAAAGGTCAAAGGTCAGTTCTGCTCAGTTTCTGCCAGACAACTCTTATTGAAGGGTTTCCAAGAGCATTTAAATAGCATTAAATTGGAGTCAGGTTTTACCCTAAAATTGGAAAGGTATCACGCAAAGGACATGCCTCCACACTGCACATAATGTCAAAGGTCAAAGGTCAAGGTCAAAAGGTCAAAGGTCAAAAGGTCAAGGTCAAAGGTCAAAAGGTCAAAGGTCAAAATCCAGCAAGGCTTTCCAAGAGCATTTAAATAGCATTAAATTGGAGTCAGGTTTTACCCTGAAATTAGAAAGGTATCACGCAAAGGACATGCCTCCAGACTGCACATAATGTCAAAGGTCAAAGGTCAAGGTCAAAAGGTCAAAGGTCAAGGTCAAAGGTCAAAGGTCAAAAGGTCAAAGGTCAGTTCTGCTCAGTTTCTGCCAGACAACTCTTATTGAAGGCTTTCCAAGAGCATTTAAATAGCATTAAATTGGAGTCAGGTTTACGCTGAAATTGGAAAGGTCAAAGGTCAAAGGGCAAAGGGCAAAGGTCAAAAGGGCAAAGGTCAAGGTCAAAAGGTCAAAGGTAAATGGTCAAAAGGAAAAGGTCAAAAGGTAAAAGGTCAAGGTCAAAGGTCAAAAGGTCAAAGGTCAAGGTCAAAGGTCAAAAGGTCAAAGGTCAAGGTCAAAGGTCAAAAGGTCAAAGGTCAGTTCTGCTCAGTTTCTGCCAGACAACTCTTATTCAAGGCTTTCCAAGAGCATTTAAATAGCATTAAATTGGAGTCAGGTTTTACCCTGAAATTGGAAAGGTATCATGCAAAGGACATGCCTCCAGACTGCACATAATGTCAAAGGTCAAAAGGTCAAAGGTCAAAGGTCAGTTCTGCTGAGTTTCTGCGAGACAAGGCACTAAATTCAACTCTTACCTTTCAACCAAGACTGTTCGTTGTTTCCAAACAAACTAAAACTGGCATCTGCCAATTCTGCAGGCTTTATCAAGTTCCTGATAGTTAGACATGGCATTAGGTTCTGCTTGTGTTTTCAATGGTCAAGGTCAAAAGGTCAAAGGTCAAAAGGTCAAGGTCAAAGGTCAAAAGGTCAAAGGTCAAAATCCAGCAAGACTTTCCAAGAGCATTTAAATAGCATTAAATTGGAGTAAGGTTTTACCCTGAAATTGGAAAGGTATCATGCAAAGGACATGCCTCCAGACTGCACATAATGTCAAAGGTCAAAGGTCAAAAGGTCAAAAGGTCAAAGGTCAAAGGTCAAAAGGTCAAAGGTCAATAGGTCAAAGGTCAAAAGGTCAAAGGTCAGTTCTGCTCAGTTTCTGCCAGACAACTCTTATTGAAGGCTTTCCAAGAGCATTTAAATAGCATTAAATTGGAGTCAGGTTTTACCCTGAAATTGGAAAGGTATCATGCAAAGGACATGCCTCCAGACTGCACATAATGTCAAAGGTCAAAGGTCAAAAGGTCAAAAGGTCAAACGTCAAAGGTCAAATGTCAAAAAGTCAAAGGTCAAAAGGTCAAAGGTCAAAGGTCAAAGATCAAAAGGTCAAAGGTCAAAGGTCAAAAGGTCAAAGGTCAAAAGGTCAAAGGTCAGTTCTGCTGAGTTTCTGCGAGACAAGGCACTAAATTCAACTCTTATCTTTCAACCAAGACTTTTCGTTGTTTCCAAACAAACGAAAACTGGCATCTGCCAATTCTCCAGGCTTTATCAAGTTCCTGATAGACATGGCATTAGGTTCTGCTTGTGTTATCAAAGGTCAAGGTCAAAAGGTCAAAGGTCAAAAGGTCAAAGGTCAGTTCTGCTCAGTTTCTGCCAGACAACTCTTATTGAAGGCTTTCCAAGAGCATTTAAATAGCATTAAATTGGAGTCAGGTTTTACCCTAAAATTGGAAAGGTATCACGCAAAGGACATGCCTCCACACTGCACATAATGTCAAAGGTCAAAGGTCAAGGTCAAAAGGTCAAAGGTCAAGGTCAAAAGGTCAAAGGTCAAAAGGTCAAAGGTCAGTTCTGCTCAGTTTCTGCCAGACAACTCTTATTGAAGGCTTTCCAAGAGCATTTAAATAGCATTAAATTGGAGTCAGGTTTTACCCTAAAATTGGAAAGGTATCACGCAAAGGACATGCCTCCACACTGCACATAATGTCAAAGGTCAAAGGTCAAGGTCAAAAGGTCAAAGGTCAAAGGTCAAAAGGTCAAGGTCAAAGGTCAAAAGGTCAAAGGTCAAAATCCAGCAAGGCTTTCCAAGAGCATTTAAATAGCATTAAATTGGAGTCAGGTTTTACCCTGAAATTGGAAAGGTATCACGCAAAGGACATGCCTCCAGACTGCACATAATGTCAAAGGTCAAAGGTCAAGGTCAAAGGTCAAGGTCAAAAGGTGAAAGGTCAAAAAATCAAAGGTCAGTTCTGCTCAGTTTCTGCCAGACAACTCTTATTCAAGGCTTTCCAAGAGCATTTAAATAGCATTAAATTGGAGTCAGGTTTTACGCTGAAATTGGAAAGGGCAAAGGGCAAAGGGCAAAGGTCAAAAGGGCAAAGGGCAAAGGTCAAAAGGGCAAAGGGCAAGGTCAAAAGGTCAAAGGTAAATGGTCAAAAGTAAAAGGTCAAAAGGTAAAAGGTCAAGGTCAAAGGTCAAAAGGTCAAAGGTCAAGGTCAAAGGTCAAAAGGTCAAAGGTCAAGGTCAAAAGGTCAAAGGTCAGTTCTGCTCAGTTTCTGCCAGACAACTCTTATTCAAGGCTTTCCAAGAGCATTTAAATAGCATTAAATGGGAGTCAGGTTTTACCCTGAAATTGGAAAGGTATCACGCAAAGGACATGCCTCCAGACTGCACATAATGTCAAAGGTCAAAAGTCAAGGTCAAAGGTCAAGGTCAAAAGGTGAAAGGTCAAATGTCAAAAGGTCAAAGGTCAAAAGGTCAAAGGTCAAAGGGTCAAAAGGTCAAAAGGTCAAAGGTCATTTCGGCTGCGTTTCTGCCAGACGCACTAAATTCAACTCTTATCTTTCAACCAAGACTGTTCGTTGTTTCCAAACAAACTAAAACTGGCATCTGCCAGTTCTCCAGGCTTTATCAAGTTCCTGATAGTTAGACATGGCATTAGGTTCTGCTTGTGTTTTCAAGCTGTCACTGGGGCATGAGCGGTTTTATTAATATGATTATCTTGACAGTTATTTTTCTTCTGGCTTTAAAAAAAAAAATCCAGCAAGGCTTTCCAAGAGCATTTAAATAGCATTAAATTGGAGTCAGGTTTTACCCTGAAATTAGGTATCACGCAAAGGACATGCCTCCAGACTGCACATAATGTCAAAGGTCAAAGGTCAAGGTCAAAAGGTCAAAGGTCAAGGTCAAAGGTCAAAAGGTCAAAGGTCAGTTCTGCTGAGTTTCTGCCAGACGCACTAAATTCAACTCTTATCTTTCAACCAAGACTGTTCGTTGTTTCCAAACAAACTAAAACTGGCATCTGCCAGTTCTCCAGTCTTTATCAAGTTCCTGATAGTTAGACATGGCATTAGGTTCTGCTTGTGTTTTCAAAGGTCAAGGTCAAAAGGTCAAAGGTCAAGGTCAAAAGGTCAAAGGTCAAAAGGTCAAAGGTCAGTTCTGCTCAGTTTCTGCCAGACAACTCTTATTGAAGGCTTTCCAAGAGCATTTAAATAGCATTAAATTGGAGTCAGGTTTTACCCTGAAATTGGAAAGGTATCACGCAAAGGACATGCCTCCACACTGCACATAATGTCAAAGGTCAAAGGTCAAGGTCAAAAGGTCAAAGGTCAAAAGGTCAAAGGTCAAAATCCAGCAAGGCTTTCCAAGAGCATTTAAATAGCATTAAATTGGAGTCAGGTTTTACCCTGAAATTAGAAAGGTATCACGCAAAGGACATGCCTCCAGACTGCACATAATGTCAAAGGTCAAAGGTCAAGGTCAAAAGGTCAAAGGTCAAGGTCAAAGGTCAAAAGGTCAAAGGTCAGTTCTGCTCAGTTTCTGCCAGACAACTCTTATTGAAGGCTTTCCAAGAGCATTTAAATAGCATTAAATTGGAGTCAGGTTTTACCCTAAAATTGGAAAGGGATCACGCAAAGGACATGCCTCCACACTGCACATAATGTCAAAGGTCAAAGGTCAAAAGGTCAAGGTCAAGGTCAAGATTATGTTTCCCCTTGCTCTTCTGAGACCAGAAAATGGACATTTCTCCCTGAAACAAAAATGTGTCTTTCCTTCTTTATGCTCTCTTCATATTTATTTTTTCAGATGGTGCTGAAGAAAAGAACATCAGGCACGCGTACACACACACACACACACATATGCCTGAGAATATTTCCTTTTTTAAAACGTTCAAATGACAAGTATATCTTAAGGTTATTTCTGGGAGGCCCCTGGGAATAATCCTTGGGAATTTGAAGAGGTTTGGAACAAAATAAAATAAAACAAAAAATCTGATGATCACCCTTTTCTCCCTCCCCTCCCCAGGACTTTTAATACTCTTGGTGTTTCAGTCCTATGGTCTGATGAGTGAGACTAGAAAATTGACATCATTTAGATTGCAGCTGTTCTTTAAAGACGAACAAGAGGCCTGGAAAAAAAAATCTTAAAAGCTGCGGGGAAGTTTTCTCTCTCCTCTCTTTTGAACAGCTGCTTTTCTCCCAGCCTTAGCTGTCACAACGGGAGACCCCAGTGGGGAGCAAAGGTCTGATAGTGATGTTTTGGTAGGATCTCATCTGCCATCATCAGGCTTCTGTATTGTGTTCGTCTGTACAGAAACCTGATGATGGCAGATGAGATCCTACCAAAACATTGCTACAACTTTAAAAGCACAACTATAATGACGTGGGAAAATACCCAAACAAAGCTGAATACCATACATGTAAGTACCTGCGAAAACTTTATATCTTTCTATCTATCTATCTATCTATCTATCTATCTATCTATCTATCTATCTATCATCTATCTATCTATCTTTGGTTGTTTGGGTTTTCTCCCACGTAATATTGGAAGTATCTAGGCAATGTTTCGATGAAGTCTCATTCATCATCTTCAGGCTTGGTCTTCAGCTCTGTGCCGTCCATTTACCCGAAGCCAAGCTGCACTAAAGGTCTCCAAAAAAGTAACACAAGGTCAGAGGTCAAAGGTCAAAGGTCAGGGGTCAAGGTCACAGGTCAAAGGTCAAAGGTCAAAGTCAGAGGTCAAGGTTAAAGGTCAGGGGTCAAAGGTCAAAAGGTCAAAGGTCAAAAGGTCAAAGGCCAAAGGTGAAAAAGTCAAAGGTCAAGGTCAAAAGGTCAAGGTCAAAAGGTCAAGGTCAAAAGGTCAAGGTCAAAAGGTCAAAGGTCAAAAGTAAAAAGGTCAAAGGTCAAAAGTAAAAAGGTCAAAAGGTCAAAGGACAAGGTCAAAAGGTCAAAAGGTCAAGGTCAAAAGGTCAAAAGGTCAAAGGTCAAAGGTCAAAAGGTCAAGGTCAAAGGTCAAAAGGTCAAAGGTCAAAATCCAGCAAGACTTTCCAAGAGCATTTAAATAGCATTAAATTGGAGTAAGGTTTTACCCTGAAATTGGAAAGGTATCATGCAAAGGACATGCCTCCAGACTGCACATAATGTCAAAGGTCAAAGGTCAAAAGGTCAAAGGTCAAAGGTCAAAGGTCAAAAGGTCAAAGGTCAAAGGTCAGTTCTGCTCAGTTTCTGCCAGACAACTCTTATTGAAGGCTTTCCAAGAGCATTTAAATAGCATTAAATTGGAGTCAGGTTTTACCCTAAAATTGGAAAGGGATCACGCAAAGGACATGCCTCCACACTGCACATAATGTCAAAGGTCAAAGGTCAAGGTCAAAAGGTCAAAGGTCAAGGTCAAAAGGTCAAAGGTCAAAAGGTCAAAGGTCAGTTCTGCTCAGTTTCTGCCAGACAACTCTTATTGAAGGCTTTCCAAGAGCATTTAAATAGCATTAAATTGGAGTCAGGTTTTACCCTGAAATTGGAAAGGTATCACGCAAAGGACATGCCTCCACACTGCACATAATGTCAAAGGTCAAGGTCAAAAGGTCAAAGGTCAAAGGTCAAAAGGTCAAAAGGTCAAAAGTCAAAAGGTCAAAGGTCAAAGGTCAAAAGGTCAAAAGGTCAAAGGTCAAAATCCAGCAAGGCTTTCCAAGAGCATTTAAATAGCATTAAATTGGAGTCAGGTTTTACCCTGAAATTGGAAAGGTATCACCCAAAGGACATGCCTCCACACTGCACATAATGTCAAAGGTCAAAGGTCAAGGTCAAAAGGTCAAAGGTCAAAAGGTCAAAGGTCAAAAGGTCAAAGGTCAAAACGTCAAAAGGTCAAGGTCAAAAGGTCAAAGGTCAAAAGGTCAAGGTCAAAGGTCAAAAGGTCAAAGGTCAAAATCCAGCAAGGCTTTCCAAGAGCATTTAAACAGCATTAAATTGGAGTCAGGTTTTACCCTGAAATTAGAAAGGTATCACGCAAAGGACATGCCTCCAGACTGCACATAATTTCAAAGGTCAAAGGTCAAAAGGTCAAAGGTCAAAAGGTCAAAAGGTCAAGGTCAAAATGTCAAGGTCAAAGGTCAAAAGGTCAAAGGTCAGTTCTGCTGAGTTTCTGCGAGACAAGGCACTAAATTCAACTCTTCTTTCAACCAAGACTTTTCGTTGTTTCCAAACAAACGAAAACTGGCATCTGCCAATTCTCCAGGCTTTATCAAGTTCCTGATAGTTAGACATGGCATTAGGTTCTGCTTGTGTTATCAAAGGTCAAGGTCAAAAGGTCAAAGGTCAAAAGGTCAAAGGTCAGTTCTGCTCAGTTTCTGCCAGACAACTCTTATTGAAGGCTTTCCAAGAGCATTTAAATAGCATTAAATTGGAGTCAGGTTTTACCCTAAAATTGGAAAGGTATCACGCAAAGGACATGCCTCCACACTGCACATAATGTCAAAGGTCAAAGGTCAAGGTCAAAAGGTCAAAGGTCAAAATGTCAAAGGTCAAGGTCAAAGGTCAAAAGGTCAAAGGTCAAAATCCAGCAAGGCTTTCCAAGAGCATTTAAATAGCATTAAATTGGAGTCAGGTTTTACCCTGAAATTGGAAAGGTATCACGCAAAGGACACGCCTCCAGACTGCACATAATGTCAAAGGTCAAAGGTCAAGGTCAAAAGGTGAAAGGTCAAAGGTCAAAGGTCAAAAGGTCAAGGTCAAAAGTCAAAGGTTAAGGTCAAAGGTCAAAGGTCAAAAGGTCAAAGGTCAAGGTCAAAAGGTCAAAAATGTCAAGGTCAAAAGGTCAAAGGTTAAGGTCAAAGGTCAAGGTCAAAAGGTCAAAGGTGAAGGTCAAAAGCTCAAAAGTCAAGGTCAGAGGTCAAAGGTCATAGTCAAAAGGTCAAAGGTCAAGGTCAAAAGGTCAAAGGTCAAAAGGTCAAGGTCAAAGGTCAAAAGGTCAAACGTCAAAATCCAGCAAGGCTTTCCAAGAGCATTTAAATAGCATTAAATTGGAGTCAGGTTTTACCCTGAAATTAGAAAGGTATCACGCAAAGGACATGCCTCCAGACTGCACATAATGTCAAAGGTCAAAGGTCAAGGTCAAAAGGTCAAAGGTCAAAAGGTCAAAGGTCAAGGTCAAAGGTCAAAGGTCAGTTCTGCTCAGTTTCTGCCAGACAACTCTTATTGAAGGCTTTCCAAGAGCATTTAAATAGCATTAAATTGGAGTCAGGTTTTACCCTGAAATTGGAAAGGTATCACGCAAAGGACATGCCTCCACACTGCACATAATGTCAAAGGTCAAAGGTCAAGGTCAAAAGGTCAAAGGTCAAAAGGTCAAGGTCAAAGGTCAAAAGGTCAAAGGTCAAAATCCAGCAAGGCTTTCCAAGAGCATTTAAATAGCATTAAATTGGAGTCAGGTTTTACCCTGAAATTGGAAAGGTATCACGCAAAGGACATGCCTCCAGACTGCACATAATGTCAAAGGTCAAAGGTCAAGGTCAAAGGTCAAGGTCAAAAGGTGAAAGGTCAAAAAATCAAAGGTCAGTTCTGCTCAGTTTCTGCCAGACAACTCTTATTGAAGGCTTTCCAAGAGCATTTAAATAGCATTAAATGGGAGTCAGGTTTTACCCTGAAATTAGAAAGGTATCACGCAAAGGACATGCCTCCAGACTGCACATAATGTCAAAGGTCAAAGGTCAAGGTCAAAAGGTCAAAGGTCAAGGTCAAAGGTCAAAGGTCAAAAGTCAGTTCTGCTCAGTTTCTGCCAGACAACTCTTATTGAAGGCTTTCCAAGAGCATTTAAATAGCATTAAATTGGAGTCAGGTTTTACGCTGAAATTGGAAAGGTCAAAGGTCAAAGGGCAAAGGGCAAAAGGGCAAAGGGCAAAGGTCAAAAGGGCAAAGGTCAAGGTCAAAAGGTCAAAGGTAAATGGTCAAAAGTAAAAGGTCAAAAGGTAAAAGGTCAAGGTCAAAGGTCAAAAGGTCAAAGGTCTAGGTCAAAGGTCAAAAGGTCAAGGTCAAAGGTCAAAAGGTCAAAGGTCAGTTCTGCTCAGTTTCTGCCAGACAACTCTTATTGAAGGCTTTCCAAGAGCATTTAAATAGCATTAAATTGGAGTCAGGTTTTACGCTGAAATTGGAAAGGTCAAAGGTCAAAGGGCAAAGGTTAAAAGGGCAAAGGGCAAAGGTCAAAAGGGCAAAGGTCAAGGTCAAAAGGTCAAATGTAAATGGTCAAAAGTAAAAGGTCAAAAGGTAAAAGGTCAAGGTCAAAGGTCAAGGTCAAAGGGTCAAAGGTCAAGGTCAAAGGTCAAAAGGTCAAAGGTCAGTTCTGCTCAGTTTCTGCCAGACAACTCTTATTCAAGGCTTTCCAAGAGCATTTAAATAGCATTAAATTGGAGTCAGGTTTTACCCTGAAATTGGAAAGGTATCATGCAAAGGACATGCCTCCAGACTGCACATAATGTCAAAGGTCAAAAGGTCAAAGGTCAAAGGTCAGTTCTGCTGAGTTTCTGCGAGACAAGGCACTAAATTCAACTCTTACCTTTCAACCAAGACTGTTCGTTGTTTCCAAACAAACGAAAACTGGCATCTGCCAATTCTCCAGGCTTTATCAAGTTTCTGATAGTTAGACATGGCATTAGGTTCTGCTTGTGTTTTCAAAGGTCAAAGGTCAAGGTCAAAAGATCAAAGGTCAGTTCTGCTCAGTTTCTGCCAGACAACTCTTATTCAAGGCTTTCCAAGAGCATTTAAATAGCATTAAATTGGAGTCAGGTTTTACCCTGAAATTGGAAAGGTATCACGCAAAGGACATGCCTCCAGACTGCACATAATGTCAAAGGTCAAAAGGTCAAAGGTCAAAGGTCAGTTCTGCTGAGTTTCTGCGAGACAAGGCACTAAATTCAACTCTTACCTTTCAACCAAGACTGTTCGTTGTTTCCAAACAAACGAAAACTGGCATCTGCCAATTCTCCAGGCTTTATCAAGTTCCTGATAGTTAGACATGGCATTAGGTTCTGCTTGTGTTTTCAATGGTCAAGGTCAAAAGGTCAAAGGTCAAAAGGTCAAAGGTCAAAGGTCAAAGGTCAAAAGGTCAAAGGTCAAAGGTCAAAAGGTCAAAGGTCAGTTCTGATCAGTTTCTGCCAGACAACTCTTATTGAAGGCTTTCCAAGAGCATTTAAATAGCATTAAATTGGAGTCAGGTTTTACCCTAAAATTGGAAAGGTATCACGCAAAGGACATGCCTCCACACTGCACATAATGTCAAAGGTCAAAGGTCAAAAGGTCAAAAGGTCAAACGTCAAAGGTCAAAAGGTCAAAGGTCAAAGGTCAAAAAGTCAAAGGTCAAAAGGTCAAAGGTCAAAGGTCAAAGGTCAAAGGTCAAAGGTCAAAGGTCAAAAGGTCAAAGGTCAGTTCTGCTGAGTTTCTGCGAGACAAGGCACTAAATTCAACTCTTATCTTTCAACCAAGACTGTTCATTGTTTCCAAACTAAAACTGGCATCTGCCAATTCTCCAGGCTTTATCAAGTTCCTGATAGACATGGCAATAGGTTCTGCTTGTGTTTTCAATGGTCAAGGTCAAAAGGTCAAAGGTCAAAAGGTCAAAAGGTCAAAGGTCAAGGTCAAAAGGTCAAAGGTCAGTTCTGCTCAGTTTCTGCCAGACAACTCTTATTGAAGGCTTTCCAAGAGCATTTAAAAAGCATTAAATTGGAGTCAGGTTTTACCCTGAAATTGGAAAGGTATCACGCAAAGGACATGCCTCCACACTGCACATAATGTCAAAGGTCAAGGTCAAAAGGTCAAAGGTCAAAAGGTCAAAGGTCAAAAGGTCAAAGGTCAAAAGGTCAAAGGTCAAAAGGTCAAAGGTCAAAGGTGAAAAGGTCAAAGGTCAAAGTCAAGGCCAAAAGGTCAAAGGTCAAGGTCAAAAGGTCAAAGGTCAAAAGTCAGGGGTCAAGGTCATAGGTCATAGGTCAAAGTCAGAGGTCAAGGTTAAAGGTCAGGGGGTCAAAGGTCAAAAGGTCAAAGGTGAAAAGGTCAAAGTCAAGGCCAAAAGGTCAAAGGTCAAAGGTCAAGGTCAAAAGGTCAAAGGTCAAAAGGTCAAAGGTCAAAAGGTCAAAAGCTGCAGGGAAGTTTTCTCTCTCCTCTCTTTTGAACAGCTGCTTTTCTCCCAGCCTTAGCTGTCACAACGGGAGACCCCAGTGGGGAGCAAAGGTCTGATGGTGTTGTTTCAGCAGAATCTCATCTGCCATCATCAGGCTTCTGTATTGTGTTCTGTACAGAAACCTGATGATGGCAGATGAGATCCTACCAAAACAAGGTCAAAAGGTCAAGGTCAAAAGGTCAAGGTCAAAGGTCAAAAGGTCAAAGGTCAAAGGTCAAGGTCAAAAGGTCAAAGGTCAAAGGTCAAAATCCAGCAAGGCTTTCCAAGAGCATTTAAACAGCATTAAATTGGAGTCAGGTTTTACCCTGAAATTAGAAAGGTATCACGCAAAGGACATGCCTCCACACTGCACATAATGTCAAAGGTCAAAGGTCAAGGTCAAAAGGTCAAAGGTCAAGGTCAAAGGTCAAGGTCAAGAGGTCAAAGGTCAAAAGGTCAAAAGGTCAAAGGTCAAGGTCAAAAGGTCAAGGTCAAGCTCAAAAGGTCAAGGTCAAGGTCAAAAGGTCAAAGGTCAAAAGGTCAAGGTCAAGGTCAAAAGGTCAAAGGTCAAAAGGTCAAAGGTCAAAGTCAAAGGTCAAGGTCAAGATTATGTTTCCCCTTGCTCTTCTGAGACCAGAAAATGGACATTTCTCCCTGAAACAAAAATGTGTTTTTCCTTCTTTATGTTCTCTTCATATTTATTTTTTCAGATGGTGCTGAAGAAAAGAACATCAGGCACGCGTACACACACACACACACACATATGCCTGAGAATATTTCCTTTTTTAAAACGTTCAAATGACAAGTATATCTTAAGGTTATTTCTGGGAGGCCCCTGGGAATAATCCTTGGGAATTTGAAGAGGTTTGGAACAAAATAAAATAAAACAAAAAATCTGATGATCACCCTTTTCTCCCTCCCCTCCCCAGGACTTTTAATACTCTTGGTGTTTCAGTCCTATGGTCTGATGAGTGAGACTAGAAAATTGACATCATTTAGATTGCAGCTGTTCTTTAAAGACGAACAAGAAGCCTGGAAAAAAAAAAATCTTAAAAGCTGCGGGGAAGTTTTCTCTCTCCTCTGTTTTGAACAGCTGCTTTTCTCCCAGCCTTAGCTGTCACAACGGGAGACCCCAGTGGGGAGCAAAGGTCTGATGGTGATGTTTTGGTAGGATCTCATCTGCCATCATCAGGCTTCTGTATTGTGTTCGTCTGTACAGAAACCTGATGATGGCAGATGAGATCCTACCAAAACATTGCTACAACTTTAAAAGCACAACTATAATGACGTGGGAAAATACCCAAACAAAGCTGAATACCATACATGTAAGTACCTGCGAAAACTTTATATCTATCTATCTATCTATCTATCTATCTATCTATCTATCTATCATCTATCTATCTATCTATCTATCTATCTATCTATCTATCTATCTATTTATCTTTGGTTGTTTGGGTTTTCTCCCACGTAAGATTGGATGTATCTAGGCAATGTTTCGATGAAGTCTCATTCATGATCTTCAGGCTTGGTCTTCAGCTCTGTGCCGTCCATTTACCCGAAGCCAAGCTGCACTAAAGATCTCCAATAAAGTAACACAAGGTCAGAGGTTATAGGTCAAAGGTCAGGGGTCAAGGTTAAAGGTCAGGGGTCAAAGGTCAAAAGTCAAGGTCAAAGGTTAAAGTCAGAGGTCAAGGTTAAAGGTCAGGGGGTCAAAGGTCAAAAGGTCAAAGGTGAAAAGGTCAAAGGTCAAAGTCAAGGCCAAAAGGTCAAAGGTCAAAGGTCAAAGGTCAAAAGGTCAAAGGTCAAAAGGTCAAAGGTGAAAAGGTCAAAAGCTGCAGGGAAGTTTTCTCTCTCCTCTCTTTTGAACAGCTGCTTTTCTCCCAGCCTTAGCTGTCACAACGGGAGACCCCAGTGGGGAGCAAAGGTCTGATGGTGATGTTTCAGCAGAATCTCATCTGCCATCATCAGGCTTCTGTATTGTGTTCTTCTGTACAGAAACCTGATGATGGCAGATGAGATCCTACCAAAACAAGGTCAAAAGGTCAAGGTCAAAAGGTCAAGGTCAAAAGGTCAAGGTCAAAAGGTCAAAAGGTCAAAGGTCAAAAGGTCAAAGGTCAAGGTCAAAAGGTTAAAAGGTCAAAGGTCAAGGTCAAAAGGTCAAAGGTCAAGGTCAAGGTCAAAAGGTCAAAGGTCAAGGTCAAAGGTCAAAAGGTCAAGGTCAAGGTCAAGATTATGTTTCCCCTTGCTCTTCTGAGACCAGAAAATGGACATTTCTCCCTGAAACAAAAATGTGTCTTTCCTTCTTTATGCTCTCTTCATATTTATTTTTTCAGATGGTGCTGAAGAAAAGAACATCAGGCACGCGTACACACACACACACACACACATATGCCTGAGAATATTTCCTTTTTTAAAACGTTCAAATGACAAGTATATCTTAAGGTTATTTCTGGGAGGCCCCTGGGAATAATCCTTGGGAATTTGAAGAGGTTTGGAACAAAATAAAATAAAACAAAAAATCTGATGATCACCCTTTTCTCCCTCCCCTCCCCAGGACTTTTAATACTCTTGGTGTTTCAGTCCTATGGTCTGATGAGTGAGACTAGAAAATTGACATCATTTAGATTGCAGCTGTTCTTTAAAGACGAACAAGAGGCCTGGAAAAAAAAATCTTAAAAGCTGCGGGGAAGTTTTCTCTCTCCTCTCTTTTGAACAGCTGCTTTTCTCCCAGCCTTAGCTGTCACAACGGGAGACCCCAGTGGGGAGCAAAGGTCTGATGGTGATGTTTTGGTAGGATCTCATCTGCCATCATCAGGCTTCTGTATTGTGTTCGTCTGTACAGAAACCTGATGATGGCAGATGAGATCCTACCAAAACATTGCTACAACTTTAAAAGCACAACTATAATGACGTGGGAAAATACCCAAACAAAGCTGAATACCATACATGTAAGTACCTGCGAAAACTTTATATCTATCTATCTATCTATCTATCTATCTATCTATCTATCTATCTATCTATCTATCTATCTATCTTTGGTTGTTTGGGTTTTCTCCCACGTAATATTGGAAGTATCTAGGCAATGTTTCGATGAAGTCTCATTCATCATCTTCAGGCTTGGTCTTCAGCTCTGTGCCGTCCATTTACCCGAAGCCAAGCTGCACTAAAGGTCTCCAAAAAAGTAACACAAGGTCAGAGGTCAAAGGTCAAAGGTCAGGGGTCAAGGTCACAGGTCAAAGGTCAAAGGTCAAAGTCAGAGGTCAAGGTTAATGGTCAGGGGTCAAAGGTCAGGGGTCAAAGGTCAAAAGGTCAAAGGTCAAAAGGTCAAAGGCCAAAGGTGAAAAAGTCAAAGGTCAAGGTCAAAAGGTCAAGGTCAAAAGGTCAAAGGTCAAAAGGTCAAAGGTCAAAAGTAAAAAGGTCAAAGGTCAAAAGGTCAAAGGTCAAAGGTCAAAGGTCAAAAGGTCAAAGGTCAAAAGGTCAAAGGTCAAAGGTCAAAAGGTCAAAGGTCAGTTCTGATCAGTTTCTGCCAGACAACTCTGCCAATTCTCCAGGCTTTATCAAGTTCCTGATAGTTAGACATGGCATTAGGTTCTGCTTGTGTTTTCAATGGTCAAGGTCAAAAGGTCAAAGGTCAAAAGGTCAAAGGTCAAAGGTCAAAGGTCAAAGGTCAAAAGGTCAAAGGTCAAAGGTCAAAAGGTCAAAGGTCAGTTCTGATCAGTTTCTGCCAGACAACTCTTATTGAAGGCTTTCCAAGAGCATTTAAATAGCATTAAATTGGAGTCAGGTTTTACCCTGAAATTGGAAAGGTATCACGCAAAGGACATGCCTCCACACTGCACATAATGTCAAAGGTCAAGGTCAAAAGATCAAAGGTCAAAAGGTCAAAGGTCAAAAGGTCAAAGGTCAAGGTGAAAAGGTCAAGGTCAAAGGTCAAAAGGTCAAAGGTCAAAAGGTCAAAGGTCAGGGGTCAAGGTCATAGGTCAGTCAGAGGTCAAGGTTAAAGGTCAGGGGGTCAAAGGTCAAAAGGTCAAAGGTGAAAAGGTCAAAGTCAAGGCCAAAAGGTCAAAGGTCAAAGGTCAAGGTCAAAAGGTCAAAAGTAAAAAGGTCAAAAGGTCAAAGGTCAAGGTCAAAAGGTCAAAAGGTTAAAAGGTCAAGGTCAAAGGTCAAAGGTCAAAAGGTCAAAGGTCAAAAGGTCAAGGTCAAAGGTCAAAAGGTCAAAGGTCAAAATCCAGCAAGACTTTCCAAGAGCATTTAAATAGCATTAAATTGGAGTAAGGTTTTACCCTGAAATTGGAAAGGTATCATGCAAAGGACATGCCTCCAGACTGCACATAATGTCAAAGGTCAAAGGTCAAAAGGTCAAAGGTCAAAGGTCAAAAGGTCAAAGGTCAAAAGGTCAAAGGTCAGTTCTGCTCAGTTTCTGCCAGACAACTCTTATTGAAGGCTTTCCAAGAGCATTTAAATAGCATTAAATTGGAGTCAGGTTTTACCCTAAAATTGGAAAGGTATCACGCAAAGGACATGCCTCCACACTGCACATAATGTCAAAGGTCAAAGGTCAAGGTCAAAAGGTCAAAGGTCAAGGTCAAAAGGTCAAAGGTCAAAAGGTCAAAGGTCAGTTCTGCTCAGTTTCTGCCAGACAACTCTTATTGAAGGCTTTCCAAGAGCATTTAAATAGCATTAAATTGGAGTCAGGTTTTACCCTGAAATTGGAAAGGTATCACGCAAAGGACATGCCTCCACACTGCACATAATGTCAAAGGTCAAAGATCAAGGTCAAAAGGTCAAAGGTCAAAAGGTCAAAGGTCAAAAGGTCAAAGGTCAAAAGGTCAAAGGTCAAAAGGTCAAAAGGTCAAAGGTCAAAAGGTCAAAGGTCAAAAGGTCAAGGTCAAAGGTCAAAAGGTCAAAGGTCAAAATCCAGCAAGGCTTTCCAAGAGCATTTAAACAGCATTAAATTGGAGTCAGGTTTTACCCTGAAATTAGAAAGGTATCACGCAAAGGACATGCCTCCAGACTGCACATAATTTCAAAGGTCAAAGGTCAAAAGGTCAAACGGTCAAACGGCAAAGGTCAAAAGGTCAAAGGTCAAAGGTCAAAGGTCAAAAAGTCAAAGGTCAAAGGTCAAAAGGTCAAAAGGTCAAAGGTCAAAGGTCAAAAGGTCAAAGGTCAGTTCTGCTGAGTTTCTGCGAGACAAGGCACTAAATTCAACTCTTATCTTTCAACCAAGACTGTTCATTGTTTCCAAACTAAAACTGGCATCTGCCAATTCTCCAGGCTTTATCAAGTTCCTGATAGTTAGACATGGCATTAGGTTCTGCTTGTGTTTTCAATGGTCAAGGTCAAAAGGTCAAAGGTCAAAAGGTCAAAGGTCAAAGGTCAAAAGGTCAAAGGTCAAAAGGTCAAAGGTCAAAAGGTCAAAGGTCAAAAGGTCAAAGGTCAGTTCTGCTCAGTTTCTGCCAGACAACTCTTATTGAAGGCTTTCCAAGAGCTTTTATATAGCATTAAATTGGAGTCAGGTTTTACCCTAAAATTGGAAAGGTATCACGCAAAGGACATGCCTCCACACTGCACATAATGTCAAAGGTCAAAAGGTCAAAAGGTCAAAAGGTCAAAAGGTCAAAAGGTCCAACATCAAAGGTCAAAAGGTCAAAGGTCAAAAAGTCAAAGGTCAAAAGGTCAAAGGTCAAAGGTCAAAGGTCGAAGGTCGAAGGTCAAAGGTCAAAGGTCGAAGGTCGAAGGTCGAAGGTCAAAGGTCAAAAGGTCAAAAGGTCAAAGGTCAGTTCTGCTGAGTTTCTGCGAGACAAGGCACTAAATTCAACTCTTATCTTTCAACCAAGACTGTTCATTGTTTCCAAACTAAAACTGGCATCTGCCAATTCTCCAGGCTTTATCAAGTTCCTGATAGTTAGACATGGCATTAGGTTCTGCTTGTGTTTTCAAAGGTCAAGGTCAAAAGGTCAAAGGTCAAGGTCAAAAGGTCAAAGGTCAAAAGGTCAAAGGTCAGTTCTGCTCAGTTTCTGCCAGACAACTCTTATTGAAGGCTTTCCAAGAGCATTTAAAAAGCATTAAATTGGAGTCAGGTTTTACCCTGAAATTGGAAAGGTATCACGCAAAGGACATGCCTCCACACTGCACATAATGTCAAAGGTCAAGGTCAAAAGATCAAAGGTCAAAAGATCAAAGGTCAAAAGGTCAAAGGTCAAGGTGAAAAGGTCAAGGTCAAAGGTCAAAAGGTCAAAGGTCAAAAGGTCAAAGGTCAGGGGTCAAGGTCATAGGTCAGTCAGAGGTCAAAGTCAGAGGTCAAGGTTAAAGGTCAGGGGGTCAAAGGTCAAAAGGTCAAAGGTGAAAAGGTCAAAGTCAAGGCCAAAAGGTCAAAGGTCAAAGGTCAAAGGTCAAGGTCAAAAGGTCAAAAGTCAAAAGGTCAAAGGTCAAAAGGTCAAAAGCTGCAGGGAAGTTTTCTCTCTCCTCTCTTTTGAACAGCTGCTTTTCTCCCAGCCTTAGCTGTCACAACGGGAGACCCCAGTGGGGAGCAAAGGTCTGATGGTGATGTTTCAGCAGAATCTCATCTGCCATCATCAGGCTTCTGTATTGTGTTCTTCTGTACAGAAACCTGATGATGGCAGATGAGATCCTACCAAAACAAGGTCAAAAGGTCAAGGTCAAAAGGTCAAAGGTCAAAAGGTCAAAGGTCAAGGTCAAGAGGTCAAAGGTCAAGAGGTCAAAAGGTCAAAGGTCAAAAGGTCAAGGTCAAAAGGTCAAAAGGTCAAAAGGTCAAGGTCAAGGTCAAAAGGTCAAGGTCAAAAGGTCAAAGGTCAAAAGGTCAAAGGTCAAAGGTCAAGGTCAAGATTATGTTTCCCCTTGCTCTTCTGAGACCAGAAAATGGACATTTCTCCCTGAAACAAAAATGTGTTTTTCCTTCTTTATGTTCTCTTCATATTTATTTTTTCAGATGGTGCTGAAGAAAAGAACATCAGGCACGCGTACACACACACACACACACACATATGCCTGAGAATATTTCCTTTTTTAAAACGTTCAAATGACAAGTATATCTTAAGGTTATTTCTGGGAGGCCCCTGGGAATAATCCTTGGGAATTTGAAGAGGTTTGGAACAAAATAAAATAAAACAAAAAATCTGATGATCACCCTTTTCTCCCTCCCCTCCCCAGGACTTTTAATACTCTTGGTGTTTCAGTCCTATGGTCTGATGAGTGAGACTAGAAAATTGACATCATTTAGATTGCAGCTGTTCTTTAAAGACGAACAAGAAGCCTGGAAAAAAAAAATCTTAAAAGCTGCGGGGAAGTTTTCTCTCTCCTCTGTTTTGAACAGCTGCTTTTCTCCCAGCCTTAGCTGTCACAACGGGAGACCCCAGTGGGGAGCAAAGGTCTGATGGTGATGTTTTGGTAGGATCTCATCTGCCATCATCAGGCTTCTGTATTGTGTTCGTCTGTACAGAAACCTGATGATGGCAGATGAGATCCTACCAAAACATTGCTACAACTTTAAAAGCACAACTATAATGACGTGGGAAAATACCCAAACAAAGCTGAATACCATACATGTAAGTACCTGCGAAAACTTTATATCTATCTATCTATCTATCTATCTATCTATCTATCTATCTATCTATCATCTATCTATCTATCTATCTATCTATCTATCTATCTATCTATCTATCTATTTATCTTTGGTTGTTTGGGTTTTCTCCCACGTAAGATTGGATGTATCTAGGCAATGTTTCGATGAAGTCTCATTCATGATCTTCAGGCTTGGTCTTCAGCTCTGTGCCGTCCATTTACCCGAAGCCAAGCTGCACTAAAGATCTCCAATAAAGTAACACAAGGTCAGAGGTTATAGGTCAAAGGTCAGGGGTCAAGGTTAAAGGTCAGGGGTCAAAGGTCAAAAGTCAAGGTCAAAGGTCAAAGTCAGAGGTCAAGGTTAAAGGTCAGGGGGTCAAAGGTCAAAGGTCAAAGGTGAAAAGGTCAAAGGTCAAAGTCAAGGCCAAAAGGTCAAAGGTCAAAGGTCAAGGTCAAAAGGTCAAAGGTCAAAAGGTCAAAGGTGAAAAGGTCAAAAGCTGCAGGGAAGTTTTCTCTCTCCTCTCTTTTGAACAGCTGCTTTTCTCCCAGCCTTAGCTGTCACAACGGGAGACCCCAGTGGGGAGCAAAGGTCTGATGGTGATGTTTTGGTAGGATCTCATCTGCCATCATCAGGCTTCTGTATTGTGTTCGTCTGTACAGAAACCTGATGATGGCAGATGAGATCCTACCAAAACATTGCTACAACTTTAAAAGCACAACTATAATGACGTGGGAAAATACCCAAACAAAGCTGAATACCATACATGTAAGTACCTGCGAAAACTTTATATCTTTCTATCTATCTATCTATCTATCTATCTATCTATCTATCTATCTATCTATCTATCATCTATCTATCTATCTTTGGTTGTTTGGGTTTTCTCCCACGTAATATTGGAAGTATCTAGGCAATGTTTCGATGAAGTCTCATTCATCATCTTCAGGCTTGGTCTTCAGCTCTGTGCCGTCCATTTACCCGAAGCCAAGCTGCACTAAAGGTCTCCAAAAAAGTAACACAAGGTCAGAGGTCAAAGGTCAAAGGTCAGGGGTCAAGGTCACAGGTCAAAGGTCAAAGTCAGAGGTCAAGGTTAAAGGTCAGGGGTCAAAGGTCAGGGGTCAAAGGTCAAAAGGTCAAAGGCCAAAGGTGAAAAAGTCAAAGGTCAAGGTCAAAAGGTCAAGGTCAAAAGGTCAAAGGTCAAAAGGTCAAAGGTCAAAAGTAAAAAGGTCAAAGGTAAAAAGTAAAAAGGTCAAAAGGTCAAAGGTCAAGGTCAAAAGGTCAAAAGGTCAAGGTCAAAGGTCAAAAGGTCAAAGGTCAAAGGTCAAAGGTCAAAAGGTCAAGGTCAAAGGTCAAAAGGTCAAAGGTCAAAATCCAGCAAGACTTTCCAAGAGCATTTAAATAGCATTAAATTGGAGTAAGGTTTTACCCTGAAATTGGAAAGGTATCATGCAAAGGACAGGCCTCCAGACTGCACATAATGTCAAAGGTCAAAGGTCAAAAGGTCAAAAGGTCAAAGGTCAAAAGGTCAAAAGGTCAAAGGTCAAAGGTCAAAGGTCAAAAGGTCAAAGGTCAAAAGGTCAAAGGTCAGTTCTGCTCAGTTTCTGCCAGACAACTCTTATTGAAGGCTTTCCAAGAGCATTTAAATAGCATTAAATTGGAGTCAGGTTTTACCCTAAAATTGGAAAGGGATCACGCAAAGGACATGCCTCCACACTGCACATGTCAAAGGTCAAAGGTCAAGGTCAAAAGGTCAAAGGTCAAGGTCAAAAGGTCAAAGGTCAAAAGGTCAAAGGTCAGTTCTGCTCAGTTTCTGCCAGACAACTCTTATTGAAGGCTTTCCAAGAGCATTTAAATAGCATTAAATTGGAGTCAGGTTTTACCCTGAAATTGGAAAGGTATCACGCAAAGGACATGCCTCCACACTGCACATAATGTCAAAGGTCAAGGTCAAAAGGTCAAAGGTCAAAGGTCAAAAGGTCAAAAGGTCAAAAGGTCAAAAGGTCAAAAGTCAAAAGGTCAAAGGTCAAGGTCAAAGGTCAAAAGGTCAAAGGTCAAAATCCAGCAAGGCTTTCCAAGAGCATTTAAATAGCATTAAATTGGAGTCAGGTTTTACCCTGAAATTGGAAAGGTATCACGCAAAGGACATGCCTCCACACTGCACATAATGTCAAAGGTCAAAGGTCAAGGTCAAAAGGTCAAAGGTCAAAAGGTCAAAGGTCAAAACGTCAAAGGTCAAAACGTCAAAAGGTCAAGGTCAAAAGGTCAAAGGTCAAAAGGTCAAGGTCAAAGGTCAAAAGGTCAAAGGTCAAAATCCAGCAAGGCTTTCCAAGAGCATTTAAACAGCATTAAATTGGAGTCAGGTTTTACCCTGAAATTAGAAAGGTATCACGCAAAGGACATGCCTCCAGACTGCACATAATTTCAAAGGTCAAAGGTCAAAAGGTCAAAGGTCAAAAGGTCAAAGGTCAAAGGTCAAAAGGTCAAAAGGTCAAGGTCAAAGGTCAAAAGGTCAAAGGTCAGTTCTGCTGAGTTTCTGCGAGACAAGGCACTAAATTCAACTCTTCTTTCAACCAAGACTTTTCGTTGTTTCCAAACAAACGAAAACTGGCATCTGCCAATTCTCCAGGCTTTATCAAGTTCCTGATAGTTAGACATGGCATTAGGTTCTGCTTGTGTTATCAAAGGTCAAGGTCAAAAGGTCAAAGGTCAAAAGGTCAAAGGTCAGTTCTGCTCAGTTTCTGCCAGACAACTCTTATTGAAGGCTTTCCAAGAGCATTTAAATAGCATTAAATTGGAGTCAGGTTTTACCCTAAAATTGGAAAGGTATCACGCAAAGGACATGCCTCCACACTGCACATAATGTCAAAGGTCAAAGGTCAAGGTCAAAAGGTCAAAGGTCAAAAGGTCAAAGGTCAAGGTCAAAGGTCAAAAGGTCAAAGGTCAAAATCCAGCAAGGCTTTCCAAGAGCATTTAAATAGCATTAAATTGGAGTCAGGTTTTACCCTGAAATTGGAAAGGTATCACGCAAAGGACATGCCTCCAGACTGCACATAATGTCAAAGGTCAAAGGTCAAGGTCAAAGGTCAAGGTCAAAAGGTGAAAGGTCAAAGGTCAAAGGTCAAAAGGTCAAGGTCAAAAGTCAAAGGTTAAGGTCAAAGGTCAAAGGTCAAAAGGTCAAAGGTCAAGGTCAAAAGGTCAAAAATGTCAAGGTCAAAAGGTCAAAGGTTAAGGTCAAAGGTCAAGGTCAAAAGGTCAAAGGTGAAGGTCAAAAGGTCAAAGGTGAAGGTCAAAAGCTCAAAAGTCAAGGTCAGAGGTCAATGGTCATAGTCAAAAGGTCAAAGGTCAAGGTCAAAGGTCAAGGTCAAAAGGTCAAGGTCAAAAGGTCAAAAGTCAAGGTCAAAAGGTCAAAGGTCAAAAGGTCAAAAGGTCAAAGGTCAAAGGTCAAAGGTCAAGATCAAAAGGTCAAAGGTCAAAAGGTCAAAGGTCAAAAGGTCAAAGGTCAAGGTCAAAAGGGCAAAAAGTCAAAGGTCAAAAGTCAAAAGGTCAAAGGTCCAAAGGTTAAAGGTCAAGGTCAAAGGTCAAAGGTCAAAGGTCAAAAGGTCAAAGGTCAAAAGGTCAAAGGTCAAAGTCAAAGGTCAAAGGTCAAGGTCAAGATTATGTTTCCCCTTGCTCTTCTGAGACCAGAAAATGGACATTTCTCCCTGAAACAAAAATGTGTTTTTCCTTCTTTATGCTCTCTTCATATTTATTTTTTCAGATGGTGCTGAAGAAAAGAACATCAGGCACCCTCCCCAGGACTTTTAATACTCTTGGTGTTTCAGTCCTATGGTCTGATGAGTGAGACTAGAAAATTGACATCATTTAGATTGCAGCTGTTCTTTAAAGACGAACAAGAGGCCTGGAAAAAAAAATCTTAAAAGCTGCAGGGAAGTTTTCTCTCTCCTCTCTTTTGAACAGCTGCTTTTCTCCCAGCCTTAGCTGTCACAACGGGAGACCCCAGTGGGGAGCAAAGGTCTGATGGTGATGTTTCAGCAGAATCTCATCTGCCATCATCAGGCTTCTGTATTGTGTTCGTCTGTACAGAAACCTGATGATGGCAGATGAGATCCTACCAAAATATTGCTACAACTTTAAAAGCACAACTATAATGACGTGGGAAAATACCCAAACAAAGCTGAATACCATACATGTAAGTACCTGCGAAAACTTTATATCTATCTATCTATCTATCTATCTATCTATCTATCTATCTATCTATCTATCTATCTATCTTTGGTTGTTTGGGTTTTCTCCCACGTAATATTGGAAGTATCTAGGCAATGTTTCGATGAAGTCTCATTCATCATCTTCAGGCTTGGTCTTCAGCTCTGTGCCGTCCATTTACCCGAAGCCAAGCTGCACTAAAGGTCTCCAAAAAAGTAACACAAGGTCAGAGGTCAAAGGTCAAAGGTCAGGGGTCAAGGTCACAGGTCAAAGGTCAAAGGTCAAAGGTCAAGGTCAAGATTATGCTTCCCCCGCTCTTCTGAGACCAGAAAATGGACATTTGTCCCTGGAAAAGGTCAAAGGTCAAGGTCAAAAGGTCAAAGGTTAAGGTCAAAAGGTCAAAGGTCAAAAGGTCAAAAGATCAAAAGGTCAAAGGTCAAGGTCAAAATGTCAAAAGGTTGGGGTCAAAAGGTCAAAGGTCAAAGTCAAAAGGTCAAAGGTCAAAGGACAAGGTCAAGGTCAAGGTCAAAGTTCAAAGGTCAACATCAAAGGTCAAGGTCAAGATTATGTTTCCCCCGCTCTTCTGAGACCAGAAAATGGACATTTGTCCCTGAAACAAAAATGTGTTTTTCCTTCTTTATGCTCTCTTCATATTTTTTTTTCAGATGGTGCTGAAGAAAAGAACATCAGGCACGCGTACACAGACACACACACACACACATATGCCTGAGAATATTTCCTTTTTTAAAACGTTCAAATGACAAGTATATCTTAAGGTTATTTCTGGAAGGCCCCTGGGAATAATCCTTGGGAATTTGAAGAGGTTTGGAACAAAATAAAATAAAACAAAAAATCTGATGATCACCCTTTTCTCCCTCCCCTCCTCAGGACTTTTAATACTCTTGGTGTTTCAGTCCTATGGTCTGATGAGTGAGACTAGAAAATTGACATCATTTAGATTGCAGCTGTTCTTTAAAGACGAACAAGAGGCCTGGAAAGTTCATCTTTAAAAAAAAAAGCAATTACATTGTTTAGTTAATCTACCAGATGGGCTATTTGGCTTTGATAGGTTAAAGGTTGAACAATTAGCAGAGGAGACTTTTTTTAAGTTGCTCTTAAATCTCATTTGTGCAGTTTAATTTAAGAAATGGTGACGTGTCCGAGGCACCAAAAATCTCAAGGACATATGGTGCCAGAGAATAAAGTGGTTGCTTGCTGTTTCTCAATATTTTTATCTGTTGTGTAGCCGATTGCATTTTTGTCTCATGAGTTCGTGCCAAGCCAAGCTGGAATTCTGACTCACTGATAAGATGTTAACATCAAGCTTATACATAGCTGAAGTGTCTGACCTATGAAGTCATCTCACTTCCATCTTCTTCACCCAAACAAGGTTCAGTGATGTAAACCTTTGAGAGCTCATGCAAATATCCTGGGCAAAAATGTGTTCCATTCACAAGAACATCATGTCATGTGACTCCCACACACTGTGCTCAATTCAGTGCTTTTTATAGCGTTCTCTGTAAGAAGTGTTGGCGATTGTCACAAATAAGCTGTCTGAAGTCCGTTGCTGATTTGATTTGGTAGATCGGTTCTCTGGAGACCTACAATATCCAGGATTTGCTTAATTCTAACCAAGGATACAGATTAATAGAGTTGAAAGGGAACTTGACCCTTGACCTTTGACCCCCGACCTATGACCTTTGACTCTTGACCTTTGACCTCTGACATTTGCCCTTTGACCCCCGACGTTTGACCTTGACCTCTGACCTTCGACTTTGATCTTTGACCTTTTGACCTTGACCTTTGACCTTGGCTCTATCGCCTGCGGCTCCATCATCCCTGGCTCTATCATCCCCTGGCTCCATCATCTCCGGCTCTATCATCCCTGGCTCTATTATCTTTTACCTTTGACCTTTGACATTGACCTTTGACCTTTTAACATTTGACCTTTTGACCTTTGACCTTGACCTTTGACCTTGGCTCTATTGCCTGCGGCTCCATCATCCCTGGCTCTATCATCCCCTGGCTCCATCATCTCCGGCTCTATCATCTCCGGCTCTATCATCTTTGACCTTGACCTTTGACCTTTGACCTTTTGACCTTTGATCTTTTGACCTTGACCTTTGACCTTTTGACCTTGACCTTTTGACCTTTTGACCTTGACCTTTGACCTTGGTTCTATCGCCTGCGGCTCCATCATCCCTGGCTCTATCATCCCTTGGCTCCATCATCTCCGGCTCTATCATCCCCGGCTCTATTATCTTTGACCTTTGACCTTTTGACGTTGACCTTTTGACGTTGACCTTTTGACCTTTTGACCTTTTGACCTTTTGACCTTGGCTCTATCGCCTGCGGCTCCATCATCCCTGGCTCTATCATCCCCTGGCTCCATCATCCCCGGCTCTGTCATCCCCGGCTCTATCATCTTTGACTTTTGACCTTTGACCCTTTGACCTTTGACATTTTGACCTTTGACCTTGACCTTGACCTTTGACCTTGGCTCTATCGCCTGCGGCTCCATCATCCCTGGCTCCATCATCTCCGGCTCTATCATCCCCGGCTCTATCATCTTTGACCTTTTGACCTTGACCTTTGACCTTTGACCTTTTGACCTTGACCTTTGACCTTTTGATGTTTGGCCTTTGACCTTGACCTTTGACCTTTTGACCTTTGACCTTGACCTTTGACCTTTCTTCGTTTGCTGAAAATGGGTTGTAATTATATATATATATATAATAAATGCATTGCTGCGTTGAGCCCCATAAAAGATGGAAATATTCCGATCAGAGGGTAAACAGACAATCTTGTCATCTGAACAGACAATGCACTTCCCTGATTGACAACACACAAACTGAAGAAAAGCAGCAAAAGTAGAACTTTATACAGGGTAGTAACAGTTGATTGGTTCTTGGATAACAATAGGTATAGTACCTAGACTTATACATCTCTTCACAGTGCTTTACAGCCTCCTCTAAGAAGTTTACAGAGTCAACATATCTCCCCCAACAATCTGGGTCCTCATTTTACTGACCTCGGAAGGATGGAAGGCTAAGTCACTGCCAAATTTCAGGCAGCTGGTAGTCAGCAGAAGTAGCCTACAGTACTGCCACCATGGCTCTTTAATAATGTTATTAGAACATAACACTGCATTCTAATCATTCTTGGTTGACAGCAGCCAGTACCCAAACCACATGAAATATTTTAGAGAGAGAGAAAGAAAAGAAAGCATGCATCCCTGTGTATTAGAGGAAAGAAAAATATAGATCCAAACCAAATGCCTTTTTTATTTTGGTTTTAAGGCAACTCAACTTGGTAAAAGCATTCTGGGCAAGCCAAACCATGACATAGGAAGTAGCTTTATGAGTTTGTTATCTAATAATTGGGCTTTAAAAAAAAAAACTTTTATGACTGATGGTGCTCACTGTTTTACTGAAAACCACAGTTGTTCTCAAAATTGGTCCCCAAAGAGTCTTTATTTGAGTACAGGTGTTAAATTTAGCGTTGGTATGAAACACCATCTGGTTTGGATCTATATTTTTCTTTCCCCAAATACACCAGAGATGGTTGCTATCTTCTCTCTCTCCCTCTCCCTCTCCCTTCCTCCCCCCGCCTCTCAAACATTTCATGTGGTTTGGGTACTGGCTGCCATCAACCAAGAATGATTAGAATGCAATGTTACATTCCAATAACGTTATTGAAGAGCCATGGTGGCACAATGGTTAGAACACAGTACTGCAGGTTTGCCGTAGAGAGTTGGCCATGGCAAGTTGGCTACAGTGAGTTGGCTATGATGAGTTGTCTTGAGGCAGAGAGCCTGCTGGTACTAAGGGAAGTGTCTGCAGTCTGTGCAATCACAACCCAATCTGCATTTGACTTGCATAGCAAAGTAGCTTCCCAAGTTTAAGGAAAAGAAGGACTAGGGGTGATATGGATACCAGTGTTCCAATATTTGAGGGGCTTCTACAAAGATGAGAGGTTCAACCTATTTTCCAAAACACCAAAAGGCAAGACAAGAAGCAATGGATGGAAACGAACCAAGAAGAGAAAGCAATCCAGAACTAAGGAGAAATTTCCTAACTATGAGAGCAATCATCCAATGGAACAGCTTGCCTTCAAGGTGCTCCATCACTGGAGGCTTTCAAAAAGAGACTAGAAAACCATTTTATCTGGTGTCCTACTCAAGCAGGGGGTTGGACTAAAAGACCCCCAAGGTCCCTTCCAACTCTATTATTCTATGAAACACTGTATTTCTATGACTTACTTACAGTTACCACCATTTTCTAAGTTTGCACAATAGAAATAGAATAGGATAGAATAGAAATAGAAATAGAAATGAAATAGAAATAGAAATAGAAATAGAAATAGAAATAGAAATAGAAATAGAAATAGAAATAGAAATAGAAATAGAAATAGAAATAGAAATAGAAATAGAAATAGAAATAGAAATAGAAATAGAAATAGAAATAGAAATAGAAATAGAAATAGAAATAGAAATAGAAATAGAAATAGAAATAGAAATAGAAATAGAAATAGAAATAGAAAAACAGAGTTGGAAGAGACCTTGGAGGTCTTCTAGTCCAACCCCCTGCTTAGGTAGGAAATCTTAAACCAGTTCAGACAAATGGTTATCCAATTTCTTCTTAAAAACTTCCAGTGTTGGAGCATTTACAAGCTCTAGAGGCAAGTTGTTCCACTGGTTAATTGTTCTCACTGTCAGGGAATTTCTTATTCTAAGTTGCTTCTCTCCTTGATTAGTTTGCCATCCATTGCTTCTTGTCTTGCCTTCAGGTGCTTTGGAGAATAGCTTGATTCCCTCTTCTTTGGGGCAGCCCCTGAGATATTGGGACATTTCCATCATGTCACCACTAGTCCTTCTTTTCATTAAACTAGACATATCCAGTTCCTGAAACCATTCTTCAATTAATGTGTACTGTGTGTTGTCTCCAGCTCCTTGCGCTGGGATCTAAGTCTGACAAATAAAGAAAGTTAAAAAAAAAGCCAAAGAATCTAAGTTGCATTAAACATTTCTTCTCAATTTTTTCTTTGCTCTTTAGAGTTTTTAGGGGTTCCCCTGTTTCCTTCCATGTTGTAAGTTTTCTGTTGCTATTGTATTTGAATCTCCTCAGGACTGGAGGAACTGTGGGCCTTAACCTTGGCTCCTTTTGAGTCCCCCCCAAAATATCTAGGGAATACTTATCTAATTTTATTTGTATGCAGAAACAGTTAGGATAGCATAAAATGGAACTGGGACAGTTTAGTAGTTACATTTAAGGGTAACCTTCAAATGAAGACATCCCTGAGTTTTCTGGGGCTTGGTAATTATAAAAACTTTCTGAACGTGAAAAATTATTTTTGAGATCCATTATTTCATTTTATTTTGGCCTCTCTTTTTTTTTTTTTTTGATTTCTCAAAGAGCACCAGGAATGGCAGTGCAGTGAAATGAATGGGGCAATCAGTTCAGAGGTTCAGCTTCTTTGTCCAAAGTGAAGTAGGGTGGGCTTTCTCTCCTCCCCCAGCACAATGATTTAAAAGAAAAAGAAGTATCAGCAAACTCCCAAATCCCCATCGCTTTTTCTGAAAGCCATTGAAAGACGTCACTTACATCTTAGCTTGCACTATAATTCCCAAGACCCTGATTTTCCTTGACCTGAAATTAACTGTCCTAGGTCGTTCTAATGACTCTTCTATACATTAATCTAAGGGCAGTTCAGGAGTTTTTCAGGAGCTCCAAGAAAAGTAATCTGGCTATTCTTCAAACTTCAAAGTTACTTCTCCATATGCAATATGGATAATCTTCCTTCCTTCCTTCCTTCCTTCCTTCCTTCCTTCCTTCCTTCCTTCCTTCCTTCCTTCCTTCCTTCCTTCCTTCCTTCCTTCCTTCCTTCCTTCCTTCCTTCCTTCCCTTCTATCCCTACCTACTTTTCCCTATCTCCTTCCTTCCTTCCACCCTTCCTTCCTTCCCCTCCTTCCCCTCTCAACTTCCCTCTATCTCCTTCCTTCCTTCTTCTCCTATCCCTCCCTCCCTTTCCCCTATCTCCTTCCTTCTTTCGCTTCCTCCCTCCCTTGCTTTCCCCCCTTCCTTCCTCCCTTCCCTCCCTCCCTCCTTCCTTCCTTCCTCCCTTCCTCCCTCCCTCCCCTTCCTTCCCCTCCTATCCCTCCCAACTTTCCCCTATCTCCTTCCTTCCTTCCTTCCTTCCTTCCTTCCTTCCTTCCTTCCTTCCTTCCTTCCCCTCCTATCCCTCCCTACCTCTCCCCTACCTCTCCCCTCCCTCCCTCCCTAAAAATTAGTCACTTCAGAGATTTGATTTGGGACTGATTTGATCAGATCTCCAAATAGAAACTTCTTGTCAAATTAGATTGAAAAATTGGTTCAGATTAGAGGAACCCAAATGGATTTGATAGCTAGGAAGGAGTTTACACATACACAAAACATGTTCTTTTGTAGCTCAAACCTGGCTATCGCATGTGCAGTAGCAAAATTCTGTGCAGCTGCAATGACCACAAGGAAAATACAGTGTTAAAGATGTTTACTGCACCAATTTTTTGTAGATATCTCTATCAAATTTTAGAGAATCTATATTTGCACCCATACTTACACACGCTCCCATCATGTAACCAAAGGCAAGAGCCATAATGTTTGATAAAATGTATTTATTATTATTATTATTATTATTATTATTATTATTATTATTATTATTATTATTATTATTATTATTAATATCTTAACACTATTGTAAACAGTGATAATTTTCTCTATTGCTGGTCTGTGACCATAATAAAGTTTATTATTGTTATTGTTCTCTTGTAGCTGATTTTGAAAATCAAATCTACCTGACTTGATTTTTTTTCCTATCAGTTCAAACGGTCAGATCAGATGGAATATTTTTTTTTTAACCAGATGAAAACTGCTTTGCGTAGCTTAATGAACCTCACTTAATATTTCTGTCTTGATTCTTCATTGAATTTGCCTTCACAACGTGTTTGCAAAGGTCCCAATCCAGAAGTGTAAGATCTATGAGAACTAAGGAGAGGTATTAGTGTCTTGATGCCACTTGACAGGTTGCTATTTGCATAAATTGCTCTGCTTTAAGACTGGGCTATTTTTACATCAACATCTTTTAACATGCTGTTTGAGCTCCTTCCGCCATTTTAAATGCATTGTTGCATTGAGTTAATGGATTGTTGTCAGTGAGTAAAGAAACACTATAAATTTCAAAGAAAGGCAGGATGCTCTCAGCATGATCAAAGATATCAAAATCCAACATGGCTTGGTGCCAAATAAAGATAAGGTTGAAGCCTGCACATTTAACCCATGTGTGCTGTGTGATCATCATAGCTTCTTCCATTTTGATGAACACATTGCCTTTTGATCTAAATCTCAGCAATTATTTTCAAACACACCATGAGCCGATTTGGGGCAGCTCTATTCTTTATTTAATGTGTTTAGGCATACTCAGTTTGAAATTAACACTTTTGGGTGGCACCTCCTTGGCCCGCGGGAACCCTCCTTGCCCACACACTCCTTACCAGCAAACTTGCCTGCTAAATTGCTATTTTTCTTTTTTCCAACCATCAGCTGTTCTGCTGTGCCGGGATATTTAGGTGAGCTAGGAAGCAGGAAATGGCTGTATTTCTTGCTTTGTAGCTAGTTTTTAGATCTTAGGCTCTGCTTTTAAGCACAGCCGAACCTCTCTTAGGACCGGAGGTTCGATTATTCAGTGCAGACTCACGACAAGCAAATTTTATGTGACAGACTGAGCTCGCCGATGGCAGAGAGATAGATCTCTGAATGAATCTGTGAGCAATTCAATCTGCCTGCCTGCTTTGCCTGATTTTGGGTAAAAGTTGATCTTTTTTTTAATAAAAAAAATCAATATTTATATAAATATTTATAATATTTACATACAAGCCATGCCCAGCCAGTCACATGACCACCAACCCATACCCACAAATTAAGCCGTGCCCACAGCACCAGTTAGTGGTCCCTGGGATTTAAAATTATGAGTTTGGTGGTCCCTGAGGTCCAAAAGGTTGGCGACCCCTGAACTAGAAGATCTCCAAGGTCCCTTCCAACTCTATTATTCTGTTCTTTTCTGAGATATAAACACACAGCCAACCCAACTCCAGTTTCTTTATACCACTTCATATTTTGGGGGTCACGATCATCAGTACGAGCTGAGCAACAGCTGCAGAGACCTAACAGTCCATTAGGTGCTTCTCCTATTAATTAGAGTGCACAACAACAATATGTATTCCGAATGTTGTTGCTTGTATTCCTTTGGTTCTGGTTCTAAATTTGCAATCAATGATTCGGGCTGCAATTGAGCAGCTCTTGTCTTCTCTTCTGCTTGCATATCTAGTCAAGAACAAATCGTTTATGTTCTGCAGTTATAAAAAGAAAATCTTTCCCCCCTTTTCTCTCACCACATTTGGTAGAGCTCGATAGTTTTCTTCGCCATAAAACCTACAACTCCCCATGTTGTGACTTTCTGCATTAGGGAAGTCCATACAGCATTCTGGTGCAAACAGAATGCTTGATAACATATAACCTATTTACAATTCCTTTCTTCTCTCTCTCTCTCTCTCTTTCTCTCTCTCCCATCCCATTTACCGGCCTGTTGCAAACAATGCGAAATTGCTTTATAATGGCTTCCTTGCTCTGCCAGCTGCTTTACCCTTTTGTGGAAGCATTTGAGGCTGCTTATATTTCCATTCTTCTCTGCAGATCCAAGCCCAGTTCAAGAAACCATGGTTGTGTCTTGAAGCTACTCTTTCTCTTTAGGTGCCAATGTGCTCTCAAAATGGAATATCAATTCAGAAACCTAGCTTGCTCTGAATGGAATGCCAAATATTGCTCACTATTTCAAGGATTAGCTTGAAAATCATGGGACTGAAATAGGTATTTCAAATCTTTACCATATGTATCAGGTAAAATTCCCAATAAGAAGATCTCTGGTTTCAAGTCTATGTGTTTCTTTGTCATTTTTTCCAACCACATGCGAATTTTAATCCAATATTTTCTGGCATCCTCACAAGTCCACCACATACGGTAATACGAGCCAGGTGTCTGATGACATTTCCAGCATTTTTCAGATTTGTTCTTAAACATTCTTGCTATTCTTGTCGGGGGGAAAGTGCCACCTGTAAAACATCTTATACAAGTTTTCTTTATATGCTGTTGACATTGTCATTTTATAATTTTGAGAGCACAATTTCTGCCATTTCTCTAAATCAATCCCATATCCAAAATTCTTCCCCCAAATATTTATTTCCTGGTTTTTGTAGCACAGCTGATTCGCACGGGAAAGCGGTTTGCCGCACATCAGCTGTTTTACTTACTGGGGATGCAGCAGAAGGTAAGTAATCGAGTTGAAACTGTGCTTTTTAAAATGTAGAGCATGCGCCTGAAGCGCGTTGCGCTCACCAAACTGATTGTTACACCGGTTGAATCTCACCACTACCTAAACTCTGCTGAAGATGTTACTTAGCCTAGTAATGAAACATTTGGAAACCATCCCACAAACTTGGAGAACAAACCTTCACCCTCAATTTTATCTGAACAGCAGGCCTGTCCAAGACTGGTGTTTAATAACAGAAACCTGCGTTTTTGTGGAAGTTGCCCATTAACTACATCTGGAGGCTGCCATTGCCGTCTTCCACATAATCATATTAACAAATGGATGAGATTGTCCACAGATACTAGATCAGGCTATTAGCAAAACAGGGAACAGATGGAAACTATTATCTCCCCCAAAGAGATGAGCTTCTAGTTCTTTTATCTTCATGTAAAACAGATGGGGAAAAGAAGTACAAGAAATTTAGACATTATTGTTCTAAATAAAGGTACTCAGCAGTCAGTAGAATTCCTTCATAATGGCTTTGTAGTTTTGCTACAACAAATAACAGTTATCTAAGTATTTGCATCCTGGGAAATATCTTCTGGAGTGTTTTCTTTGTCAGCCTAGAGAACGCTGAAAAAAAAAAACCACCTCACAGAATGAAAAAGTAAAATCTTGAGTAGGTCGCTCAGACAGATGATTAAGAGAAAAGATCTTGGTTTTAATTATCTCTTTTATAAAATAAAATCCCTCCAAGTAAAAATATTATCAAGCCAATTAAATCATCAAGTATACAAATGTTTACATATGAGAACATTTTTTTTTTTTTTAAATGACATTTTCTGTCTACAGTGATTTTTTTTTTTGGCTTCCTCTGAACTTTTCCATCCAGTTCATTCCTCATTTTGCAGCCTCTAGTAACTGCTGAGTAGTATGGATTTCACCAAGTTACCAGACAGCAGGGATATCTCTGTTGTTAATGAAGATTATGGGCTATTAAATAGGGTACCAGATTTTGAATATTGATGATGTATGAAATTTGAGGGCTTTTTAATAAACTCACATGATTTGGTCTTGTTCGGACAAAGTTCCCTTTTGATGCCAAGTGACAGCATATGTTAAGAAAGTTCTGGGGGGAAAAAATAATGTGATATAGAATTTCCTATTTAGCGGAGAACTTGGAACTCTTTGTCTCTTTGCCTGGGGCTTGAAAAAGAGAAAATTGTATATAAAAGGAAAAAAAAATATTCTTCTGATATTATGGGTTCAAAATATGTTTTTTGTGGACATTTTTGAAATGTTTTCTGAGATTAAAAGTGAGAAAATGCAGCAATATGTTTCCATATGATATAGACTGGATAAGTTTAAGGCTTGAATTAATCTTAGATATAGATATTTTCTTCTTCATTATTTTCTCTTCTTTATGTTCAGATTAATTACCATCCATCTTTGAAGGTTTTTTTTTAAACTGTGCAATGACTGATGTACTTTCTCTTGTTATACTTCAGTAAGTTTTAAAAATTGTGGAATGACCTCTGAAAATCTCTGTAAAGTATCATTAGAGCTCTGCATTGTTCCCAGGTTACAAATCAGTCTCTTCGACTTCAACAAACATGTGGAAGATCAAACATGTCACATTTTAATTCAGAACCAGCAATGGAGACCATGCAAGGACATTTTTTGATATGAATTGCTAAGCAGTTCTTCTACTGTGCAACCTGATCATTTTCTCCATCCAAAACAGTGTTTAAGCATCTAATTATCTGCCACCCAGATTACTAAGAGCCCATGGGTGTAAGCCATTTGTTAAGTCTTTAAGCTGTCATTTAATATGTTAATTGATATTGCAAGGAATATCTCCAGGTATCTACCTAAATACCAATTATCTGGCTCAACTTTCTTGGCAATTCAGGTTTGTTAGCAAGAATCTAATTATACTAGTTTACTGTTGATAGAATTATATAAGGATTAGATTTTTCTCTTACATTGGTATTAGATTTCAATAAGTGATCCTTAGCAGTCTGTTGCTATTCAATTAACAAGTAATAACTTCCTTAATGAAAGTAATTGGAATGCTTATATGAATCAGGCACTTTACCAGAAGTGTGTGTGTGTGTGGGGGGGGATTGTTGAGATTACTTTTCAAATGCATCGGTTTTGTTGACTTGACTGAAATAAAATTGCAAAGAGCAATAGAGATAAGAATTAGATTTTAAACAGATGATGCCTGCTTCAAAATGATATAACCCAATGTATATTTGTCATTGTTTCTATGCCTTGGTTCTATGTTTGGATGGAAGAATTTGAGACTCTAAAAAAATTGTTGAGACTACAGAGAGTGCAGGGAAGAGCCACAAAGATGATTAGCAGGCGCTGGAGGCTACAATATATGATGAACGATTGAAGGAACTGGGTATGACTAGTCTAATGAAAAGAAGGACTAGGAGTGACATGATAGCAGTGTTCCAATATTTGAGGGGCTGTCTCAGAGAAGAGGGAGTCAACCAATTCTCCAAAACACCTGAGTGCAGGTCAAGAAATAGTGCAGGATGGAAACTTATCAAGAGAGAACCAGCCTAGAACTAAGGAGAAATTTCCGGATAGGAGCACAATTAATCCATTAGAAGAGTTATTGATCAAAATGTAAAGCTATTTCAAGAATTGGCAATCTCTTGTCTGCCAGACTTACCCACTTACAAAATTATGAGGTTTCAGTAATTTACAGGAGTTGGGGGGCAGAAGCAAGAAATTACTTTTGTACACTGATGACATTTTGTTCACTGAACAAATTTCTTCCCTCAATTTATCCACTCAGTTTTTAAGTGATCAGTTTGGCAGCATCCTTGGATATGAAATTAATTGGCCCATGACAGCATTGTTCCCCATTTCACAAGGTGACTGGCATTTCTATCTTGTTTTGTCTCTGAGATTGGCTCAGATAAAATTAAATATCCAGCAATACGGTTAGCCCCTAGGTTGAATGGCTTGGTTCATAAAAATACTCCCAAACGGTGAACTTCTAATGATTTCCATCATACTGAACAAAAGGAAATTGCATTTATCATTACCTAGAAAAGTTAATCTAGGGGGAGGAAAAGTCTAATGAAATGGGGTTGTGTTATTGCACCCCTTTGTTCCTCCAAATATCAGGGACCATCAGATTTAATCCATATTTGGCCTGTCTTGGTTGATTGTTGAGTTGAGTTCTTGGAGTCCAACATATCATTCACATCTGGGTGTGTTCAACCATCAGAGATAATGGTAGTTGTAATTTATCAGTAATCAAAGGATGGACAAGAATAGATTTTACAGCATTTGTTATTGATGAAATATTGTAGGAAAGCATACATAGAACAAATGAAATGCATATGTTGTCCTGCTACATACATTACAAACCTTCTAATGGCGGCGCGTATAGACGCAGCGGCTTATGGCTCTCCCGTTCGGTGCTCTTTTCGGTGCTTTTTTCCGCTGTTTGTATACGTCTTCTGGACTATCGGCTCTACGAGCCAACTCTATACACGATCAGATATTATAGACATTGGAATTCAATGCCAGATGTCTGTTTCGAGTGACTTTCATCGCGTCCATAACATCCCCGATGAGATAGCGAGACCAGCGGGCTCTCCGTGGATTGTTGTCGGGGCCAGGAGGCGGCGAAGACGGAGGAGGGAGAGGAAGCAGAAGCGAGGCTGTAGGTCTGGCGTTATGCTTAGGCTGAGGAAACATCCATTCAAGCCACCTCTTCCGAGTCTGTATCTCGCCAACGCCAGATCCCTGGCACATAAAACGGATTATTTACAGCTACAGCTCGCCGGTAACCGCTATGTTCGAGACTGCTGCGTCATGGTAATTACTGAAACATGGCTACATTTTGGGATACCTGACGCTAGCATGCAGCTGGCAGGCCGTACTTTTTTACGCTGGGACAGAACGAAGGACTGTGGTAAGAGCAGAGGAGGGGGGCTCTGCATCTACGTACATGAGAACTGGTGTAATAATGGGACAGTTATAGATAATCATTGTTCCCCGGATCTTGAGTACATGTCTGTAAGATGTCGGCCTTTTTTTCTACCGAGAGAGCTAACTGTTGTGATCGTTACGGCGGTGTATATCCCGCCCGACGCAAACACAGATAAGGCACTCTCTCTCCTGCTGAATACCATAAACGAACAGCAGCAGGCTTACCCTGATGGTGTTCATATTATTGCAGGTGACTTTAATAAGGCCAATCTGAAAACTGTACTCCCGAAGTTTTACCAGTATGTTAAGTGTGCCACGAGGGGAGAAAATACTCTGGATCATGTTTATACCAACATTAAACATGCATACAGAGCCATACCCCTCCCCCACCTTGGGTATTCAGATCATCTCTCCCTCCTGTTATCCCCAGCTTATACCCCCCTCAGACGCAGTAGCAGGCCCATTACGAAGACTGTAACGATTTGGCCTGAGGATGCACTTAGTAGACTTCAAGACTGCTTTGAACAGACAGACTGGAAGATGTTCCAACATCAAGAGTTGGAAATGCATACAAGTACGGTGCTGGACTATATCAAGTTCTGCATCGGAAATGTGACTGTAGACAGAAACATCCGGGTCTTCCCAAATCAGAAACCCTGGATGACTACTCAAGTCCGTGGACTTCTTAAAGCCCGTGACGTAGCCTTCAGGTCAGGCGATAGAGCTTTGTATACAGTCGCCCGAGCTGACCTGAGGAGGGGGATTAAGAAAGCCAAGATGGATCACAGGAGGAGTATTGAGTCCCACTTGTCTAGCCATAACACACGGGAGGTGTGGAAGGGCATACATGACATCACTAATTATAGGGGTTGTCACGGAACAACAGAACATCTGAGTGCAGCGCTAGCAGAGGAGCTGAATAACTTCTTTGCTCGCTTTGAAGTTTCACAACAGCGTACAGCTGCACCAGCCCTACTCCCTCCTCCAATTACATTCAGTTCTGCTACCCCACCCAGTATTTTTTCTGTGACGGAGGATGACGTCAGACGGGTGTTCCGAGCAGCGAACCCCAGAAAGGCAGCTGGCCCAGATGGAGTCCCTGGCAAGGTGCTTAGGGCATGTGCCCCCCAGCTTGCCTCCATCTTCAGAGATATTTTCAACCTCTCCCTGGCCCAGGCAGTTATACCATCCTGTCTGAAATCTGCCATAATCATCCCTGTGCCGAAGAAATCTCCCATCTCCAGCCTCAATGATTACCGCCCAGTGGCGCTTACTCCTGTAATCATGAAATGTTTTGAGAGGCTGGTGCTCCGGCACATCATGAATCATCTCCCCTTGGATTTTGATCCTTATCAGTTCGCTTACCGCACTAATCGGTCTACGGAGGATGCCATAGCCATAGCTCTGCACGCTACGCTGAACCATCTGGAGCAACGGCAGAGCTATGTCCGGATGCTTTTCGTGGACTACAGCTCTGCCTTTAATACAATCATCCCAGGAATTTTAATCAAAAAACTGGATACATTGGGTTTGCCCCCCCTTACTTGTGCCTGGATAAAGAACTTCCTGAGTGATCGGCCCCAGATTGTGAGGCTTGGTCCCCACCTTTCTTCCACACGTACGCTGAGCACTGGCTCCCCACAGGGCTGTGTGCTGAGCCCACTCCTGTACTGCCTCTATACCCACGACTGTAGTCCACACCATGATAGCAACCTCATTGTGAAGTTTGCTGATGACACCACGGTGGTTGGACTCATTTCGAGGGGAGATGAGGCAGCTTATAGGAAGGAGGTCCTGATGTTGGCTGCTTGGTGTTCGGACAATAATTTAGCTCTGAACACCAAGAAAACTAAGGAACTCATTGTGGACTTTAGGAGGCACAACACTGACCTGGCTCCCCTTTACATTAATGGAGAGCAGGTGGAGAGGGTCCATACTTTCCGGTTTTTGGGTGTTACTATTGTTGATAAGATCTCCTGGACGGAAAACACCACGGCAGTTATTAAGAAGGCTCAGCAGAGACTCCACTTCCTGCGAGTGCTCAGGAAGCACAATCTGGCCTCCAGCCTGCTGATTACCTTCTATCGTGCGTCCATTGAAAGCCTGTTGACATACTGCATTACAGTGTGGTATGGTCATTGTACTATGGCAGACAGGGAGAGACTACAGAGGATAGTCAAAACAGCTCAGAAGATCATTGGCTGCCCTCTTTCCTCCCTGTCAGACATCTATTCCTCACGCTGTCTTAGTAGAGCTGTGAACATCATAAAAGACAGTTTCCATCCTGGTAACGGACTGTTTGACCTGTTGCCCTCGGGGAGGCGCTATAGGTGCATCAGGTCAAGGACAAATCGTCTTCAAAACAGTTTTTTTCCCAAAGCTATAACTACCCTGAACTTACATATGCACTGACTTTAAGTCCTGTCAAACATATTGTAAATAATACTTTGGGACAATTGGGAAATTTTTGTGCAATATATCATGACTATTACTGTGCTGGCTGACAAGTGCAATAACTCCTACTGTGAATAGGCACAAATTAAGTGCAATAAGCTGGTAATTTTACTCATTTTATTCTTCTTTGTTGTTTTAGATATTTTTAGATATTCTTATGCACATTCTCTTTTTAACATGTATGGTTGTACTGAACGACGAGTCGCTTAATCTCACTGTGTATGCGTATGATGCAAGTTGTACACGTGGATAGTGACAATAAAGGTATTCGTATTCGTATTCGTATTCGTACACATTATCTTGGTTTTGCTGTACAGTAGTTCATTCAATGACTCCGGCAAGTCCCTTCTGCAAGGCGATCTAACCGGTCAGTCCTAGAGGAGATCAACCATGACTGCTCTTTAGAAGGCCAGATCCTGAGGATGAAACTCAAAGAAACTCAAAGAAGGAAGGACTTGCTGGAGAAGAGCCTAATGCTGGGAATGACTGAGGACAAAAGAAGGGGATGGCAGAGAAGGAGGTGGCTGGATGGAGTCACTGAAGCAGTCGGTGTGAGCTTAAATGGACTCAGAAGATGGCAAAGGACAGGAAGGTCTGGAGGAACATGGTCCATGGGGTCACGATGGGTCGGACATGACTTCGTGACTAACAACAACAACAAAGTTCATTCAATAAACCACAACAGTCTTAAATTGCCCCATACCAATCCATAAACTATCTAATACAAATCCATAATTCCTAATGACTTAAAAATGGAGGGGTTCATATTGCATGCTAAGCAGTGGTGGGATTCAAAATTTTTCACTACCGGTTCTGTGGGGGTTGCATCACTTGGTGGACATGGCTTGGTGGCATAGCAGGGGAAGGATACTGAAAAATCCCCCTTCCCTCTCCTCCCCACTAACCTACTTTCCAGCTCCATTCTCCTGTGCAGGGCAACCAAAGAAGACGCAGCCAATCAACTGGAACTCAATGGGAGGCAGAGAGGAGATGGGGGTGGGGCCAGTCAGAGGTGGTATTTGCCGGTTCTCTGAACTACTCAAAATTTCTGCTACCGGTTCTCCGGAACTGGTCAGAACCTGCTGAATCCCACCTCTGATTCTAAGCCAAGAACAAGCAAATTATATTATGCTTCACATGATGGGTGAAACTGAACTCTTGAGGTTTTTTATTTAATTTAGAACCTTTATAAAGTAACCACGCAACTCAATTATTATGAGACTGGTGTCATACTGTAAGAAAATCATCAGCAATTGATGTAAAGCACAATGGCAAGCAATTCCCATCATTGTTAAACTTGCTTAAGTTGCTTTCTTTGTTTTAGCAGAGAAAACTCAATATAATGGGGACAGGAAGAAGTTTGTTTCCTTTCCAGTTGGTCTAATATGTTAGTTGACATAGACCTTGATGGGGTTCTGTGAGTCTTAGGGATAAAACAGGGATTCAATTCCACTTCCTTTACATCCAATTCTCTATCCTGAAAAAAAAAAAACACATAAAAAGGCGATTTCCTTGGTTTATCTATATATATTTTTTTCTTTTTAAAATCTATCCTGCAATCCGTTTTTTGGGGGGAGAGCCACAAGCTTCCACAGCTGAGCATTTTCGATGAACCTAGAAGCTTATTGAACATGCATTTATCCACATCTATATTTCTTTTCTGCTCTCCATCTCTTAAATACACATGCTTTAATCAATAATGGTTTAATATGCAAGTCTTCCTTGGTTAATAACAGACAACACTTTACAGCACTGCTGAATGAGTGTTAGTTATGACTGGTTCTTGAAGTTCTGACCATCGCAGTGCCGCTACAGTCCAGAGGTGGTATTCAGCTGGTTCATGACTTGGTGGGCATGGCCGGGATACTGTAAAATCCTTATTTCCTTCCCACCCCACTAACCTGCTTTCCAGCTCCATTCTCCTGTGCAGGGCAACAAAAGAAGAGCCAACCAATCAGCTGGGACTCGGGAGGTGAAGACTAGATGGGGGTGGGGCCAATCAGAGGTGGTATTTGCTGGTTCTCCGAACTGCTCAAAATTTCTGCTACCGGTTCTCCGGAACTGGTCAGAACCTGCTGAATACCACCTCTGAGCTGTATGATGCACTTTTTAAAAGTTTCTTTAGATGCAGATTAATATGGAAATAATAATAATAATAACAATAATGTGTAATCCTATGTGCACCTATATGTGTTAGGAATAAGATCCCCTTGTTCTGCCTCCTATCTCTACCATGGAGCCAAAATCAAATAATCCACATTTTGCATAGAGACCTGAACAATACAAATAAAAGGCTTCATCTGGAGAAAAGACAGCATCTGTCACAAGGACTCGAAGGATCGTTTTATAAAGGTTTGAAATGTGACTGCAGCTTCAAGCAGACAAAGGCGCATAAGGAGTGAACAATTTCTGGACTGTTGAGAACTAATGAAAGTGCAGCGGTAGCTCTCAGGGGCTTTGGCACCCTCTGAGTTCAGGAGGATATTTGAGAAATCCAACTGAAAGGCCATCCAATTTACAAATATGGCAACTCGACATGTTTATTTTGAAAACAGCTACTAATATCAGACTAGGAATGTGCCGGATTTCTGGAAAGGGAGAGAAGAACATTACATTTAAAATATGGGCTTCAAAATGCAGGTAGATGAGGGTTCAACCTCTGGATTAAGCTCATTTTCTTTCTGGTTAGTGGGGCTGTGAGGGAAACAAATTCTTAATTTGAGCATAAACCTGTCAGCGTGTTAAAATCACAGAAGGAATGTGTGCTTATTGGGGCAAAGTAACATAACGGATAAGTTTCTTTTTATTGCCTAACTTATCTGCAGTTTGTAGACCTATCACTCCGGGCTCTATCACCCCGGGCTGTATCATCCTGGGCTCTGTCACCCCGGGCTCTGTCATCCCTGGGCTCTGTCATCCCTGGCTCCACCATCCCCGGCTCTATTGTCCCTGGCTCCGTCATCTCCAGCTCTATCTTCCTTGGCTCTATCGCCCCTGGCTCCACCATCTCCGGCTCTATCATCCCTGGCTCCGTCATCCCTGGCTCCATCATCTCCGGCTCTATCGTCCCTGGGCTCCATCATCTCCGGCTCTATCGTCTCCGGCTCTATCGTCCTTGGCTCCGTCATCTCTGGCTCCATCATCTCCGACTCATCATTCCCTGGCTCCATCATCTCCGGCTCTATCGTCCTTGGCTCCATCATCTCCGGCTCTATCGTCCTTGTCTCTGTCGTCTCCGACTCCATCATCTCCGGCTCTATCGTCCCTGGCTCCATTATCTCTGGCTCTATCATCCTTGGCTCTATCATCTCGGGCTCTACCATCTCTGGCTCCATCAGCTTTTCTGGCTGGCCTGGGAACAGAGATCCGGAGTCACTAATGAGAAAGGAATTCCTTCAGCATTGGAAATGGCTTATTTGGGTGAGGCAGCCCTGCAATCTGCATGCTACTTAGCTTTTCACTCTGTGGCTCAACATTTTGCATACTCTTTTCCTTCATCCTTATCAGTTGCCATGAAATTGTCTCCTTTGTTCCTTAACTCTCTCCTTGTAAGTCATGCTTGTGGATTCAGGAAGGTTGTCTTTTATATTAGCATCTCCATTAAAAATGGAAAAGGGAAAGTTTCTTGTCTATCCAAGAATCTGGGAAGGAAAATATGCTTAAAACAATCAGCCGGAGAAAACATCGAATCTCTGCAGCTCCATGGATGAAGGCAGAGGTGGGCTGCTGCCGATTCACACCTGTTCATGCAAACTGCTAGTTAAGATTCTGTGCAGTTGAACTGCGATGCTAACATGAATGGGAAGGAGATGTCTGTAATATTAATATATTTGAATACATTATTTGTGTACGGTCTGTACGGACAGCACTCAGGTCTCAAATCTGGGCTGTCAGTTTTCCCCACTGACAAGCTCAGCATCTTTAACTGTTGAGCCATTGCACACTCAGCTATCTGAAAAATTCAAGAACATGCAGAGTTGGAGAGGAAGCCAAAAGGAAACACCATGGCTATGGATGGATCAGTAAATTGGAAAGAAGAGTCGGAAAAAGGATGTTTTTTTTTTTTTTTTAGCAGTGTTGATATTGTTACTGAAAAACCCTATATGGAGTCAAGATTAACTCAAGGGAGGGGCAGCATATAGATTTTCAACTCTAAGCCAAACTGCTTATTCCTATAAAGGGAGATAGTCAGTAGGCCTTCTCTTTGTTTTTTTCATGGAACAACTTCCCCTTTACCTGTCAATTCTGTATATGGGATGATTTTACAGATATTGTTGCTTGCAATCATATAGATAAAACTTCTCCGGAATGGCCTTTGGGGATATTGGTGCAATCAAGCTTATCCGCATTGCTATTGGTTGTCCTCTTCACTCCAATATTTTCATTATCAATCCTAAAGCTGGTCACTGTGTCTAGTGTCATTCATTTGATCTTTATATTGAATCTTAGTTCCATTTTTTTCTGTGCTCCTTGATTTTCATTACTAAAGCTTGCAAACCATTTACATTTTCTCAGCTGTCAGAGTAGTACCATCATCTTCTGCTTCTTGGACTTTCTACATTCATTCATCCATCACAATTTCACTGATTTCATCAGTGATATTTAGGACTTCAAAGAGATTCTTGTTGTTCCCTTTGAAAAAGCTGGGTTTGTTTAACATCGGGTCATGAAAACTGATTTGATTTGTTTTTCCATATTAGCTTGATATAGACCTTGTATATGAGTGGCATGGAATCTGTTCTACAGTGATACCTTTGTCTTTTTATGGATATAAGTGAACCCTTTTATGGTTATAAATGAACCTTCCAATTCCTTGTACCAATAGTATAATAACTTCTATTTCACTATATTTTGTAGTTTTCCAATCAATGTCATGATAGCTGAAGTCCCCCATTACTATTATAGTTGAGTTTGAGTTTGAGTTTGAATGAGTTTGAGTTTCAGCTTTAGCTTTATTTTGAGTTTGAGTTCGAGTTTGAATGAGTTTGAATGAGTTTAAGTTTGAGTTTGTTTGAGTTTGAGCTTTAGGTTTTGCTTTTGCTTTATTTTGAGTTTGAGTGAATTTGAGTTTGAGTTTGAGTTAGAATTTTAGTTTGAGTTTGGGTGAGTTTGAGTTTGAGTTTGAGTTTGAGTTTGTGTTTGAGTACGAGTTTCAGTTTGAGTGAGTTTGAGTTTGAGTTTGAGTTTCAGCTTTCGCTTTCGCTTTATTTTGATTTTGAGTGAGTTTGAGTTTGAGTTTGAGTTTGAGTGAGTTTGAATTTGAGTTTGAATTTCAGCTTTCGCTTTTGCTTTTGCTTTTGCTTTATTTTGAGTTTGAGTGAGTTTGAGTTTGAGTTTGAGTTTCAGCTTTAGCTTTAGCTTTATTTTGAGTTTGAGTTTGTGTTTGAGTTTGAGTTTGAGTTTTAGGGTTATGGTTATGGTTATGGTTATGGTTATGGTTATGGTTATGGTTATGGTTATGGTTAGGGTAAGGGTTAGGGTTACGGTTACGGTTAAGATTACGGTTGGGGTTAGGGTTAGGGTTATTTTTATAGTTACAGTTAGTATTAGGATTAAGGTTAACTTAATTTATATAGAATTTATTAGAATTGCTTACGTTAGGGTTAGGGTTAGGGTTAGGGTTAGGGTTAGGGTTAGGGTAGTAGTAAGTTTTCGAGTTAGGGTTTGGGTTAGGCTTACATTTGTGGTAGATATGCATCACGAGGGTGATTGTCGTGCAACAGCCTCCTAAGGTGAGGAGTGTTTTGATGAAAAATAATGGATATTTGTAAGGTGTGCTTTTTTTTTCCAGAGGAAAAGAGGATTTCAGGGAAGAACACGGTATTCCTGTACTCAGTAATGAAACTCTATTATTAGTGACCAGATCCTGTCTTTCGTAGACTGCAGATTCCGGCACTTCTGTTCAATCCCAAAACACCTCATCAAAAAGGAACTTTTTCTTTCGTTTTTTTAGATTGCAAAGTGGAGGTAACTAAGATGATTTTCAAGTGATAGACAGAGGTGTCATAGATGGAACCATATCCCAAGTAGCACATCCTGGAACAAAAATATATTTGAAGCACTACCGAGAGAAATGCAAAAGAAATTCACGAGCTGCTGCTCTATGAGGTTGGTTGTTTTCTTTCATTACCCAACTAGGTAACATCATCCGTGCCTAATTTGGATAATGAAACATCTCCAAGAAAACAGCCAAACTCAGAGCACCAAAGACCCCTCATTTCAATCCTGAGCTATAAATATATTCCTTTATTGGCAGGTTCACAAGCTCCCTGAAATAGGAGATTGAAAAATAGAGCACGCTTTGGGAAGAAATTAAACAAACTGTAACACATTGCAATAGTGGTGAATTATAATCTAGACAGGGTCACACCATTTTCCCTTGTGGTGCCTGCCTTCTGGGACACCCCAAAATCCAGTTGGCTCCAATACCGTTGAACTTCAAAAAGATAATAGATTCCCACTTCCCTATCCAGAGGGGTATGCAAAAGTACTTTTCTGATTGCCTATTAATGTTTGATTGGATTTTAATTGAATTAGCTTATCTTGTTTTGCTTTGGGTTGATTTCACGCTGCTCAGAATCACAATGTTCAAGTTGAGTGACCGTATATGGGTTTTTTTTCCCCAGACAAACAAACCAAAACTGAATTTTTATAAAGGTTTCCCTCTATCCCTTCCAGGAGCGAGCCCTTGAACCCTTAATCTTCGGCTCAACCCATAGTTAGTGATTTTATTTTGGTCAATGGTCCGATCATATTACAGTGTTTCCTACCAATGCGTGGTCCCATATTTATTTTTAATATTGGCAATTGGGGAGGGAGTTAACAGCTGAATGGCAGAACGTCTGTGCTTTGTGGATAAAATATCACCTCCATCTATATCAGGAGTGTTCAACCTTGGCAACATTAAGGCTTGTGGATTTCAACTCCCAGAATTCCCCAGCCAGCCATGGTTCCCCGTTATGATCATAAGGCAGGTCAGTCATGTGACAGACTTAATTTTATGACTTTTTTTTCAGCAGTCTTTATGCAAATGCCATGACTGTTAAGCAAACCAATAGTTTGCTACGGGTCTGGTTTTGCCAAACCAAAAGTAAACTCTCATAAAACACAGTGATGTGACAATGGGACATTGCAAAGGGTCATAAACTTAGGCCAAGCATTGAGTGCCAAAAGTGTGATTACATTACAATGTAATGGATTATTGGAACTTTAAATCTGGTCATAAGTTGAGGACTACTTGTAGTTGTTACCAAACACCAATTACACTGTGACATGAGCTGCAAAGATAAAAATTACCTTAACTCCATTTTAAAAAAAAAATCAAATGGCATATGTTTCTTCTGGTCCTGTCAATTTCTTGACCTTGTCCCTAACCCATTTATGAAACTACATTTTCCTTCACAAGGAATACCACTTCAAAGAGAGTAATAACCTCAGCTTGGGTGAGATAGTATATCCCAATCTGTAGAAGAGCAAGCAGAGCTTGGGGTGGTGGTGGTGGAGTTAAGTGTGTCATCAGCCTAGGATCATTATGTTCCCACAAATGGTCTAATTCTAATCTCTGTTGAATTCTGCTGAATCTGGTGCCAATTTAGTGTTGAGCTTTCGTGGACTAGATTCTTGTGTATAGCCTTGAGCAATAAATACAGTCCTGATCTTTGGCGCCTGGCACAATCTGACCCGTTTGCTACCTCACCAATGTACGTGCCTAGAAACCAACTATATTTCCTACATCTCTGCAGGATCAGAATCAAAAGTCTTGACTACAGCCTGTTAGCAGAGAAGAAGAAACACTAAGATGGGAAAGAGTATGTGTTTTGGCAGGGCCAGGACATGGTGCGTGGAGGTTGCTGCAGATTAACTCCACTCATAATTCCTTTCAACAATCCTTATGGGCCTCCTGGCAGTTTCTCCAGAGTTCCCCCTTTTTGCATAAGCTGTTCCACAGGCGTCATCGAGACAAATGCAAGGTAGCAGCTAAAAGAACAGCCAGTGGATCATACTTGTGGTCTAGGCTGTTCCTCCTTTTTTTTTTTTTTTGTGAAAAAGCTGGTTTTGGCTCTAATGTTTTGACTGTTAGAAGAAGAGCAGAAACAGCAGCTGTACGGTTAGCTAATGAAATGACTCTTCATGCATTTAGTATTTTGTCCTTCTATATTCTCACCAAATTTTGGAGGTTAGATCCAAGGCCTTGAGAAACTATCTGTAGCCATAGAAGTCTCTTGTTTTTGAGAAAAGCTGGGAGTGCGACCCAGAAGTAACACTTCTCTTCAGTTAAAGGAGGTCAGACCCCTATTAACTTGCCTAGATGAGGGGAAGGTGAACTGGGGACTCCTTTGGGAGAGAGAATAGCGTATAAAGATCTTCAATACATCATTTGTGAAACATTTACTGCAGTTCCTGGTTTTTGAGGAAGGATGTGTATTTAGCAGAGAAGATAATGAAATGTCTTGCACTCTGAAGTCTGTATGCTCTGGGGATGGGAAAGCAAACAAAAAGGGGAGTTTGGCTTGCTGTCTTTGGCACTTGAGTAAGGTCAGCTTTTGACAAGACATCTCAGTAGAACCCCATTAGCCTCCTGACCTTAAGCTTCAAAACCTTTTTTTAAAAATAATTATCTGAGCACAGAGAAAGCCTTAAGGCATTTATTCCAGGGACTTGTACGGGCCAGGACCCTGGCATGTCCATAATAATGTGTTTTGCTTAAGGGTGTACAAAAGAAAAGAGATCCATAAATAAAAACAAAGAAAACTGGAACGTTGCTTGTTCGTATTAAGTTTTGGTTCCTACCTGCATTTTACCTTTCAGGATGAGTGGGTGAGTGGGAAAAAAATGCCATCCTTGCAATCTGAAAGGAGCTGTTGGTTGTTCAGAAGAATTGAATCTAGCTACCAGCTGAAGAACTTGTTTCTGAATGGTTGCAATTACAAATTCAGAAAAGGCCTTTAGCAACTCCTTAGATTAGCAAGCAGGTCGCTTTTAATAACTCTAAACCAGGGTCGTGTGTAAGGAGCATGTGGTTCAGTTTTCCTGTGCAGATGGGGCTGTCAGGCATTAGAAGAATGAGCATTGTGAAAAATGTGGGGCCCTGATATCTAGGCAAGGACATTGCAAGTAGACCAGTGTGAAGTCTCCAGGTGTAAATCCCTACATGTCTGGTGCTATTTATGCATCAGGTATGAACAGTGAAAAGACACACAGGTAAATGCAATTGCCCTTACCAATGCTCTAGGAATAGGAAGTCTACAAAGATCAATACACTAGCATTGTATTATTATTAGTCATGCATTAGTACTATATGACATGCTGGCTAGGATGGGTTTACCGATAGAAGATTATATTTGTAGGCAGGGTTGAACAGTAGGGTCCTGGGTGCTCTCTGAGCTTGGTGATTTTCTTGCAGATGTTTCACTACTAATTTAGATTAGGTGATCCCAATCTTTCGGGTTTTGTGAACCAGCAGGGAAGGGCAGAGTGCACATGGTTCCATGCTTGTGTGTGCAGTTTCATTTGCACAAGCAATGGGCACTCACACAAATGGAGCTGCATGCTCCCATCACTTGTGCAGCCTGGTTCCAAAAGGGCCATAGCCCAGGGGTTGAGGACCCCTGATCTAGATAATATTATTAGTGCTAGAGTTAGGGTTCAACCACCACTGATGATGTTACCTAGATTGGTATTGAAACATCTGCAAGACAACCATCCCACTCAGAGAGCACCAAGATCCCCATAGGATGGATTTTTTTAAAAAACAACATGAAGTTCTCCACTATCCACAAATATTCACAGCAGGAGATGGGTTAGCTCCTGGAGAGCGCTTCCACTGTAGGGATGTGGATGTCCAGATTCCATTGTTGTCCATGTTCCACCAGGAATGGCTCTGTTATGGCCTGTCAGCCACTGGCCCCTCCAGAAGCTGAATTGGATGAGGAAGTGGCATGGGTGTCAGGGCAACCTGAGAGCTCCGAGGGAGCTGGCAAAGAGAGAGAGAGAGAGAGCTTGGGCCAGCCATCACCCCTCAGATGGAGAGTCAACAGCTCCCAGGTCTGGAGATGGCTGATGAGGAAGAGAAGGAACAGCTGGGTCCAGTGTCTGATATGCAGATGTGTAGAAAGCAGAGGAGAGGAGAGCAAAGGGAATCTATGGGCCAGTCCTTGGGACAGATGAGCCACTGCTAGCTAAGCCCTACCCTACCTCTAATAAAAGGCAGGGGGCAGAGATGAGTAGATGTGGCAAAAAACTATTCATCTTCCAGTCGGATGGACTTGTTCTCCTGCGGTGAGAGAGACAGACTTTTTCCCCGGGGCTGTTGGCACTCCTAATAAAGGAATCATCGCTTCAACTACTAGGATTTGTTGTGTTTGGGGAGCTGGATCAGAACAGGCTCATGATGGACGGGGTCTACTATTTCCATCTGTGCAATCAAGTGAGATGTGAGATGCGTGCTCCTTTTGAAGAGTTTATTTCATCTTTACATGCGGTGTTAAAAACCCAAAGGACGTCTTTTATTTACACATCCACAGCACAAGTTTACAAGATATCTATACATGTTAACGTACCCTATAGCTTGTATAGAGTAGCTTTTCTTTTCTCTTTTTTTTTTTCCGGGTTACTGTTTATTTATTTATTTTTTAAGCTGTACCATTTAAAAAAGATACAATCTGCATTTACCTTTGCACAAATGGATAAAGCATGTGTTTATTTTTTAAGGAAAAAAAAAACCCAACACAAATGATAAATTAACAGAATAAAGACTATGTCGAATGTTAGAGATTTTTTTTTCCAACAGAAATACTGAGATGATTCACATTACCCACTAACGAGGCAGCACAATGTTACAAAAATGTTATTCGGATTCACATAACATTTATGTTTCAGTTTCACACAAGTATGTATTACTCATTAATCATTGTAAAGTGAAGTCAATTACATTTTTGCCATTTGATTTCTTTTCTCTCTCTCTTTCTTTTCTTTTTTTAATTAAAAGGTATTAGTTGCAAGACTGAAGATATTTTTTAGAAAAAAATTACTTGTGGCATTTTGGGAGACCAGTAAAGCTTGACATACAGATTGGAAAAGGAGTTTAATTGTCTATATGAAAGAACAATCCCTTTCAAAACTTTATTTTTTTACTTATGACAGCAACAGATGTTTTGACCTGTAAACTTAAGAGATTGGTTAAAGAGACTTCAGCAACCAAATGGTGGAACATCCAACACAAACCAAGTTCTTCATCTGAGTTGACAATTGGCGATAAGCACACACACTGTAGCCTGTGCAACTTTGGGTGGCTTGTATTATCCTAGAAATCTCATATGGTTTCCCATTGTTGCAGTTTGATTCTTAAGCAATTCAGGGATGAATGTTTAGCACAGCAAGGTTTCTTGGCTTATAGTTTACTTTTTCATGGATAATGAACGGTTTCGCAGAAAATATTAATCCCTTCCTTCTCTGTTTTTTTTTCCTTTCATGTTTTGGGATACTGGAGAGAGAACTTAAAAGCACTCAGGGGTTTATGATGTACTATTACAGAGAACACTTGACAGGATTTTTAATAGTAAGTGATTTGCGGGAGGGGAATCATTCTTGTGAATAAGGCACAAAATGCACAGATCTGAGTAAAGTCACACACATAATATTTACAATAGTGTTGTTGTTGGCATGGCTTCAAAGAAACCACAAGCTAAAAAGATGGGCTGTGCTTCTGTTGAATTTTGATGGATGGGTCCTGCTAAGACATTGGGGGGAATGGCTATATTATGGGGATAATGTTCACATTTATTCTCCCTCACTTAGGAATGTAGTATATATTGGGTGTGTTCACATAACATCCAAAGCCAACATCTGTTACAACAATAAGAGCATTGCCTGAACCTTCTGGTTCTTACCACAAGTGTTGGAAGGATACAGTTTCAAAACTTGGGAGGAAACCACAAAGCTTCATACAGAAGCAGACAACTAGATGTTACTAACTACAACTTTGAGTATCCCTCACCAATCACTGTTGGCATGCTTCCTACAGACATTGGAACTTGTAGTTTAGCATAACTAGAGACCTACCAACTGCTTTTGCAGCTTCAAGTGACCCTTCCTCTACCTTGTGTCCTCAAGATGTGTTGTACTCACAACTCCCAGACTTCTAAGTTGGACTACTGAAACTTGCAGTCCCAACTTATCTGGAGGACCAGAGTAGGGAATGTCAGCTCAGTGTTCTAGGAACATACTCAATAAATTCAACAGAGCTCTTTAAAAGTGAGAAGAATCTCCTTTCAATGACATAAGCAGTTCTTGGAGAAGCCCAATGGCAAACATGCCTTCCTACCTCACGTTACGTTTGACATGTTGTTGGACTCATAAAAGACAACAATGGGGTTTCTCCTTGACTTTCAATGAGCTTAAGACAGTTGGTGGAAGGATACTGCAGGAAGCTATGGAGCAACTCTTTGAAAAATGCAATCTGGGGTATTTTTCCTGCATGCGAATGTCCTCTTTTTCCTTCGTAAAGATGTGTTTGAAATTTGGGGAAATTCAGAACCTCCATACTGGATGGCTTCAGCCCTTGATGTTTTGAAGGACAGTAACTTAAACAATGGTTGGGTCAGTGGAAACCCATTCAAACGATATTTGGAAATTTGATACCTAGCTTTAGAGCAGCCTGGCTTTGGGTATCTATGTTTGGCTTGTTTCCCATTGTACCTAATTGTGTCCTAGGCCACAATCAAGACAGGTAGTCCTCAACTTACAACAGTTGGTTGAGCAACCCTTTGAAGTTACAATGGCACCAAAAAAAAAGTGACTTATGAAACGTTTTTCACCCTCGGAATTGTTGCAGCAAAATTCGGACCTTGGCAACTGGCATGTATTAGTTGACAGCTGCAGCGTCCTGGGGTTATGCGATCCACTTTTGTGACCTGCAGTGATTCACTTAACAGCTGTGGCAAGAAAAAAGTCATAAAATGGGGCCAAACTTAATTTAATCGATGTCTCGCTTAGCGACAGAAATTTTGGGCTCAACTGCAACCGTAAACGGAGGACTACCTGTATCGCCAAGTCCACTGCACCAGATCTGCAGCACATCTTTGCAAGGCAGGAGTACCAGAGTGGAAGCCGCTGGTAGGTCCTCGTTCTTTCACAAATGTAAACATTTCCATCTGGACAACACAATGGAATTGAGCACCTCCTTAGGATTCAAGGCTTCCTTGCACCCTTGCATGTAACCCCCCCTCACACCCCTCCTCTTTTTTTATCTGTGCCTTTAAAAAAAAAACTGTCATCCTTTGGAGGCAAAAAAATAAAAATGCTACTGTTGGACCAAGAGGCTGAAGTTCAGCTCGCGGCTTCTTAACCAACAGATGTTGTCGAGACATTTTTTTTTCCGGATATTTGTGCAAGAGGCAAGGCAAATGCATACATAGTTAAAACGTTCACATTTTGTGGGAAGACTACACAGTATGGCAGTCTAAAAAACAAACCCCCTTTTTTATTCTTATTTTAATTATTATTAATTTCAAGTATTTGTTTTTGTTCGCTTCTGCCTAAGTACTCTAAAGTAGCTCTTTTGAAGTGGCCATGGAGTCCTGTCCTGTCCTGTCCTTTGTGTGTGTGTGTGTGTGTGTGTGTGTGCTACGTCTCTCCTCCTCTCCCAACATAAGGGATGCAATGGCCAGCCCTTCCTCTCTCTTTAACACATTGGGCGAGTGGAGTCTTGCTGTGGGCCAGACAAAACCAGCCGATGAAACAAAAAGAACCTGGTTGCCTCCAGGTTCGGTTCCCCCCACCAATGCCCTCCATGACAAGCGAGTCGGAGTCTTTCCTTCCATCTGTCCTGCACCATCGCCCCAAGATCTCGATGGGTTGAAGAGGCAAATTTTAGTAACTGTATTTGTTCAGTGGCCTGACCGAAGGTGTCTGTGGGGCAAAAGAAGGTTTGGGTGGCACATCTGGCTTAAGAGAGGGCATCCTCTTTATCCCTGTCCGAGGAAGCGTTCCGTTGCTTGTGTAACTGCTTTGCCTAGACAAGGAAGGCTGTAGATGGACGCTGACCGGCGTCCCTTGGATGTAGTCCATCTTTGTGCCTCCAGTTGGAGTCATATATCCTCCCCGGTTAACGCTAGGCTGCCTGGATAGCAGCATCCCATTCGGGGAGTTTAAGTTTTTAGGAAGAGCTGATATAGAATGCCTCTGGGAAGAATTCTTGTGGTAGCCCCTCTGTCTTTCCAAAGAGGTCATGGGTGCTGCCGGTGCATTGGGGACGTCCACCCGTTTTGTCGGGCTATTTCGTGGCAGGGTGGAAGGAGGGGAGTACAAAGAGGCTTCCCGGTGAGGGACTTTGGGGGGGACCTCTGTCACGTTCCCCATGGAATCCAACATTAAAGTCTGGTGAGCCACCTGAAGGTCAGCCATGATGGCTTTGGAGTTGCTGGGGGCTTCGTTTAAATGTTTCAGGAAGTCATTCAAGGTGTTTCTGGAATCCACAGATCGCCTATGGTCTCTTTTGCCTGAGGACTTTGTGAGCGGGTGGTCCACATTGGCCATCTTTTTGTCCACTTTGTGTGCATTAGAATTGGAGAAGGACATGTTGTAATCGTGGGTGGCATTGGGAAGGACGATGGCACTGGGAATGTGCCCGTGACTCAAAGGAGAATGGGGTGGAGGACTGGAGGGGAAAAACTGAGGACTCTTCAAGGGGGCTTCTTTTCTTGAAGAGCTGAGGTTATTCTGGGCCTTCTCCATCTGGCTCTTCATCCCTTGTAAGGCCTTTTGCTGAAGCACAGGAGTTGATTCTGGGGTCGGAAGAGCTGCCAGTTCTGGCGGTTGGGCTCTGTGGTCCACCATCAACATGGACTTCGTGTCCGCCGTCTGAGGCAGCTCTTTGCGACTCGTCAGCAAGTTGGAATAAAGTTTGGGTGAATCGATGTTCTGCTGATACTCCTTCACTGGGCTGTCAAATAGGCCATTCAGCTTGGCAAAACTCCCACTGGAATCCGTGCAGGATTGAGCTGACTCCGCGTCTTTGTGAATCTTCCTCGATTTTCTCACAAAAACATCTCGGTAACAGTAAACAGCCACGCCGGCAATAAACGCTCCCAGGAGGAAAGCCGCAAAGACACAGGTAATCAGGACATTCATGTGCACCATTTGGTTGGAATCACCCGACTGGACTTCCCACCTCACACCTATGACAAGCACACACATGATGGGCAGGTTAGAGGGTACTTTGGATGATCAAATCATGAGACAAATGTTTGCTACTTCAAGTTGCATCCTAAGGGCACCTAACTCAAACTTGGTGTCTTGAACGTACAACTCTTTGAGCAGCATCAAGGAATTATATCACTCTTGACAAGGAAGTGATCCACAAGGAGCACCCCAAGTACATTCTAATGATCTATCTGCATTATGAAACACCTGTGTAAATCCTTATTGCTTAAAATCTCTCTTCTCTTTTTCAGTCCAGTCATCCCAGGTTCTGATTAAACATAAACTGGACAGGATCTAGTACAGCTTCCGTGCTTTTGTGTTTATGGTTGAATGAACTGAAATGAATGGATTTTGAGAGGACTTGACATTCCTGAAACAGTGTCCAAGGTATGAAGCAGCCCTTATAAGTGCCAAATAAACATACTTAAAGCTGATCTTTAGAAGCCAAATTGTAGCTATTCCTAGATTTATTATTCTTGTGTGTGGTGGATCTTTCTTGATGTGGAGTTGCACATAGATGTTGCAATGATATACTGTACAGCCTATGAAAGAGTTGAGTGTATGCAATCAATAGCAAAGTGGAAACTGGGCTCATGGTTTGTAAGAACAACCCTATTATTCCTACCCACTCTTGGTCAGCCTTCTACATTTTGGAGATACGATGTGCCTGATCTTTCAATGAGGTCATGATTTGGCCTACTTTGGCGTCCCCACTTCTTCAGAAGTCCTGTGCTAACCATATGTTGGGCTGTGAGATCAGCAAAAGGGCATGATATATAGTGATGGCATAGATTGGCATTTCATTATGTGTGGCACTGTGGCCATTCAACATTCTTTCTGAGCTTCTTCTTCTTCATAGACGGTATGCAAAAACTGACTGTGGACATGATGCAATACATCTCCAAAGCAGGAAAGCCAATAGACTGAGTTACTCTTTATTGAGAAGTATTCCTGCTAGATTTTATATCCATTATAGGCACTTCTCTGAAGCGAAGGAGATGTGAGCTAACTCTTACCTAGTTATAAATGCCCAACAGGAGCAAGCTTATATCCTTACTGTGAAGGACATTAAACCACCAGCAGCTGTTTCCCATCCTTTTTCTTTCTGGTGGCTGGTTTTCTCTGCTCTTAAAGGAGCATGATGGCTTGAGTGGATGGAACACTGGGCAGGAGGCAGTGTTTGAGACCCGAGAGTTGTTATGGGGAGGGTTCAAGCTCTGGTCCTTCACTCCAGCTCCTGCTGGGGATGTGAAAGGAACCTCCAACTGGGCATCCCCTGGGGCAATGTTGATGTCACTGACTAATGCTTTCAATCCAGAAGCGCCTTAGTGCTTCTGACACAAGTGCAACAAAGTCATCTAACTTCCAGTAAAGCAACTATGACTGGGGAGAACTTCTGCCGAAGTAGAAAATCAAGAGCACTGTTGTGAAGGTGCATCACTGATGGCTCCAATTCTCAGTCGGCAGGAGGATGGAGCAAATTGAAGGCTGATGTGAAGATCTCCTTCCACAACTACCTATACAATTTCTCAGAAATAGACTTGGGACAAGCATATTGAGACTTTGCTTTGTTTTTGGATACAAGATGTGACTTCTACTCCAAGCTGATCAACCTGTGGGTTGATCAGCTTGAAGCACTTTCCGAATACGATATTCTGCCAAACTATCCTCCTTCTGTCCCCAAGTCTCCTTTTAAGACACACAAATAGTAGCTCATATGTTATTAACTTTAACAATTTCTGCTGGAAAATTGAGGTTAGAAGGTGTTACTCTGCCACACTGCAATTAATAACTCATGGAAGGATTTCTCTCTCAATTCCCTGCCTGACTCATAAATCAGAAATCAAATGCGAGATAGGATTATGCATATATATATTTATAACTTTTTCTTAGGTTGTCTGCAGATTTAAAAAAGAAAAAAAAGAACGATATTATATTTTTACAGTTTATGCTTGAATAAAGAATGCACATTTGGAATCTCATGCTGGTTTAGAAATGACTGATTAATGAAAGATATTAGTTTTTCCTAAAATATAGAATGCATCTAATTTAGTCTTGATAGAATAATTAAAATTGCAATTAACACACAATTATTCGAGCTTGCATATTTTTCCAACAGCAGTTTTATTACTTGTTTGTGTTAAGGCAGCCACAGACACCATTTTGGCAAGAAAATGTTAGTTTGGAAAGATGCATCTACTTGTGTTATTTTAACACCAGGCAGAAAACTTAAAATGAAGAGGAACATTATTATTATTAGTGTTGCTGTTATTATTATTTGTTAGAGGCAAGGCTTTTGACGAGAGTTAAACATGTTCAGAGTTACTGATTTTAATGGCTTGGTGTGGAAGAAGGGGTGAGATAAGGACAGAGAGGCCAAAGACAAAAAAAAATGCCACCATATATTTATATGGTGAGTAAATCCGGATAAAGATTTCAAAGGACACTCAAGCTATAAAACACCTGAAGCAAAAGGAATGTCAGAAGGCTTGAAAGGAAACCTGATACGTTGCAGGGACTATTAAAAGGCAAATAAAGTCCTAATCATTTAAGCAAGGAGAAACTGGGGACAAGGGTGTGCACATATGCAGTATCTACCGAGAGGTATGTAAACATGAGACATTTCAGGTGAGTGGATAACTGAGAGCTGGCTTTAAATACATGCCCACAGAAGAAACTTGACTTGGTGACTTTGGACCTCTGTCCAAATCTTAGAAAAACTTGAGCAGGTTGAGAACATTACCCTATTTTTGCTTTCGTAGCAATCCAGTGGTGTATCATCACATTTCATGATTTGATGGGTCTGAGAGCAAGACAGAGAGGTCAAAAGTAATCCCGTGAAGCTAGTGACAGAAAGGACATTTGAGGCAAAGCCTACTGCTTAACTATGGGTCCAAAATAGCTACCCTCTATTCTCTAGATTGGTTGGGGTTTGATCAGAAGGTAAGGTATTACATCCAACATTGTTGGGTGAATTATAGGTCTCTCTCTCTCTCTCTCTGTCTGTCTCTCTCAACTTATTTAGAACAAGGATCTCCAAACCTGGCAACTTTTAGGTCTTGTGGACTTCAACTCCTAGAATTTCTCAGCATGGCCAGCTGAGGAATTCTGGGAGTCGAAGTCCACAAATCTTAATGTTGCCAAGTTTGGAGAGACCTTATTTAGAAGATATACAGCTCTGTTCCTTGAAGCAACCACATCCTACTTCAAGCTCATACAGAAGTCTGAAAAGGATGTTTTTAGGTATCTTATGCTACACTAACATAAAACCTGTAACACTTCTACTGAACTGTTTTAGAAGCATGTGTGGTGCTATTAAACAACAATAAACCTTGGAGTGTTGATAAGTGGGTAGAAATAGAATAACCCAAGTTGGAAGGGACCTTGGGGGTCTTCTAGTCCAACTCCCTGCTTAGGCAGGAAACCCTATACCACTTCAGACAAATGGTTATCCAACCTCTCCTTAAAAGCCTCCAGTGATGGGGCACCTACAACTTCTGAAGGCAAGCCACTGATTGATTGTTCTGTCGGGAAATATCTCCTTAGCTCTAAGTTGCTTCTCTCCTTGATCAGTTTCCACCCATTGCTTCTTGTCCTGCCCTCAGGTGCTTTGGTGAAGAAAGAATAGGGGTTGGCTGATGTGAGTTATGAAACCCATCTCTTGGTTGGTTCCCTCAGATCCACATTTCACCTTTTCGGTTCTTTTTTTTTTTTTGATGCGCTATGTCGCTCTGCCTTGGATCTACACACACTCTGCATACCCATTGAGCGAGGGAGGTCCAGGCTTATGGAGTGAATCATTGAAAATGGCTGAAGGTATCAGGTTTTCTTTCAACTGCAACAGAATTCCCTGATTCGGCCTTACCCTTTGGAACCCCTGATAAAGGTTCAGAGTAATCAGAAGTATTTGGGTCATCTTGAGCTACAAATTTCCGAGAGTCAGTCACTTTAGGCTTCCAGGAACCAATCACTTTGGGTGAGATAACAGGGATACTTCCCACTGTGGTAATGGAAGCTGAGGATAGCATCATGTCTGTGGTGGCAAACAGATTTTTTATTAATGTGCATTACAGTTGTTTTTCTTGTTCTTTCCTTTTTTAACCCCCTCATCCACTGCTGACTTTATTCAATGGCTGCTAAGTAATCTTTAGAGGGAGATGTTTAATGGGAATCTGTACGAGAAAAAGGATAGACAATAAAGCATGAAGCTGCTCTTGTGAATTAATGTCCAAATCAGATTAAAATGAGAGTTCAGTTCAATATAACCGATTGGCCTTATTAGACCACTTGAAATGAGATGGACAGATCATGTCAAGAGGCAAAATCTAATTTATTTATCCATTTGGCTCACTACTGTCAGCTTCAGCTGGCACTCTAGGTAAGCCTTTTCCTATCATGATCGTTGTCCAAGCAGATGTCAGAGTCTGAATTTCTCCAGGCTCAGTATAAGCCTGAGTGGGAGTTTAGGCTTATGGTCTAAAAAAATGTGACACCTAAAATCTATGGCATTATGTCCAAGGGAGACATAATAAATTCCATTTCCTTAGGGCGTTCATTTGCTGTGGTTCCATGTAAAAAATGGATAAGAGGCTGGATGTGGAAGCTTATCAAAATGGCAAGGGATGCTTTTTTTTTTTTTTTTTAATGCTCTGAGCATGGTTGATCCAACACTCTTCTGCAACAGCTGAAGAGGGGGATTTATATGGATAGAGGGTAGGTTGCAGGGATTTGCAAATTTAATTATTTTAGGCATGTTAGAACGAAACAATCCTCTAAGATCATGTAGTGGGTAGTGAGAATGACCTTGCAGCTGAAGCAACAGATAAGAGGCATCTGAGCCCAGAGCAGAAATGGGGCTTGAAAAAGCAATCTGCTGCTTGCATCCCATGGATGGGACTTTGCTTGTTTTGCGTGGCCTGGTTTGTGGTATGCTGTGGTCCAGTGCTGGTCCAGGGATTGAGGGTTGGGGACCCCTGTTGTCAGGCTAACATGTCATGGGGTAATTTTGGTCACTGAAGTCAAATAAAGATATTACAGTGGCAAAATGAGACAAGTTTTATTAAAACCTGCACAGCTTCTCATCTTAATAAGCGTTAAAAGTTCAAAGATACACTTATAATGGGATGTTTAGGGTGGATGCTTTATATATGCTTTATGTATGGTTAATTAAATAAATAAGCTGAGCTTGTCAATCATTCCAATAGCAGTTCAGGACTAATCCAGAAAAGAATCATTGATTTCCAGGCTGGTGTTTATGCATTCCCAGTAGCTCAAAAAATCATAATTTCTCCACCCTCTTCCCTAATTTTCTCTACAATTTTGGTTCTGAAGAAGAAGAAAAAAACACATGTACAACTTCAGAAGTTATAATGTTAAGTATAATTATCAGCACAAATGCATTCTTATTACTGGAGAAATCAACACAATTCAAACAGAGAAATACACATTTTGGAAAATGCGTATTTGAGGTAAAGAAACTGGGAGACATAGGAAAAATAAAGAAAGGGAGAATCAGCCAGGCATCCATATATTGAATTATGACAAGGAGGTGGTTAGCATTCAAAAATGTATGACTGGGGGTGGAGGGTGGAAAGAGTAGGTGAGAAAATCTCATCCATGTCGATCAGATTTGTGGGTGAATAAAAGAAGGACCTCAATTAATAATGAGCTGTTAAACATGCAGCTATATGAGGTGAAAAGTATTCAGTGAGCCAAAACGACTGGCTATATCTTGTCCATCAGTGGGAATATGGTTAAAAGCAGAAAAGCAAAAATATAAATTAAAAAAGCGAAAGATTGCCAACTGCACCCAAAGGAACGTTAGATAACAAAAAGAGATAGAGAGTGGGAAAGAATGAAAGAAAGAAAGAAAGAAAGAAAGAAAGAAAGAAAGAAAGAAAGAAAGAAAGAAAGAGCTGAAAATATCCAAACTGAAGGAAAGAAAAGCTTCATTAATTGGGAGGAAGGAAAAAAATGATTGGAAAAAACTAACCAGATGTTGGATCGCCAAATATTTTGTAATCTGGTGTAGTTGTAGTAGGCAAAATTTCTAAAAGAATTAAAGGAACACGTAATCAGTGAAAAGTAACCAAAAAGAAAAGCAAAAAATTTTCAAAGCCTGAGCAACGGAAAAATCAGAAAATAAAACACAATTGGCTACCCAAAAGGGAGGGAAAAACAGGGGTTAAAAAAAAAATTAAAAAGGGTTCAATATAATAACAAAGTGGCTGTGGACCTTCACGAACCAGCGTGATGGTTGGGGGGAAAAACGGTCGAAGAAATCCACCACCCAAGTTCAAACAGCTTTCAATTTCAAGGGAAGGCAAGTGCTCAGTGCCATTAAATAAGGATCTTCCACACCACTGTGTGGCTCACAAACCAAACCATGCTGCATTCTCAAGAGGACGTCCAAGGTGGAGGAGGAACTTACCGTCACAATCCCCCAGATGGGCAGTGTTGCCGTACTCCACGTCTTGTTCATACCCTCCAATGCTGTGGTTGTATGAAACAAATAAAGACAACCTGCAATTAACAGCGTGAGTTGGGGAAACCAAAGAGGGCTGCAACATCATCAACATTATCACTGAAACAAAGGCAAGGACTCTGATGTGGTATGTATGCAGAGGTGGCATTCAGCAGGTTCTGACCGGTTCTGGAGAACCGGGAGCGGAAATTTTGAGTAATTTGGAGAACTGGCAAATCCCACCTCTGACTGGCCCCACCCCATCTATTCTCTGCCTCCTGAGTCCCAGCTGATCGACTGGGTCTTCTTTGGTTGCCCTGCACAGGAGAACAGAGCTGGAAAGCAGGTTAGTGGGGTGGGGAGGGAATGTGGGTTTTGCAGTATATCCTTCCCCTGGAGTGGAGTGGAAATGGGGATTTTGCAGTATCCTTCCTGCCACACCCACCAAGCCACGCCCACCAAGCCACAACCACAGAACAGGTAGTAATTTTTTTTTTTAATCCCACCACTATATGTATGTACGCATCTATGGATATACAAATAATTCTCAGTTTACAAAGTTGCCCATTCAAAGTTGCAATGGCTCTGAAGAAAGGTGACTTGTGGCCATTTTTCAGCCTTACAACCGTACTAGCCACACAGTTTATGTATTGTGATTTTAGTATGGTTAGACCATGTCTAATTGACAGACTGGATTTTACCTGTTATTTATTATTTTATTCTATAATTTTTAATTATATTGTGTGTGTTTATTTGTTCTGGTCTCTGATCTACCACTTTAATAAAACTCTGTTCTGTTCTGACCATAGCAGCATCCTCATAGTCCTGTGATACAAGACCCTTGGCAACTCACTCATATGTATGACGGTTGCTGTATCATGGGGTCGTGGGTTCACCCTTTGGTGACTTTCTGCCAAACCAATTCAATGGGGAAGCCAAATTCACTTAATAATTGTGCTACTAACTTAACAACTGAAATGATTCACTTAAACATGGTGACATAAAATGGTGCAAAATTCACTTAACAACTGTCTCATTTAGCAACAGAAATTTTGGGCTCAGTTGTGTTCATAGCTTGAGTATGTATGTATGTATGTATGTGTAAGGTAAAGGTTCCCCTCGCACATACGTGCTAGTTGTTTCAGCCTCCAGGGGGCGGTACTCACCTCCGTTACAAAGCCGAAGAGCCAGCGATGTCCAAACACATCGTGGTCATGTGGCTGGCATGACTAAATACCAAAGGCACATGAGCACTATTACCTTCCTGCCAAAGTGGTCCCTGTTTTTCTACTTGCATTTTTATGTGCTTTCAAACTGGTAGTTGGGCAGAAGCTGGGACAAGGAACGGGAACTCACTCCGTTATGCGGCGCTAGGGATTTGAACTGCCAAACTGCCAACCTTTTTGATTGACAAGCTCAGACTCTTAGCCACTGAGCCACCGTATGCATATATGTATATATGTATCAGAGATGGTATTCAGCAGGTTCTGAACCAGTTCTGGAGAACCAGAACTGAAGAAATTTTGACTTGTTCGGAAAACTGGCAAATACCACCTCTGACTGGAGATTTTGCAGTAACCTTCCCCTGCCATGCCAACCAAGCCACACCCATAGAACTGGTAGTAAAAAAATTTGAATCCCACCACTGATATTTATGTATGTATGTATGTATGTATTTATTGTTTATGACTGCAGGTAGATACTGCACTCAAGAAAGGATGCGTAAGACAAAAAATGAAAGGGAGGCCTCATTTCAAATAGCATATCAATAATCTAATGGTTTAGGAGGTAATCTTCTAGATCACAATCCATACTGTGTTGCGTGGTGTTCTTGACCATGATCCATGCAAAGATGAGTGGTGGCTTCCTATGCTTCCTAAGATGTGTACTGACACATAGTTCACAGCTAATGAATGCAGGCCAACTCTAGCAGGCCTTTAGTCTTAGCTCACAGTTGCTCTTCCTATTTTGTTGCCTTTGCCCTAAGGATTTTCTCATTAAATCATGACCTAAATTTCCAACAATTGAGCTATTGAACACAGTGCCTGATTTATGGGCTATTTCCTGACAAAGTAGCATCCCAAAACATCTTTCTGTCTACCACCATGGAGAACTTCCAGTCTGGAGAAAAGAAACTCTCTGCCCCCCATGCTTCATCATTTACTGCGCCACAATTATGGGATGGAAAATTATGGGGATAAGGGCAGGGAAAGGGCAGGAATGGAGGCAGGTTTTGGACAATGGCAGTCTTAAATAACGGGCTGTTCTGAAGCCAATGTGAATTAAGATTGTTATTCACATTCCCTCATTATTGGACCACCTAAACATTGGAAATTGTTCCCCAAAAACTGATCTTCAGCTCACATACAAACTGCAGCTAATCTAGCCCAGTATTGCCATCTTTTTTCATGAAAATTTGAATAAGAAAACATAAATGTTACATAAAAATGAACAGCATCCTGGAGTCTTAAAAAGGAACAAACAACAACCAGAATAACCTTAAATTAGGGAAGAAGAGAGTATAATCAGGCATGAATGGAGCCTGCCGCAGTTCCCATGGAAAGAAATCTATGCCAAGGATGGTTTCTGTGCCACTGTTTGGGTCTTAATTAAAGATGATCCAGTGTACAGTAATTGAAGACGGTTCTTTAAAAAGTCTCACTGGAAGCTTTTTTAGGGTTTAAAAGCTCACTGTACAATATTAATGTTTAAAATATTTTATGGGGCAGAATGTCATTTTAATAACAGGGATGTGGTGAAGACACTCCCCTCCCACTCAGAAGGCTGGGAGTTCAATCCTAGGGAGCACCAGATGTTTCTCTCCAAGGGCACAAAGAAAAGGTATCTGCTGTGAACATCCCATAGGTGTCAGGAAGGGCATCTGGCCAGTAAACTCTCAGCTCCATCCAACTGCCCTGACTCGACCCCAAATTAGGGGATTACAGAGTTGTAAAAGGGAGTTTAATGTCATTCTGATAACTTTTGGTGTGGCGATGTAAAACTCAAAAATAAATTTTCTCTACTTACAACATGCTTGCTCTCACTCTCCCACAGGATCCGTGGGCCAACCAGCCACAGTAAGGGTCCCGAGAAGCAATGCAAGTCCTACAGCAAAACCAAGTAAGGTATTAGTCATCCATAGTCTTGGACAATTGGCAGAACCAACAGCATGAGGTTGTAGAGATGCCTTACTTTTTGCATGATCCATGACGCTCACAACGACTGAGGGGAATTCTGATGATACAGCTGGAGAACGCAATGAACAACGCATGATGTTCTTTGTCCAGTTGCAGAGAGACAACTTTTTTGTCTTCTTCACCATCCCCATTACATCTGTGGGACACAGGAATTTTAAGATCTTTACATTTTGGGTATCCAGTTGTTGATGCTTGTCATCTCAAGCCTACACAGACCTTGGTTACTTTGTCTTTCAATTACTTTGTTAAAAGCACTTTTCCCACATGGACGTTTGTGGACCACAGTTAGTTGAAAGAAGATATATGGAAGTCTTCTCCAATGTTGTACCCTCCAGTCTAAAGGACAATTGCATGTTGGGGAAATCTGACATAGTCAGAGAAACAAAGTAGAATTTCAATATTAAAATGATGGATGAGCTTCTACAACTCTTCTCTTTAAGTTGCCTAGTGGTAGAAGAGGAGATTTTTATGCTGAAGGGACAAACAAGCACAAATCAAGATAAGACAAGCCAGTAGCTCCCCACTTTTTAACAAAACCTCAACCACTAAAATGTGTTTTTCAAGAGTGCAGTTTCCATTAGTTAGACTTCTAGACAAGGCCAACTGTTGTTATGCTATGAAAAGAGTTGGTGAAACATCCAAAATTTCATTAGTAATTATCATTTTGATCATTATTAATGACTTCATTGGCTTTTCTACAGTAGCTTTTTCTCTGATTATTTTTTTACCAGAGGATAACAAGAGGTTGTTGATATACTTGCACAGTTTTGGAGTATTGGCAAAATACTGGGGCATGTCCATGCATATGTCCATGAAAACAAAACGTGCTCACCTCAACACAAACATGGCCCAACTATGTTTTTAAATTATGCAAACCCACATTTCTTTAATGACTGGGCTTTACTAAGGCAGGATAAAATGACAGAGGAAGTGAAATGTCACCAAAGTGGGAGGAAGGAACAAAGAAGTTCTTTTCAATCAAGTGGCTAACAGCAAAAGGGACTCGAACAAGATGGACACCGTCAAATCTTTCTCAGCCATTCTCATAAAATAAGACCTACTTTGCATGATTGAAAGCATCAATCTCTTCCAGTAAGATGCTGTCATTCAGTGAAAAAGCTTTGGTCTTCGCCAGAATCTTAAGCACCATTCCAGCTTCAGAGCCCACAAAGATGACTGTGTAGTTTTGATATGGGCCAGCTGAATGATCCACGGCAATCGCGGTCAACCGATACCTGTTGAAATCAAGCCATCTCTCATCATATTGCTCTCTCCCCCTTCACATCCTGTGTTGTGGTTTGCGACAGCAGGTGCAGATGGCTGAGGTCTTTTAGAGTGAGGACTCGGATGAGGGGCCTGCATGTGATGCAGGGATGGGGTCAGGACTATCGGAGAGTGGGGTGCTGCCTTCGGAGCTTGTGGAGTCTGGCAGCAGTGATGAAGAGGACACTGGGGTGCCTGTGCCCAGTGCTGCTAGAAGGAAAGAGCAGCTGAAGCAGCATGGGTGACTTGGGAGTAAGGCTGCAAGGTGATGGCTCCTCCCCTAAGGGATAAAAGCCAGCCTTTGGAGTTGGCTTCTTTGCAGGAAGCAAAGAAGTTCTTTCAGCTCCAAGTTCTTGTGGAAGCCCTGTCTGTTCTGGTTTGTGTTTGGAGATCTTTGGTTTGGAATATTTTTCTGCAGTTAATCTTGTATTCTTGGCAGCCTTTCGTAACCTTGAAAGGGCTTGCTCTTATCTGGGACAATTAGTTTTAATGACTCTTTGCTGTGAATGAACAGAATTCACAGAGAAGCATTAAAAATGTTTGCTTTTATATATACATTGTGTTTATTTGATTTGAATGAGGCTTGGTCAGAACATCCTGTTTTGCTTTGCAGGGACAATGGGATTTTCATGGAGAACTTCTTTGTGAGGATGATGGGGAATAGATTCTATTGGGGGGCAGACACAACTTTCTTTAAGGAAGGCCACCCTCCAAAACTTGTTTTCCATAGCTTTGAAAGAGAAACATCACAGCTTTTGCCAATGGTGTGTGAATTAGGCTGTGCTTTGATATCAGCAGCCAGAACATTAATCAAATAAAGGTTGCTCATCATGGGTACAGCGTATTTTGTATGCGGGAAAGAAAGAAAAACAACATGCTCAATAACTATAAAATCCCATTCTTTGTGTCACCTGCATTAATCAGCCTTTCCCTGTTGTGCAATCCTGGTGAGAAAGAGGAAGGTGAGCAATTGGGTTTGTATGTACATGCTTTTAAACTTATTTATAATTTTCATTCATTTTTCAATGAACAATCACAACCACAACCACAATAATAATAATCAAAGACAGATTCACCATTTGGAACACAACACACCAGATATCAAAAACCAAAGTGTACAATTTATTGATTTGGTTATATCAGGAGATGTCAGAATCGAAGAAAAAGAACCGGGGGGAAAAAATCGCGAAGCTACACGACTATGGATGAAACATGTGACAGTGATACCCATTGTCATTGGGGCACTTGGTACCATGTCCAAGAATTTTGCAAACTACATCAAGAAGTTGCAGCTTCCTGCTGTAGTGCCAGTGGACTTGCAAAAGTCTGCACTACTCGGAACATCATACATTTTAAGAAGATAGTTGATTGATACCTAGGACACTGGCAGCAACTGGTACCAACCATCAGCGCCAATCAATGATATTTGTGATACATTTTAAAATGTTCCATTGACTGTCATGTTTAATGAATAATCATAATAATAAAATATGATGGTAGAACTGAAACCAATGGGAACTGAAGAGTAGGTGATACCAAATTGTAAGGTGACCAACCGTCCTCCTTTAGGGAGGACAGCCCTTCTTTTGTAACTTCTGTCCTGTCTTAAAAAGTATCCTCCTACATGTCCTCCTTTTTGATATTTGAAGACTAATCTGTAAATCTCCATATTTGATCGATACCAATCCGATCCATTGTGTGTGATGTGACGTATTTGTATTTGACATGACGATTTGTCAAAGCTCGATACAGTGCGGCGAGACGCGATTATGAGACGCATGCGCTCCATACAGGAGAATTGTTTTGAGAGAATGTGCCATATACAAGTGGCTTTGTTTTTTTCCTTCAATTTATTTGTGTCCTCCTTTTCATTGTAAAAAAGTTGGTCACCTTACAAATTGGTAAGTAAGTTGTTGATCCTTCTGTTCTTTTTCTTCCAGAGGAGGCTATCACACACCAATTTCTAGCAAACGAATCTGCAAAATTCAGCTTTGTGCTTCCTCTACAGCCTGTGCAGAAGGGCTCCAAGCCTTCTGTCATTCGGATGAGAGTTGAATTCTGTTTCAAAACTGTTGCTCCTTGGCCCGGTGCCCCAGCTGTGCCTCTTACCTGACTCGTGTCTTTGTGAACCATGGCTCCTCAATGACAGACGGGACAGCGGAATCCATCAAAGGATGGGACTTGATGAAAGAGAGTGTTTCATCTGGGAAATCAATGGAGGTTTTGTAAGCCTCTGCCGGGCCATGTTTTGCACAGCAACCAGGTCTGAAAGGAAAGCAACAATTTTCTCTGATTTTTTTTTTTAAAGTAAAAATAGCACCAAAAAAAAAAAAAAAAGGCTGAAGCGGAACCATAAAATCAGGGTCCAGAAAACCGCTGCTCTAGAAACCGTTTTAGGAAGGAATTTGAGCAAGTCACCAGACATAATTCTTTGCTGGAATTCAAATTCTTTCAAGGACATTGCTGCTGGATTTGCACAATGTGCTTAACTTGAGCATAAAGATGGCTGAATAGTTGGCAATCTTAGTTACTAGTATTTTGGGAATTCAGCCATCATCTCAACCAGTTGTGCAGAATAAACCATCGTGTTAAATCATAAGACAGTTAAATGCTTGGAACAGGAGATTTGTTAGGATTGGGGGCAAAACCTGCTGTATGAAACCAGAGTGATCTAAAGTGTTGCCTTCAATGTGTGGTTCTCAAGGCCCTTGCCTGATTTTGCATTCTCTCTCTCTCTCTCTCTCTCTCTTTCTGTTTTTATATTTCCAGCAACTGAAAAAGCATGCCTCTTTAGATGGAGAAATTTCCTAACAGTGAGAACAATGAACGGCTTGCCTTCAGAAGTTACAAATGATAAAAGCTCCATCACTGAAGGCTGGACAGCTGGACAGCCAAAAAGAGACTGGACAGCCATTTGTCTGGAATGGAATAGGGTCTCCTGCTTGAGCAGAGGGATGGGCTAGAAGACCTCAAAAGTTCCTTCCAAACTCTTTTAATCTGCTATTCCTTCCTTCCTTCCTTCCTTCCTTCCTTCCTTCCTTCCTTCCTTCCTTCCTTCCTTCCTTCCTTCCTTCCTTCCTTCCTTCCTTCCTTCCTTCCTTCTCCATCACTGAAGGCTTGTAAAAAGAGACTGGACAGCCATTTTGTCTGGAATGGAATAGGGTCTCCTGTTTGAGCATGGGGATGGGCTAGAAGACCTCAAAGGTCCCCTTCCAAGTCCTGTTATTCTGGGCTTCTGGTTCTCTGTCTGCACTCTAGTCAAATTGTTCTACCTATGAAAGATGTGGATTGTGAAGAGAAGGACCAGGAAAGACAGGAGAGCAGTCTTCCAATATTTGAGGGGCTGCCACAGGGAGGAGGAAGGGGGTCAAGCTATTTTCCAAAGTATCTGAAGGCCAGACAAGGAACAATGGATGGAAACTGATCAAGGAGAGATTCAACCTGGAAATAAGGAGGAATTTTCCGACAGTGAGAATAATCAACCCATGGAACAGTTTTGCCTCCAGAAATTGTGGGAGCTTCATCAGTGGAAGCTTTCAAGAAGAGACTGGACTGCCATCTGTCTGAAATGGTCCTGCTTGGGCAGGAGGGGTTGAACTAGATGACCTGCAAGGTCCCTTCCAACTCGGTGACTCTGTTAAAGATGGAGTGAATTCCTACTGCCGGGCAAAACTTTTCCAGTGTTGGGTAGTATTGCGACATTGCCTACAATTCCAGGTGAACTTCAAGCTGCAGAGCAAAGTTATCTACTAAATGCAAAGCCCTGGAGGCACCATATTTCAGCCTCTAAAAGTGGAGCTGATGCCTTGTTAAGCTGCTTTGAGATAGCTGTCCAAGTATGCAGTTCTATGCAATCAAAACACCTTCAAATCAAGTCATGCCAGTGAAGCTTTGCACCGCCCACGTAGACAAATATTTTACCTTGGCCGCGGCACTTTGTCTTCGGGTACAGCTGTCCAAACAGAGTCTGGAGTTTTCTGCTCTTTAAATCTCCCTTTGAAGACTTTCTCAATGTCTTCCATGTTGAAAGCACAAACTGCTGAGCCAGGGATGCTGCCAAAGAGGCACAAAAGAGGCTGTCAGGAAAAAAAAAAGGCTAGGCTGTTTGGTTAGTGCCAACAGTGATTGGCAGGGCTTCCTTTTTTTGATGTAGAGTTGGTTATTCTCTCACCTGTTCAGCTGCGTGGTGAAAACACCGACCACGGTAGGGATGCCACTGATTTCAATGATGTCCGTGATAGACTGCAGCACATCAAAGTAGAAAAATGAATCCCCAGGCACTGAGCAGTTGAGACGTGCTTTCAGGAACGACGTCCAGTGTTTTTCCAGCACTCTCTGAGAGCCTCCCATGTCATTTTTGCAGATGCGAGCTACGCGGGAATACACAGCCTGAAGGAGAAGAGCAAGAACAACCGCAAAAGTCTCCGTGAAGACAGACAATTTGATGGACAGATAGGTGAAGAGGTAGGCAAAACTAGGATTGGGAGAGTCAGTTCAAAGGGGATTTCACAGAATCTCTCAACTGAACGGATTCTGCGACTTGAATCAGACAGTCAAACTGGATTGTTGAATCAGATAACTCGGAAGGAAAGAAAACATATTTTAATTTGGGACTGGTTTGGAAAAAACACACGAAATCCATCTCATCTCACAAAAGTCCTGTTTGGATATTTGAACCAAGTCAGATCGGAATTGGTTTGATTTGGATTTAAACAATACAGCCAAAAGATGAACAGAGGTCAATGTGAGCATTTCGTACTGAGTCATCAGTACCTACATTACAATAACATGGCTAAAATCAGCCTCAAATATAAGATCTAGCAAGAGCATTAATTAAAGCCAATGCATGAATTAATTCTGATTTGGATTTATCTATGGAGAACTGAAGAAGCTTCTTGGGTGAGAAGCAAAAGGGAAACATAAAACAAAAACCTTTTGGAAAAAGCACCTTTGGGATTTGATTTGCATTGGGTCAGGAGTCCTTCATCCACCCTTTCTATCTATCACTTTGTTGATGAGATTGATTTTAGAGTGTTTATGCTGGAGGATATCACAGCGTCCTTGGCTTTGAGTGGAATTCCAGCTACATTCCAACAGGTTGATGGGGCCGAGATAAACATGATATTTGTTTTCATTCTAATTCATTGTATTTACCCCTTCTGACATATTCAAGATTACAAAATTGCCAACAATTTTTGGAGAGGGCCACAACAAAGTTTTTTGGGTGTGTGTATGAAAAATACACATATGCCCTTGAGATACTCTCTCAAGCTTCAGTTATACAACTCTGTCCTATTCTAAATCCACAGAATTGAAGTCCAGAGTCAATTATTGAGATGGATAAACAAACACGCAAATAAAGAAATAAAAATAAAGGAAGCAAAGCTTGGTTATAGATTAGCAACCTGGTAGCTTCTAGACAAAATATCTTTGGTTTCTCATATATACATTAGCATCCCCAACTGTTCCCCAGTTTCTGAACAGAGAAATAAAACAGGTGATTAAGGAAATAAACCAATGGTTGTATCTTTTTTGTTGTTGTTTTCATTTGAGACAAAGTTAAAATACAAAAAACTCCCCCAAAAGAAAAAAAAAAAACACACGCACAAAAAACACAAAACAATCAAAACATTAAGAAAGAAAAAAGGTGTATTAAAAACACCCCACAACAACATATACACCTATTATCCCCCTAATTGAATACTGATTAATGCATTGGGAACCAATGCTGTAGTAATGTATCTTTTTTGGGGAGAGAAAGAGAGAGAGAAGAAGGGAGAGGGAGAGAGAGAATAAATAATGGTGATCTAGTTCTTCCTGGCCTCCATGTTAAGGTGGACTCAGAACGATTTTTTTTAGTTAAAAGTCTGGGGCTTTTAAAATTTTAACCTATCCATGCCTACAGATGAGCCAGGTGAGACCCCAAGAGTGATGTGCAGAGAAGGAAGAGGGAAAGAAGAGGCAATAAAGGATCAGGTCATTTAGCAAAGTAGCAAGAATAATATCCTCAGAGCAAGGAGATTTACATCTCTAGCTCCGCTCAGCCATGCAACTTACCTTGATTGTTCTCTGCATTATATTCTGGCTGGTAATTGAAAAATTTAGTTAAGATGGAACTATTTGAGAGGGATTTAGGGGAAATAATGGACAGGATCTGCTTTGATTTTGGTCGGTTAGATTGTTATGATTATTTTATGAGGTTTTGTACTTAAGTCTTGATTGCCACATTTTATTATGGTTTTTATGCCTTACGAAGTTAACTGCCCAGAGTAACAATATAAAAATAAATAGATATGGCTGTGATGAGACGAAGAAGGAAGGTTTTGTTCATGCTGCCCTGAGCTCTGAAGACAAGGGCCATCATAAAAACGGATGATGCTCGAGAGAAAAAGGAAGGCAAGTGTCACGTACTATCACCCATGATGAGATGCAGTCAGTCAAAAGGATAGCCAATAGAATTAACAGAGTTGGAAGGGACCTTGGAGGTCTTCTAGTCCAACCCTGTGCTTAGGCAGGAAACCTTATACTATTTCAGACCTGTGCCTGTCCAGTCTCTTCTTAAAAACTCCCAGTGTTTAATTGTTCTCATTGTTAGGAAATTTCTCCTTAGTTCTGCTTCTCTCCTTGATTAGTTTCTACCCATTGCTTCTTGTCCTGCCCTCAGATGAAACAAAGCAGTAGCCCCATCAAAGACTGGGGTCCATGCTAAAACTTCATGTTAAAGAGAAAAAAAAATTGACAAAAATTGAATGCTAAGACATTTCGTCTTTTTGTTTTAGAGCAACCTGCACTGATCATATAGATTTCTCTCTTGGCTTCATTTCAAAGACTTTGTTGTTAAAAGGGTCAAAGCGGTGTAAAAACTATTTATCTTCTCTTCCTTACAGCCTGCTTCTTGGGAATAGGAGTAAAAGGTCGAGAAGGTGAAAAATAAGAAGGAAAAAACGCACCAGAAAAGGCTACAATGGACTTTGCTGCTCATATTTTTTTCTGAGCTACACATCTAGTTCAGTCCCAATATAGCACTGGGATGTGGAATTTAGGAGACATCTCTTGGCAAAATGTTAAAAAAAAAAGTTTTATTATATTATTGTAAGACATAAGTTAGTGGAACAGACCACTGACTTCAACCCGGTGGGGTATTTATGCTAAGTTATCTAAGATAACTTAGACCCTTAAGCAGTTTATATTAGTGTTAATTATGACTGAAATGTCAATGTTATCAGGCACAAGGTGATTTACATTTTGCATTCAAAGATTATTAATTAATTAATTGTCCCTTTTGAGTCAGATCCTTGCAGTTTCCTTGGCAAGATTTTGGAAGTGAGTTTGCCATTTGTAACTAAGTTAGAACTAGAACTCACATTCTCCTAGTTTCTAGCCTGGTGTCTTTACCACTGTGACATACCCATCTGACTCTTAAACTTAAGTATAGTGTTCACATTGAACTGCAAATGGCATCAAAATGATTTGTTTTACGAAAAAAGGGTTTCAGTCTTAAACTGAAGATGAATAATGCTACAGTTGTATTATTGTCAGCCTTGGAAGCCATGTTTAATTTAGAAGCTTCGAGGCTGCCACATTTAATGCCTGGGAATTTGGGAGGGGGGAATTTCATCGAGAGGTGGAAGATTAGACTCAACAACATTCTTCTCATAAAGTCAAGGACAAGTTACCCTGCACCTGCAGAGGAGTGTCTCCAGTTGGGACGACGGTTGATTGGGCTATGTGATGGACTAGTGCCGTGATGGCAAACCTATGGCATGCCTGCCGCAATGGCACGCAGAGCCATTTGGGCTAGCACACAAGCCGCAGGCAAACTTACCTCACTGCGCATGTGTGCACCTCACAGCTGATTTTTTTTTCAGTTGGTTTGAGGCCTTTTTCAGCCTCCCAGAGGCTTGGAAAAAGCCTCTGCAAGGCTTTTCATGACAAATTATAGGCCTGTTTCATCAATACCGGAAGTGACAAAACAGGCCTATAATTTGGCCTGAAAAGCCTGGTAGAGGCTTTTTCCAAGCCCCTGGGAGGCCGAAAAAGGATTCAAACCAGCCCAAAAATCAGCTGTGTGGAGCAGTGCAGGTAAGAGGGTGGTTGGAGGGGGGAGATTGCGTGCATACACAGGGGGCAAAGGGGAGGGTGCACATTGCATTCTGGGTGCTGGCACATGAGTGCATGCACACTGGTACGTGCACAATATTTGGCACAGGAGCCCAAAAATGTTAGCCGCTGGACTAGTGGGTGCAGAGGAATGGGTCTTTGAATTTCAATCAGGAAGGGAAAACCCAGAACTTCCAGATTCGGCTTTCCCCAGATGTGCCAATATGACTTCCTTAACAAATTCTTACTTGGATGAATTTTTGTTTCTGAGTGCTGAATGAAATGGGGAGTTTCACTGAAACACTGACAGTTACATTGTGTGTGGCATGTTAAGGAAAAATAATAGAGGAAGGAAAACAAAGAACAAATGTGACTTTTGAGGGAGACAAAATGAAGAACTGTTATCCCCCCCCCCATGACTTTGGGGGTCCTGCTTAGACTTTCAATCTTAATAAAATATAACTGAACATGAGGTCTTGGTTTGAGAACAAAGCGGCACAACCAAAAGAGAAAAAGGGGAAAGGAAGAGGGACATGCCACGGCCTTCTTCAGCAAGCCAAAGTATGAAAATACCACCCTTGTAGAAACAAATAGAAGGCAGTCCATGCCCTTGTAAGCCTCAAGAGATCAACTCTGAGATTCCGTGCCACTTATCGTAACAAGCGTCTGCATTTCGTCTTACCTTGCCTAGATTGTTATGTTCCACAGCAATCTCTCGAAAGAAGAAATAAACAAAGTTCCCGTACTCGATGGCATGAAGGAAATGGGGCTCTGAAAGACACAAGGGAAAGGAGAGCAGTCCAAACATTTTGCTCACAGACAGCTAAAAAAACAGACCTTGGATTATTCTGATTAAATCCACGACTGGTCTTAGAACAGGTGATGATATTTTTTCGGTATCCTCTCTGCTGGGTTCCTTCCTTCCTTCCTTCCTTCCTTCCTTCCTTCCTTCCTTCCTTCCTTCCTTCCTTCCTTCCTTCCTTCCTTCCTTCTTTTTCTTCCTTCTTTTTCTTCCTTCCTTCCTTCCTTCCTCCCTCCCTCCCTCCCTCCCTTTTCTTCCTCCCTTCCTCCCTTCCCCCTCTCCCTTCTTTTTCTTCCTTCCTTCCTCCCTTCCTCCCTTCCTTTTCTTCCTTCCTCCCTCCCTCCCTTCCCTTCCTTTCTTTCCTTCCTTCCTACCTTCCTTCCTACCTTCCTTTCTTTCCTTTCTTTCCTCCCTCCCTCCCTTCCTTTCCTTCCTTTTCTTTCCTTCCTTTTTTTCCTTCTTTCCTCCCTCCCTCCCTCTCCTTCCTTCCTTCCTTCCTTTCCTTTCCTTCCTTTTTTTCCTTCTTTCCTCCCTCTCTTCCTTCCTTTCCTTCCCTCCCTCCCTCTCCTTCCTTCCTTCCTTCCTTCCTCCCTTCCTTCCTCCTTCCCTTCCTTCCCTCCCTCCCTCCCTCCCTTTCCTCCCTCCCTCCCCCAGAAGGAAAACTCTAAACATAATTGGTTTTAACATCACCATCTTTAAAATGAGAATTTTATTTAATTTACTTAATGTTATGGTGCTTGTTCGTTCTGTTTACTTGTGTTTTTCATCTTGTTTGCTTCTTTTTTCTACTTTAAATTGCTCATTATTTTCAAGAGATGGGAAAGAGACAGAACTGCCTTATAAACCTTTAAGTAGGCTAACTAATAATATAATCTCCTTCCTTCAACAAAACTCCCTCTCCAAACCCAGCAAAAATATAGCTAAAGCTGAACAATGTAAAGCACACACTGGTTTGCTTGTTACTTCTTGTTACTACAGCCTCAATAAAGGCTAGATATGATTTTCCTGTCACGTTAATTCTTGATCTGGGGTAGGCCTGACACTACAGAGTGAATGGAGAAAGTGCCGTGCCTAGATTCAGTCTCCATCATTTCTGGAAATGGTTGGAAAAAGTCCTCAGATGAACCTTGGTCATCTGCTGTCAGGTGATGCTAGCTCATTGGACTAATGGAATCAGGAACCGAGAATCCAATTATTGGTTTATCTAATCTACAGCTGCTGTTATGTTTGGTTCAGTAACCGGACTTTCCCTGCAAATTTGGCACCCAGAAGCAATTTTTATTGGAAACGAAAGAGACTATACCAGGGATTTTGGGGTGGTGGGGGGTGGGGGGTGGTGCAAGTTATATATTTGGGGATGAAATGTCTGCCATTGCCTAACTGGCACATAGAAAACTCAAGGAGCAGGATTTGGGATTCTTCTCTCCTCAGGCAAACCATGGAAATAAAATAGAATAGAATAACAGAGTTGAAAGGGACCTTGGAGGTCTTCTAGTCCAACTCCCTGCTTAGGCAGGGAACCCCTTACCATTTCAGACAAATGGTTGTCCAGTTTTTTTTCTTAAAATCTTCCTGTGTTGGAGCATTCAGAACTTCTGAAAGCAATTTATTCCACTGATTGTTCTAACTGGCAAGAAATTTCTCCTTCGTTCTAAGTTGCTTCTCTCCTTGATTAGCTTCCACCTATTGCTTCTTGTCCTGCCTTTAAGGTGCTTTGGAGAATAGCTTGACTCCCTCTTCTTTGGGGCAGCCCCTGAGATATTGGGTACTTAAGAGATATTTCTTCATTTGGAAGTAGAGACTTTAACAATGATAGGCCCCTGATTTAGAGGGTCTCAAAAGTGAATTAAAAATAACTTCTGGAGGAGAAGATTATCAGCACCTGCTAGTCCTGATGGTTGTAGCTATGCTTCAGAACTAAAGGTAGAACACCTTTCTGTACTGGTTGCTGGAAATGAGCTTTCTGTATCATATTTAGTATGGTGGTTTTCCAGAGGCCATCAACTCTTGTGTGAACAGACTAACTAAGCCTTCAGCTGGTTTCAATAGGACTCTTCCTAGTTGTTAGGGCCTTTCTGATAGCACAAACACCCAGTTGTGTTGATGCTTCAAAAGACGGGGTTGCCAAGAGCTTTGCTGTGGTTATTCAAAGCACTTTAGGACATCTGACTATGTATGAAGTCAGGCTCCAGTGCAACTGTAAGACTCTTAATGCCAGCTAATGGATTATTTACAGGGCTGGGATTCTACCAGTTCGCACCTATTCACTTAGAACCGGCTGTTAACATTCTAAGCAGTTTGGAGAACCGGTTGTTAGAAGAAATTACTGGCCTAATCCTGTAAGGAAGGCAGGAAGGAAACATTCTGGTGTTGCTTACAGAAACTGCCTCTCCATTAACCCTTATTACATTCTTGGCAGGACTAGACTTCCTGTTTCAGGAACTTCTCTGGAGTTTTTTCCCCCTCCTTTGCTGGTACTTTGCTTGTGTGGAGTGACCATTCAAAGTTACAATAGCATTGAAAAAAGTGACTTATGACCGTTTTTCACACTTACAACTATTGCAGCATCTCCACAATCATGAGAGGCCAGGTGAAGAAATGTGTGCCTCAATGTGAGTGATATTGAATTGGCCACACCCAGCCAATAACATGACCGCCAAGCCACATCTACCCAGTCACATGACCACCAAGCCACACCCACCTACTAAGCCATGCCCACAGAACTGGTTGTTAAAAAATTTGAATCTCACCCCTGACTGTAAACCCCTCTACCCCTGAGGAATTGCACTACAGCTCCAAGGTCTTTGTTGCTATGGCTTCATTCATTTGCTGAGTTGATTGGTTGGAGGAGGAGAATGGCTTTATTCTTGGGCCAAATTGAAAAAAACAACAACTTTGGATTGTACTATGTTAAAAGTTTGGAGCAGAAAAGCTTGGACATAAATATTGCAACTGGTGGATCTTTCCTGTCAGTGCGCCAAGGCATTGAGGCTGGCAAGAAAAATGCTTAGTAGCAGGCACGCTAAAAAATAAAATAAAATATTGCTCTTGGGGAGAAAAATGCACATTCAGTTGATTTACGATGTTTTCAGTATTATACAAGACTAATAGAACAATCCTGCACAGGTTTGATTAAGAGATTTATTCCTACTGAATATACAGGAGCTTTTTCAGATAACTGTATATAGGAATTGTGGCTGTTGTTATTTTAAAATAAGTTATTATTTTGGGGGGTCTTAGCTCTGATGGGTTTTAATGTAATTTCTAACATGAAGATATTTAAATCTACAATTAACACTTTTAAAAAGGTGTGTGTTTGCGTGTGTGTGTGTGTGAAATAAAAGAAATTACTCCCAGGGAAATTTGCTAATGTACCATAACGATTAAGTACTTCAATTGCAGATAATCCTTGACTTTCAACCACAACTGACCCTAAAATTTCTGTTGTTAAGCAAGACAGTTGTTAAGTAACTTTTGCCCCATTTTATAACCTTACTTGCCACAGTTGTTAATCACTGCAGTTGTTAAGTTAGTGACACAGTTGTTAAATGAATCTGGCTTCCACTTGGACTTTGCTTGTCACATGATCCCGGGAGACTGCAACTGTCATAAGTACATGCCAGTTGCCAAGCATCTGAATTTTGATCAAGTGACCATGGGCAGGGGTGGACAGCTGGGAGTTCACAGGGGTTTGGGAGAGCCCCTAGCTAAGATTCTCTGCAGTTCATAGAACCCCCAAATTCCACTCCTTGCTGGCCCCGCCCACCCCACTTCCTCCCTTCCAGGACTCTCCACACAGACCATTTTGGAAGCCGGTAAGTACAAGGTGCACATGGAGGTTCAAGGAGGGCAAAAAATGGGCATTCCGGAAGTTCCAGACTCCAGAGAGCCTTCGGAGCCCCGGGAGGCTGTTTTTGCTTAAAGAAAATCTTCAGAGCCCGAGGAGGGCAAAAATCCCCCCCACAGTGTGGTGCAGTAGGTTGAATAGGCCACGGCCACCATGGCCACGCCCACCCAGCAACTGGGCAGAGAACCCTTTGCTAAAATTTTTGAATCCCACCCCGACCCTGGGGATGTTGCAATGGTTGTAAGTGTGAAAAATGATTGTCACTTTTTTTTTGTAACTTGTAACTTCGAACAGTCAGTAAACAAATGTTTGTAAGTGAAGGATTACCTGTAATCAAGAGTTTCTAAAGTGCTCACTCACAGATCAGGATGTCCTATAATGACGTGGGAAAATACCCGAACAAAGCTGAAAACCATATATATAAATATAAATATATACACATACATATACATATACGTATACGTATACGTATATGTATATTTTTAAATATATATCAACATCAATACATGAACAGTGTGGCATCTGGGTATCGTTAATACAAACAACAATAATAATATTAATAATATTTGTTACATTAGTCAAACTTTTGTAATCTTAGTGTTAACACACGTTTGTATTGAGATATAATCCTTCATTATTTAGTTGTTCAGTGTTTCCATGTGCTATTCTAATGCCAATCTCAATATTATTTGAGCATACATAGTAATACCAACTTTCAACCTCTAATCTTTCCATCTGTTTAATGCTTTTATTCTATTATATAAAGATGTGCATACTAATATTCCCTCTATTTCTTATTTCGACCTTTATTCAAGCTTTTAGTCAGGCCACCATTACTAGTCCTAGTGTTGATACACATGTTTGTATTGCGATATAATCCTTCAGCATTTAGTTGTTCAATGTTTCAGTGCTGCGTTCTGATGCCAGATGTGACTCACTTCTCAAAGTGGGAACTCTCAGATTTAGCGAGGGAAGACAACTCCACAGAATCTAAAATTCTGATTTGTACTCACTGGCTCCATTTTATCTGAGTAAATAAAAACAGTCGATCATTACGGGACTAACTTCCACTGAACTGTGCAACCCTTCTCATCTCCTGAGAGAAGTATGGAAGTTGTGAGTGTTTGGAAAAGTACAGCTGAGCATTCAGCATTTCTGCACCAGTGGTTTATGGCACCACCCAGCCATAGCTCTGGGAATAAAAAGCTGCTTGTATTATAGCGCCACAGAGATGGCTGGATAATGTAACAATTGCTAATTGCCAAAATGCTAATTACATCTGAACCCAGTTAGTCAAAGCCAGCCAACTCAGATCATTATAAACCTGGCTTGCTTCCACTAAATATACTGGCCATAATTTGCAACAGATTCCCCCAACTTGGCACCCTATGGAAGTCTTGGAGGTCAATTCTATGGTAGGGTGATCAACAGCCAACTCTCCCAAACAGTGTTTTTTTTTTCAGCCATGGCAACTTCAAGATGTGTGGACTTCAATTCCCAGAATTCTCCAACCGGCACACCAGCAATTGGATTGCACTGCATTTGGATTATTCCCAGCATATTGGATGGGGAATTCTAGGAGTTGAAGTCTACACATCTTAAAGTTGCCAAGATTGAAAAACATTGCTCTAAGCAATGATTCTTTGGGGATGAGAGTTTCTGAATGTGAAGACCTCCAAAACTGGAAAAGGATGAGCACTTAAGAGTTGACCCACAAATCAATATTCTTATTTACTTAATCCACATCCTATTTTTTGCCAAATATGTTTTCCAAGTTGGCTAATAATGAAACAACCCATCTCCACAACTTGCTTTATTTTTAGTCTCCGTCTTAAAAAAAATATTGCAAAAGAAGATAGGAGCGGTGGAAAGAGATAACATTAAAAAAAATCAATATCTCCCTATAAAAAAGTATGCAAAGGCTATGACAGTATTAGAGATTTACGATTCCCTAGAATCTAGAAGCAAAACTCCAAAGCTGGTTTTAGTTTTTAAAATCACTGGAATACAAATTGAAACCTAAGCACAAATCCATTCGGAGCACAGTTCAAACATGGAAATGAAGAAATGAAACTCTGATGAAAGTTTTAATTTCATCAAAGAAACCACCTAAAACACCAACATTTCTGCCTGCTGGTTGAGGGTAACAGAGAGAGGAAATTGGAATAGCTGTTCTTGGCAGGCTGTCTGAGAGCTGTTGATTGCTAAGCGGCCCACAAGGGGTAGGGAGAACCCAGACTTGTTGGGGCTGGGGCCGAAACATACTTCCCCATTTTATTAATCCAAAAAGCATGCTTCCAATTTAGGATGTCTGCAAACAATAGACTAAATTTCAAATATTCAGAAAGGTTGTTGAGGAAAAATCATTACAAGCCATAAATGTGTACTTCAACTCTCTTAATTTGGGAAGAAAGGCAGAGGTGGTAATTCAGCAGGTTCTGATCAGTTCTGGAGAACTGGTAGTGGAAATTTTGAGTAGTTCAGAGAACCAGCAAATACCACCTTTGATTGGCCCCTACCCCCATCTCTTCTCTGCCTCCCATTGAGTCCCAGCTGATTGGCTGAATCTTCTTTGGTTGCCCTGCACAGGAGAATGGAGCTGGAAAGCAGGTTAGTGGGGTGGGGAGGGAAGGGGGATTTTGCAGTAACCTTCCCCTGCCACGCCCACCAAGCCACACCCACAGAACCGGTGGTAAAATAATTTGAATCCCATCACTGAAGAAAAGCTATATATGTGGGGGAAAAGAGGAAAATTGTAGGTAGCGATTCAACTTTCATCAGAAATACCTTTTATCCACTTGGAATCATATTTTATTGTTCGCAAGGCCGACCCATCTCCCATGCTCCGGTAAATAACCGCATCGCTTGCCAAAAAATCCGCAACAGTGGCAGAATAGAGCTTGCCATCTAGAAAAAGAAACACACAAAAAGCATTCAGATGCAATAGGGACGTCACCGGCCTGCTATTACTGCAGCGTTCGTGTCACTCTTCTCCGTCAACAGCTATTTATATATTTCTACTTTTTGCTTTCTGTTCTTCTCCCCCTCCTGCGCTGCCATTATCTCAAGCACGTTATATATTTATTCATACTTTTTAATTTAGAGTTGGAAGCCTCATCAGAGCGCTGTGAAAAAAGGGGCTCGTAAGACAGAGCAACAGTTCTAGGAAATGCGAAAGCTTTATTATTACCACAGAGCTGTTTTCTCACGTAAATAGTTAATAAAAAGAGTGCTTGAAGGAGCCTGATCAAAATCTCTGTGTGATTTACAAGAGGTCAGCTGTTTCACAACAGAAGCAGGAAAATGTGTGTGTGTGTGTTTTGTTTTGTTTTTACCCCTGCTCCCCACTTCATTCAGATGGCTGAAGTTAATTAAGAAAGTCTGGTTGGTCTTTTGAACAAATCTGAACTATTGGTCTTTTGGACTTCACTCTGGGTAGCAGCTCTTAGAATTTGAGTATCAAGCAAAACAAGAGTGAATGAATCGAGAACTGGGCTTACAAAATAGTTCCTAATTCCACAAAAGGTTCATTAGCATTTAAAAAAAAAACAAAAAAAACAAAGACACAGTGATGTCATAGGCCTTTTCATTTCCCCTTTTGTATCACCTATCAATATGGTCCATTTGAAGGAAAGGGTCTCACCCGCGAAGAGAGCAACGTTGGTTTGCTTGGCATCAAATGGACATCTGGCCAAGCCACTAATTTCATCACCATCATACTCCAAGGTATTCAGCTGAAGAAGAGATATACATTTTGGGTGTTAGGCTATTTCAGCTTCCCCAGGTCCATGCAACAGGTCAACAAAAATCAGGTATTCCTATGTAAGCCTTACTCAGAGTAGTACTTCTAGATATGTTCGACTTCCATAGCTTCTAAACAGCATGGTCAAAATCCAGCACATCTGAAGGGAATCAAACTGAGAAGTCTACTCTGCAGCTTCACTGACCCTCCTGAATCTGATGTCAACTCTCCTACCATGCTGAAGACATACTGCTCAAGGAACCATACAGGGGATGCATTTTTACATCCACAAGACTAGAGGTGATATTCAGCCAGTTCTGACAGGTTCTGGAGAACCGGTAGTGGAAATTTTGAGTAGTTCAGAGAACCATCAAATCCCACCTCTGACTGGCCCTGCCCCCATCTATTCTCTGCCTCCTGAGTCTCAGCTGATCGGCTGGGTCTTCTTTGGTTGCCCTGCACAGGAGAACGGAGCTGGAAAGCAGGTTAGTGGGGTTTGGAGGGAATGGGGATTTTATAGTATCCTTCCTCTGCCACGCCCACCAAGCCATGCCCACAGAACCAGTAGTAAAAAAATTTGAATACCACCTCTGCACAAGACTACCATCCATGATGGATAGATGCTTCCTTGAGGTTCAAAATTAATTAATTAGAATTACTGGGAAAGGCTTACCATATTAAAATGCGTGTCTCATGGCAATCACCTTTTCCAACATCATAAGAATCAAAACCTTTGGACTATATTGACTGCTGACTCTTATGTTCATTTGAGTGAATCTGCAAGCTATGATGGCAATTTATGGATGGACCAGAGGACAAGATAGAGACTGAGACACCAAGCCCTTCAAATTATCAGAGGCCCAATACAAATTCTAGGGCATATACAGAAGGGCAGAGGTGCACAACTATGTTTTGAATTCAACAGAACTTCTTCTACCAAATGCGCTGTCAAATCAAGATTTTACTACAGTGGTGGTTAGAAAACTGGACTAGGGAGATTTAATTTCTAATCTCCAATTAGCAGTTAGCTATGAAGCTCAGTAGATGGTTGGGTTGTAGGTTGGTTCAAATTTCTTTTGCTAACTGGCAGGATTGTTGTGAGAATGAAGGAACTGGCCATGGAAAGAATGATGAAACACTTATGCTGCGATCTCTCCAGAGACAAAATAGGATGAGAAGAACAATGCTAAGATTGATAAGGAATCTTTGAAGGGCACCAAGATGCTCTTTGAATTTTGGCAGGGAACAATCTGACCGGTTTGGGCATTGGGCCTTACCCGATAATAACGGCACATAGGATTAAAAGCATTCGTTCCACAGACAAACACCATCTCATCGTTCCTGGGGACGAAGACTTTAATAAAATTATGGCATTCATCCTAAAAAAAAATTAAATTAAAAGAAGAAGAAGAGAGAATGGCTCACATCACTATTCACTAGCAAATATTACTTTTGAACATGTGCTCAGTGAGCTGGAAATAAGGAGGGGAAAAAAACAGTCTGGTGCTAACAAAGCACTTACAATTTTAGTGTAAATGAAAGGTCTCTTTCTATCAATTTGTGCAATTCATTTCTTAAGAATATTAATTTGGACTTTTCGATTTTGCTGTGAAAAATCAGTCTGAAAAGGATCCGTGCAAGCAGTCCACATGCCCCACCTACCCCAAATTCAGATTTTTGCAGGGTTAAAGAGATCAGTTAGTTCATCAGCAGTTTTAAAACAGCATCCAACATGACCTTCTAAACGATTTCGATGGTTTAAAATATTTTGCTTAAACGACAAACCTACTTTGTGTTTTCCTTTCATAGCACAGTTCTCTCTATCCTGTTGCTTTGAGCGCCATGTTAGCTTCTGTTCAGATAAAAGAAAGAATAAGACAATTTCATCTTTGACCAAGAATGCTTAAAACAAACAAACAAACAAACAAACCACAAAAGGTATTTGCAGCATTTTCTAACCTTGCTTGGAAGAACTTCCCCCTTTGGAATGTCATTCAAATTTACTGTATAAACTTGGTCCCTGGAAGAAAAAAAAGAAACATATCAGAAATTTTATTGATTGATGATTGATTGATTTTTATTTACTTTTTTTTGCCATCCACGTCATAGCAAATGACTCTGGGTGGCTTCCAACATTAAAACATTAAAAACCTAACAAATAAATATCTTTAAAAGAGTAAAAAATAGAATATCCCATTCCCCAGCCCTGTTTTGAAAACCATATTTTGACGTCAAGTATCAAGATCCATTTGAACTCCCACGGTTCCTCCATAACATTATTAAAAAAGCAAATATCTGTTCTTCATTAGGACTGCTCATCTCCCCAGATCAAAGTTTGAAACAAGCCAAGTTGAGGAGACTTGGTTGAGCTTGACTTGATATTGTGACCTATTGCAAAACCATCAACAATCAGAAGAAATAAGGAAGATGTAAAGAGTAATTGGCCTGTTCAATCTATGTTATGATGGAAGTAATCATATTTATAATGTCGTGCTTTGAGGAAGGACATGATTGTTCCTACCTCTGTTGGCAAAAGTTATCCTGGGCTGTGTTGCCTCTTATTGGCCTTTGAGATCATTGTCAATCAGAACATAGGCTCTAGTTTCCTTCTGATGGATCATTTTAATCTGCTTTTGCTTATTTCTGTCTTTATAAATTATCTTTATACAATCTCTGTCAGACTGTATAAGGATAACTTATAAAGACAGAAGGAAGAATGCAGACAGCAAAATTGCATCTCATCCTGTTGGGAGCTGAACCATGCAACTGAGTTTATGTATCATCTGAAATCAGAAGCAGGCAAAAATTGCTGTGGGTGAGAGAGCTGGCTAAGCCATGTTTTGTGGCTTTAGCATGTTATACAAACTGAATTAATGGTGGCTGGTTTCCCAAATCACAAAAGCAATCCATTGATCAGGGTAAGCATGACCTAGTTTCCAGCTGCCAAACTTTTTCTGAGGTTAATTCTACACAAGCTCTTACATCAATACAAAGCATTGTTTGTCCAAATCAAGTTCTTGGTGCAAAACTGAATCTGGAAGCGCATGGATCACTATCAGAGCTTTTCTTCTGCACAATAAATCACCCTCTCCCTGTATTGTCTCCACATGCTGAGTTCCTCCTTTCTTTCCTGAAATTATCTAGTGGATTATTTTAAGACAAAGTGTATAGATGAAATGCAAAACCAGGTAGCAGATGGAGGACAGAGGGTGGAGGGGAATGGGGAATTTTAATTTAATCAGTGAACTGCAGGAAAATTACCTGCCAGCTATATAAAGTGTGTCTCGAATTTTCAACATTAGTTGAAAGTCCAGCTTGTGTTGGGATTCGTTGCCTGAAGGTCGTCCTCTAAACACTGGATATTGCTTGGAATCTGCAAGTAAACATAAGTTACACCATCAGTCAGGATGATGGAACTGAAGAATCAATAAGCAGCATTGATTAGATGTACATACCGGGAGCAGAAGGGCTTAAACTAAATTCTTTGTGGCATGTCTTGAATATCAATGAATAAAAGATGGCCAGTGAGAGCCAATTGAACTTAAAAATATAAATAAAAACTTGCATTTCCTGCCTCCTTTTTGGGCTGCAGTAGATAGAGAGAGTCCATTAAAAGTCCACCTGAAACTTGGCAGCTCACAGAAGGAAGAATTGCTGTCATCCGGCAAGGAGGAAGCAAAGAAAACGGCCATCTCACAATACGTTCGGCTTTGCTGCTCACTTACAATGGTAGTCGACCAGGTTAATAGGATCATCATCTTCTGGAAAGCTGACAGCCCAGCATCTGGAGATCTCAAAGAGCAGTGCAAAAACCGTAAGGAGGCGAAACTTCATGGCTTTTGCCTGGGATGGATGGGGGGACAGAGCACAACTCGCAAGGTGATTTACCTGCAAGAGAGGGAGGAAATGAGCATATGAGCCATGGTGGCACAGTGGTTAGAGTGCAGTACTGCAGGCTACTTCTGCTGACTGTCCTCTGCCTGCAATTTGGCTGAATCCCACCAGGGATTCAAATCCCACCAGGCTCAAGGTTTGACTCAGCCTTCCATTCTTTCGAGGTGGGTAAAATGAGGACCCAAAATTGTTGGGGGCAAGAGGCTGACTCTGTAAACTGCTAAGAGAAGTCTGTAAAGCAATCCACAAACTAGATTATGTTTTCGTCTGTAGCAAGAAGGGGCGGAGCTAGTGTGGCCATCTTTGGTCTGTGCGTCCGCTGCTCAGTCTGCATCTAGTCGTGCTAGTGGGAGGTTCGTATCGTTGCCCATTATTTCACAGCAAACGTTTGAAATGTGTGCTGCAATTGAAAATCCCACGAGTTGTGATGTGCGATAAGTGATAAGGTTTTTGTTGGCAAAATACCATAAACCAATTGAAATTTTTTGGCAACTGCGTGAAGTGTACGGGTACAACATCATCACTGAAGGTGGAGTGCGCCAATGGTGCATTAAGTTTAAAAATGGCTGAACTATGGCACTCGAGAAGTCCTGAATGCTTTCAAGTGGGAGATTTTTCCTCATCCGCCCTACTTGCACCAAGCGACTACCACTTGTTTCCGAGGATGAAGACCTGGCTTGGAACACAGAGCTTTGGCGATGACGCGGAACTGCGGGCGGGCATGACCGACTGGCTCAAATCTCAAGCGGCTGAATTTTATGACAATGGAATTACAAAGCTTGTTCACCGCTATGATAAGTGCCTCAATTTGTTCGGTGAATATGTTGAAAAGTAGTATTTAAGTGTCACTTTCATGTGTGTATAATAAAATTTTTTTCCTACACTTTGTTTTTTTTCTATTGCAAAACATAATCTATTTTGTGGATAGCCCTTGTATAAATCTAAGTGCTATTGCTAAGTGCAAAGGAAGGAAGGAAGGGAGAAAGGATGGATGGAAGAAAGGAAGAGCCATGGTGGTGCAGTGGTTAGAGTGCAGTACTGCAGGCTAGTTCTGCTGCCTGCCAGCTGCCTGCAATTTGGCAGTTCAAATCTCACCAGGCTCAAGGTTGACTCAGCCTTCCATCCTTCTGAGGTCAGTAAAATGAGGACCTAGATTGTTGGAGGAAATATGCTGACTCTGTAAACCACTTAGAATGCACTGTAAAGCAGTATATAAGTCTAAGCGCTATTGCTATTGCCTCGGGTTGATTCTCCATTCTCCAGACTCCTCGGCTAGCGAACTGATTCTTCCATTTATGTACATTCTCTATGCTGGCAAAGTCTGAGAAAATGATTCAGCTTGAAAGGTCCTTTTGTATTTGCTGACAGAAAAAACTGTTACATGACAGACCTGATTAAAACTTTTCAGCGACATGGTGACATTTGCTAATTTTTTTTTTTTCTGGTGCTTGTTTCACAAGTGGGATTTCTCTTCTGAAAGTAGGTGACAACTGTCAGCCTGGCTGAATCACAAGGATGGCAAAATAGAATATGCAGCCTTGCTGACTTGGCAGGAAGGCTGTTAACGTCGGGATTAAAATATTAATTAAAGTGCAACCTCTTTTCTTGTCTTTTCTTTTCCCCCCCGGCTAATTGATGCATGGTTCTCAGTCAAGACCGTGCCTGCAAATTAACCAGACCGCCTTCACGAAGGGCAGGGCACATGAAATCCACATCAACTTTAAGCCAATCTTTTGTGCTTTAAAGCTTGGTGGTTGCCTTTGGCAAACTGAGGAACTGTGTTTGGTATATTTATATATTTAATGCCCCAGAGCTCTAACCACTAGACTAACCTCATGAAAGCAGAACAGCCAAACTGAAATGACAGCCATTGGTGCTCTCCAAAATTGGTGCTTTTCTTGCAGACCTTACATTAACCAAACAAGGTTAACATCATCAATGCTAATCAACTGATGATGTTCCCTAGCTGGGTATTGCAATGTCTGCAAGAAAACCACCAAGCTCAGAGAACACCAAGGAACCCTCATTTCAACCCTGAGCTACAAATATTCCCCTTCATTGAAATGACAGTTCCTGAATTTCACTATGGAACCTCCAGTTTAGGTTTACGTATTCAAATGGGATAATAGAATAGAATAGAATAGATGGAAGGGATCTTGGAGGTTTTCTAGTCCAGCCTCAATGCTCAAGCAGGAAACACCTCATACCACTTCAGACAAATGGCTGTTCATTTGTTGCTTGATTTGAAGTCTGATCAACTTCAAGGCTACGGAAGACCAAGTTGGACTAAATATTTATGTAAGCCAGGATAGAATCCTTTCTGGGTAACCAGGTGTATTTGGAGCCATAATAGAATAAAATCATAATGGATGGCTTTATAACAGCTCCTTCTATGTCTTTTGGACCACTCGGATGCTCTCAACAATCCCATTTCTGGAAGATTGGTATACATGGATATATCTACTGGCCCACTAATGCCATCATTTTTGTGTTCTAAGAATGCTTAGAGGAGGGCTGGTAGAGGCCAGAGGAATTCTCACAAGTAGAAATTATTTCTTTCTTTATCAACTAGATTTACATGGCTCTCTGACTCCGACACAGATAACTCTGAGCATCTTACAACATTAAAAAATGATAACATAAAACCCACAACACCTACTGTGTTTCCATTTGTTAAAAAGAAATTAACAAGTTTTTTTTAAAAAAATTAAAAATGGTAAGAATACTAGAAAACTAATCTACTCCATCTGATAAGAGGTTTCCTTATGGCCAATTCCTAATCCTTTTCAATGAAGATTGCTGGCCTTGAATTAATCTAGCAAGGAACTTATTGATCAATGTGGTCTTTCTATTTGTAACCCTATCTTGATTAAAAAAGAACAATAATGGGAAAAGGCAATGACAGTGTAAAAATTAATAGCCATAAATCAGCAGCAAACATGCTTTGGAGAAGATCAAGAAAACCGTACAAATCTTTGCCCAATCCAGATATAGAGGATGACCAGGCTGAGCCCGAGGGAGGAGTCAAGTATGTCATTAGTTTGGAGTCCATGTGCACCCACAAGAGTTATAACTCTATCCAGGGATGGGATTCTACCGATTCGGATTGGTTTGAACAATCCGGATGTTAAATTTATATCTGGTTCATCGAACTGGTAGTTGAACCGACTGGATGGCATTACCCACCCCACCTAGGAGTCTTCACACGGCCTGTTTTAGATATAGGTAAGTGCAGGGTCCACGCGGAGGCTCTGGGAAGGCAGAAAACAGGTCAAACCAGAAGTTCCGGAAGTCCTGGTGTGCCTCTAGAGCCAAGGGAGGCCATTTTTGCCCTCCTAGAGGCCTGAGGGAAGCCTCCGGACCCTGGGTAAGTTGAAAAACGGCCCCCCTTAAAGTTCTGGTAGGCCATACCCACCATAGTCACACCCACCCAGCAGCCAGGCAGCAAACCGGTTGCTGGATTTTTGAATCTCACCCCTGACTCTATCCCCCTTGAATTCCATTGACTCTTATCTACCACCAATTTCCTTGACTCTTAGTAGTTCAGTTTCTTGTTTAGAGCTAACAGGGAATAAGCTTGTACTCATTTGAACAACGCTAGTTCCTGAGTTCTTGCACCTGACACTATCTGTCCTTAACCACAAACCGCAAAACGTTCAAAGTATCTCCCCAAATCAACTCCGGATTAACAAAAAAACAATGACAGTTTTCAAGTCATGAATGGTCTGCTCATTTGAAAAAAAAAAAAAAAATAGTTGTCGAATTTCCATCCCATCCTTTTAAAACAGATTGTTTCTAAAAGATAAAAGATTGTGGAGACAGACTAAGGAAGGGATAGAGAAAGAGGGGAAAAAAGAAACCAGACTGCCCGCTGTTTAAAGAATCATATTGTCACACTATAACTCATCCTTGTTCTAACAAAGCCTGAAGTTGCAGTCTCTGACTTATAGCAAGTTACGAATTAGGAATTCACTCAAAATTTGAGACTTGGGATACTTGAGAAGATGCTAATGGTGTCCTTATACATTCACCCAGAACGGTTTTTTTGGAGAACAAAACTTCTTTCAACTGAGAAGGGATGATTGTTTCCAACTAATTAAGTTTCTGCTCACCATCCCTATGGCCTCAGAAACTACCTCTTACATACACTTTATTTTCCTTTTGGAGCTGAGTATCCAATATTTATATCCCTTTAGCTTACTATCCAGTCATTGAAATGCAGGGGGAGCAAAGTGATATTCACTTGTTAGTACAGTTTTAGCATATGCAAAGTTTCAAAATTATTGGGAGACGTTCTCGGGTACTCAAAAACAAAAACAAAATAACCACCTACTGTGAAAGTTAACACATTTTAGTCATTATGAAAGCGTCTGACTATCATTTGTACATACGCATCACTTTCTCCCAAATTGTTCCCTCTAAATATTTTACATAACAACTCACATGGCATTGGGCCAATCTGCTCCCTGGGTCTGATGATAATCCTCACACAAAATATTTGGGTGTGTGTGTGCCAGATTGGGGGGAAACGGTTTAAAAAAGGATATCTCATCCAGATTAATTTATGTTTTGAGTGTGGGACAGGTGAATGCAATGATAGACTAATTTATCAGGAGAAGGACTGTGGGTGCTGCATCACTAGAGGTTTTTAAGAAGAGATTGGACAACTAGTTATCCGAGATGGTAGGGTTTCCCATTTGAGCAAGGGGTTGGACTATAAGATCTCCATGGTCCCTTCCAACTCTGTTATTCTGATCTTGTTTATGAATTGCTTTCAGAAGTGTTTGATTGTTTTAAGTGTTCTTGGGTGTGATGAAGTATGAACCATGATGAAGTATGAACCATGATGAAGAATTAATGATATGAACCATGATGTATGAACCATGATGTATGAACCATGATGAAGTATGGCTGAACCATGATGAACCATGATGAGTATGAACCATGATGAAGAATTAATGATACCATCTCTATTGCTATGGTACCAGCGGCCGATCAGCTGGCTTCAAAGGCAACATTTGGAGCACAGTTGTTGGCATGTGTGTAGGCTAATAATGCTGTCAGAAGAACTGAGCAAAACAAATCTTTTATGAATATATAATTTCTAGGGGCAGAGATGTGCATGGAATTTCTGTGCAAATATATCTTGACTAGCTCAGGATTGAAATGAGAGGTCCTTGGTGCTCTCTGAGCTTGGTAGCTTTCTTGCAAACATTTCATTACCCAATCTAGTTTGGGTAATGAAACGCCTGCAAGGAAACAACCGAGCTCCGACAGCACCAAGGACCCTTTATGTCTTTGACCACCTGGCTTTGCAATTCTGATTTGACTTTGATTGTATGGAGGGTAGAACTGTCCAGAGAAACAGAATGTAATTCTTTTGAAGGACATTTATGATTGGCAATTTGAAATGCACAGTCCAATCCATGGACCTCCAAGGAAGTAAACAGCTGGAGGTGCATTGAGAAATCTAAATATTTTTTAATTGACAATCCTTTAGAAAAGAGCTCTGGGAGCAGTGGTGGAATTCAGCCGGTTTGCATCAGTTCGGGAGTACCAGTTGTTAAGTTTCAAAGCAGTTTGGTGAATTGGTTGTTAGAAGAAATCATTAGGGCAGAGAACTGCTTGTTAAATTATTTGAATCCCACCACTGCCTGGGAGACTATTTTGAACCATGGTTACTAGGACAAGAGTATTATTATATATGCGCAAAAAATGGAAAGACTCTGAAATGTCCACAATGGAGGACTGGTTGGTGAAGATGACAGAGATAGCAAAATTAACTTATTTAATTGGAGAAAGGTCAATGGCTACATTTGCTATTTATGGAAAGCCTTTATGAACTTTTTGCTGAAAAAAAAACCAAGACAAATATGAATTTATGATGAATACCTGTGAATATTGGAAAGGGTAGCTTATGGAAAGAAAGATATGATATAATCGTAAGAGAAAAGAGGCAAAAGATAATTGTAACTAGAACTGCTGTCAAGATTGAAAACTGTTCCATTCCATTCCATTCTTTCTATATTTCTTCTTCTATATATCTTTTTCATTTTATTATTCTTCTTTCATTTAAAATTTGTCCTGTTTTTAATTCTGTTGAAAAAAAATCTATTTGATAAAAACATTTTTTTTTTTAAAGAAAGAACACTAAATGCTTTTGTTCCTATGTGGAATTGATGCCATGCAGAAAAACTGCTACCATCTAGGGGGAAAAATACTATACAGTTATTTATTAGAGGCATGGTCTGTCTTTTTCTAGATTAGATTGTGAACCAAAGCATGGCCTGTTTCACGGTACGTAGCTGATGTCCCATTAAACTGCAATTCCTAGAATTTGCTGATGGAAGATGATGCAAAATGAATCTGCAGAAAATATAATGACCACCTATAATCAATTAACTGTCCTTTGCCAACTGAAGCTGCAATGGAATTACTTTCAAATTTATATGCCTTGGATTATACCTCAAGGCTACCACTTAAAACATATGTCTGGGGAAGTAGTACTTAAATGAAATTGCCAATACTTTGTGTGAAATATTTGATGTTATTTGAAAAAAGCAAATAGTCCCCCCCTCTCTTGCCCCCATATCTATCTATCTATCTATCTATCTATCTATCTATCTATCTATCTATCTATCTATCATCTATCATCTACACACACACACACACACACACACACATCTTCTTCAGTTACTACTCCATTCTTATACCCAGATCTACTAACTAGTCCAATGATCAGGAATATACTGACTCTAAATGGTACCTACAGACCCTCACAGATAAATAATTATTTAAAAAACAATTAAAACGACAGCATCTCTTCCCATGTATTTATTATTGCTCAATTTAGTATATAGCCCTCTCAAACTGAGTTCCACGCAATAACTTATCATAGGTCAAACTTGCAATTTCTGGTAACTTCCATATATTTCAGCCCCTCATATAGCTAAGAAAATTTAATAATAAATAAATAAAATGCAGGATGGTTTCCCATTCCAGAAGATTTTTGGGCAGCGGTTTTCATGCAAACTGAGTGTTAACACTGATGATTGGAAAAATTAGCTGAATTCCTGTCTGTTAACAATAAGTTCAACGAGAAGAAATATGTTCCTCTTACTTAAAAGTAACCCTTAGCTTATTAAGGGACAAAGATCCATCACAAAATCCACAAGTTCAATTTTTGACTCCTTTCTATAACCACACTAAACCTACCCTTTTGCTGTATATACATTTATATTACCCATCTTACAACAATAACTCTGGATGGATTTTAATCTGCCAAGAACAGCAGAGCTAGGGTGAGATCTGATCTCATGGAATTCGAGCACCCAATAGAAAAGGAAGCCAAAAAAGCTGCAGCATTATTATTGTTGTTGTTGTTGTTTGTTGTTGTTGTTGTTGTTGTTGTTGTTGTTGTTGTTGTTATTATTATTATTATTATTATTATTATTATTATTATTATTATTATTATTTGTAATAGACGTTGGAAAACTTTCCCTCATCTCAGCTGTCCCAGATAAGAGCTGATTATGTTTGGAAAATCAAGACGTGAGTCAAGGCTACTGTTCTAAGGCTGAGTTCATCCCAGTCTCTAATTGATTTCTGTGGCAGCTTGCTCCGGTGAAGTCATGATGGAATTAGCTTAGATAAGGAGAGACAACTTGGCAATGAAAAGTGTGAGGGAGTTTTCAGGCATTAGAAGCTGACCTGGAAAAGATGCTTTCCCTAACTGTTAATGATGCTGCTGCAGTTCAGGCCTACCAGTCCAGAACTGATGGGCTAGCCTCATTGCCAAGATTGATGAACAAGAAACAATTCCTGGCACTTCTCTGCTCGCTTTCATCCTGACAGCCTCCCATGATGCAGTATCTAACATCAGATTGCTAATGAATAAATGTAAACAAAGCAGAAATGACTAAATTCGAGCGAGAAGCAAAACAATCTGTACGGTACAGCCCAGCGCAAGACGACAATATTTTGCAACCATCTCTCAACAGTCTATGGAGATTCGCAATCATCCAATTCAGGGTTGTCCCAAAGAAGCTTTTCAAAAGGCCACTGGACTTCCTTGGGGTTTTTGTTTCCCTTGAAAAGCTTTGGCTTCTCATCTAAGAAGTTTCTTCAGTTGTGAAAGTTCAATCAGAACTTCTTGGAGGAGAAGTGAAATGTTTTCAAGTATAACATCTAAGCAAGGCCAGTAGCCTTTTGGAAAGCACCTTTGGTGTCCTCTCAAAAAAGAAAGGAAGGAAGAGAAAGAGAAAGAGAGAGAGAGGAAGGAAGGAAGGAAGGAAGGAAGGAAGGAAGGAAGGAAGGAAGGAAGGAAGGAAGAAAGAAAGAAAGAAAGAAAGAAAGAAAGAAAGAAAGAAAGAAAGAAAGAAAGAAAGAAAGAAAGAGAAAGAAAGGCAAAAAGAAAGGAAGGAAGGAAAAAGAGATGAAAAGAAAAGAAGGAAGGAAGAGAGAGAGAGAGGAAGAAAGGAAAGAAAAAAGAAAGAAAAACTCTTAAAAAGTTTTTTGGCATGGTATAATGAAACTTAGAACTTATGAGGGTCCATGGACACTTATTTCGATCCCCTCCCAAAGAGAACATAGATCCATGAAGAATAGATCCAATGAACAGAATTTTCCTAGGCAAAATGTTGAAGGAACAGCGTGTTCCTGGAAGACTTCAAACTCCTAGATTGGGTTTTTTTCTGTGGGATGGGAGGGGAAAGGTGGTTTGACTTATGAAACCTGCCAGCAAATTACAAATAGTATTTGCATCTGAGCTGATGGCAGCCAAGAGCTGACCTTGAGAGCTACATCCAGTCTAACCCTCATTAAAGATAAAACCTGTTGCAGAGATCAGCCTTTCACGAGAATGTGAAAGCAGTGTTTGCTTCCTTCTATGATCTTTAGCGATCTCTTTTACCGAACGCCCATCTGCTGCTGCTTCTCCCTTCCAAAGTATCCAGGGCTGTCTCTCTGAAACAGGAGATGCCATTTGCCCTATGCAAGGTAAACATTTTTAATTGGAGCCAGATTGGACCTTGCAACATCTTTCCCGAGGAAGCACGAAATCGTTTGTGTGTTTGTGTGTGACATTTTCACTGAAGTATTTGGGCAGACGGAAAGAAAATGCTTGAAGCCACTAAGATGTTTTATCTAGGTTATGCTACCTGGTCTGTTCATTCATGCTTGAACTGGATATAAGTAGCTGAGGGAAAATTGGGTACCAGAGAACATCCATCAACACAAACACATAGGCACAGATTTTTGAGTGCATGGAGCAGAAAAAGAGTCCTTTCTCAAGACAATACAAGCCCTTTAGAACTTTGCATTTCCTCATGATAAAAGTTTCCTAACGGTTTTGAACTTCTGGCAGCCAATTATTCCAGGTATTTTCACACACGCTGCTCATGAGCCCCATGTGGATATGGTCTGTGGGAGTCTTAGAAAGTTCATAAGAATTCCATGCCCAAAGATTATTGGTTTGAAAGAGAGGAAAGAGAGTGCATCTATGTTAGAACTGAACAACTGTTCTTCAACAGAGGGGACAGTTGGGATACAAGTCCCTTCATCAGTTCCAAGAAGGCTCCACACCCATTTGCACTACTCAGGTGTCCCTGATGACACAGGTAAACCTCCAAGTGACCTCAATGACCAGCTGTCTGCAAAGATTACAAATCCTTCCATTCCCCACCATCCAATCAGAGCTGAAGAAGCTTCTTGCATGAGAAATGAAATGTCTTCAAAGAAAAACCAGAAAGTCTAGTGGCCTCTTGAAAATGTCCTTTGGGACAACCATGACCTGGATGGCTGAGAATCTCCATAGACATCCCATCCTCTATTTCTAGCTTGTGAATCAAAGGTCCAGGCAGAAGTCCACCTCACCACCATTTGTTCAGTGCTGTTGAAACTTTGAACAGCCACTGAAGAACTGTTCGTAAATCAAAGACTACAAATAGAAATACAAATTTATCTCTGTATCCACATATAGCTACTGGGAATAGTCATATATTGGTCTAGGGGTATAGCAACAGCACTTCGACTTATATAACACTTGATGGTGCTTTACAGCCCTCTCTAAGAGGTTTAGAGTGTTAGCATATTGCTCCCAACAATCTGAGTCCTCATTTTACTAATCTCAATGGTAAGCAGGTCAGGATCGAACTCCTGGTAGTGAAGAGAGTAAACTATGAATAAGATGTTGATCATAGTTGGACTGTACCATGTCTGGCTCTTCTTCTTTCCTTCTTTCCATCTTCTGTACAGAACCATCTGTGCTCTATCAGTATTTTATCCCCATTTTGCAAAACCAGTTATTTTTGTTTTATGGCAAAATACGGTTTTGTAAGACCACTGCAGTCGCCTTAGCCAACAGAATCAAATGTGTGTTAACACAGCGCCTTTATTTGAAGAAACTGACTAACACAACTACCGTAAATGTAGTCAAAATTCAAATGAACAGATGCTTTCATCTCCCAAAATTTGCTGCATGGAGATAAGAAAATGGGACTATGAGTTCCAGACATACTTAGCTCCATATCACAGGGGTAATTAAACATTAAAAAAGCAGTAGGTTGGAAGTCACAATTGCCTTATGGCAATTGTTTCCGAGAAAAGTGTCAGATCTTGACATTGGAACAAAGCAAAGAAAAAGAAAAAAAAAAGCTGTGTTTGCAACAGTGAAGAAGAATTGGTGCTTGTTGTAAATAAAACATGGAAAATGAGCTATTTATCCACAGTGGCTTATTTAGAACACCACTAGGTCAATCAACGAGAAAAGCATCTGATACCATTAGCAATGTAGCTACTGTGATTACTGCCAATCAGAACTGGAGCACAGCATGGCTTTCCTTGAGTTATGAAGACTAAATCTATAGAGTACCACTCTCCTTCTTGTCCTTGGTAGGTAGCTGGAGAGTAAAAAAAAAATCTTGGATTGGCTTCAAGAAACTCTAACTCTTCTTCTCCTTCTCTTTGCTGTTCGCTGTGAGATGGAGACAATGAGCCCGCGCAATTTCCATGTACAGAGGCCAACAAGGCTGGCAGGCTGTTATTACTGCCACACTGACAATGAATTGGTTTCTTCCACTACACCTAAGAGAAGCAGGGGGGATGTGAACCAACACTGCCAAGATTACAGACGCCATTATTACTCATTACTCAACTGCCTATGGAGATTCTCAGTCATTCGGGTCACATTTGTCCCAAAAATGCTTTTTCAAAAGAACAACTGGATTTCTCTGTTGTTGTTGTTGTTGCTGTTGTTTTTGAAGAGGTTTCACTTCTCATCCAAGAAGCTTCTTCAGTTCTGACTGAATGGTGGGGGAATGGAGGGATTTATATTCCTTGCAGTCCTTTGGTCATTAGTACTCTCTCTGAGAGTTGTTGAGGCCACTTGAGGGTTTATTGGTGTCCTCAGGGTCACCTGAATCAGAGTGCAAATGGTTGTGGAACCAACTTAGAACTGCTGAAAGGACTCTGTTGTAAACAGGAGGTCTGTTGAGGAAGGCCTGTCCAGTTTTGAGTTTTAAAATATTGCAGCTGCCTTCCCAGGCCAACTAACAGCCCACCAAGAATCCAGGTTGGATGGTCCTCTAGTTTTGGCCAGAATTGGGACCATTGCTAAGCAAGGAGGTTGCCATTTGAGTCGAGGCCAATTTTACAACCTTTTTCTGCCATGATTGTTAAGCAAATCACTGCAGTTGTTAAATGAATCCTGCGGTCATTAATCAAATCCAGCTTCCCCCTCTCTTGACTTCGCTGAGCCAGCTGGGAAGGCTGCCAATGATGATCACATGACCTTCAAATCTTGTAAGATTTGGTTAAAGATAGAGTCACTACTCATAATTTGTGCTTTTTGTCTGGACTACCTCGAAGGGCTAATAATAAACTTGGGAGACCGGAAGTATTTCTCTCTTTTTCTCTTTTACTTTCCAGAAAACTAGGGAGGGTATCTTCTGAAATGCTCCCCCTGCTCCTTCTCCTTGTGGACCCATATCTTTTATATGATGGTTGTCTCAGTCCACAGCTCTTCCTTCTGCCTCCCAAGGCCTTTCTTGCAGGCCATGACCACAGTTGGCCTATAGCTCCGTCCTCCAATTAACCTACTAGTGGTATTCACTTCCCACCCTCAATGAAATTGGACATCTAGTGAGATTCTCAGTCATCCGAGTTGTAGATGTTCCACAGGTGCTTTCCCAAAAGACAACTGGACTTTCTTGGTTTTTTTTTTTCTTTCAAAATGTTTTGTTTCTCATTCAAGAAACAAAGAACTGAAGAAGTTTCTTGGATGAGAAGTGAATTAAAGAACTGAAGAAGTTTCTTGGATGAGAAGTGAATTAAAGAACTGAAGAAGTTTCTTGGATGAGAAGCAAACTTAAGAAGCTTCTTGGAGGAGAAGTGAAACATTTTTTAAAGATAAAAACCAAGAAAGTCCAGTTGCCTTTTGGAAAAAGCATCTTTGGGATTGGACATATGACATATTTTTGCGCAGTGGTAGAACAGAGCAAGTGTCCAACAGAATCAGAGATGACGACTCTAAAGTCACAAAGTCAAAGACTTTATATCTTTCTCTCTCTTTAGTCACAAAGTAGAAAACGTCATATCTTTCTTTCTCTTTCTTCCTCCCATGTCTCTCTATTTTTTTAAACTGAGGTTGTAGCATCCAATGAATTAACACATAAGCATCTGTTGATCTCTGCCATCCAGGGGTGCATTTTACGTATCAATGGGCACAATTAATTAGTTGGTGCTTCAATTATATAGACCATAATCAGGACTCCTTTCTATTTTCATAGAAAATATCGACAACTCCAAAGGGAGGATGTGGGGAAAAAAGGACCAGGAGGTGAAGAGCAACCAACCAACCTGTTGCTTTAACAGCAACGGTTCAGGTTTTCAGGAACAACAAAGGATTGTGTGTTAACACCTCTTCATCTGTTTCGAAATAACTGAATGTATTATTCCCTCCGCCCCTCCGAGCTTTAACACAACTACTGAATATCACAGCTTTGATCTTAATTGGCTGCAGTTATTTGCAAGCTTTTAACTTTTCTGGGAGAATTCTACTCTTTTTCTCTCTCTCCCTCTCCCTCCCTTTCCTTCCTTCCCCTATAAGCAGACAGGAGGCTTGTAAATGGGGAGGGTGACTTTTAATGATCCAAGTACTCATGGCTTGATTAGATGCTTCGAGGGCAACTTTCAAGTCACTCTCCCCACCACCACAAAAGAAGGGGGAGGGGAAAATTATGTCCTTGCTAATGGAAAGTGAAAAGCAAAGAACTTTCCTGGAAGCATCGATTTAATTGACATAAAAGTAAAATTGGATGGCCCCATTTTCTTCCCCTTCATCCTTTCCTTCTGCACCTCCCCTCTGCTGGGATGAAGTGAGAATCAGCCTGCAGCTGAGAGCTGCTTTTGTTTTCAACACCAAAAAAAAAAAAAAAAAATCCCTTCCCAGTTGAGTTTCACGCCTGTGGAACAAAGGTTCCCTTGAGAGTCTGCCAGGACCTGCACTTATTCTACATTTCTAGAACAAAAGGCAAGCTCCTATTGTTTGCCCCAGCTTGTGATTAACTCCTATGAAAGGTCTATATACTGTTAATTTAAAGTAGCTGTTTGATGGATCGCTATTTGCTCTGCCGACACCCTATGAATCCCCGATGAAGGCAGAAAGACACATCTCAAGTGCTGGAGGCTTTCTCTTCACAAGGCTCAGCTCCTGTCAGCAGCCCTTAACCCAAAGCGATGTTCTTGAGAGCGCTCAGTTCAGTTCTCCGGTGAAAGCGAAAGCGCTTGGCAAAGCGAGGCTGCAGGTCCCACAGGCCAAGCTAAAGCAGAGCAAGCACGCAGGTTTTATGGCTCGGTTGGGATTTGCAAAAACAAACAAACAACCAAACAAAAAACTTTGCATCCCCAGATTCAATTCCTGCATCTCTCATTTCAGGGGTAAGGGATGGAGGCTTCCACTAGAGCCCGCTGGATGTTATTATCCATTAGAAAAGTTTAAGATGGAACTAGGATAAGTGACCTATGAAGATGATACAGTTTTGTTTGTTAACATTAATTAAGAATTGTGAATGAATATAGTTAATATGTTAAAAAGAAAAACTGTCAAATTCCATGTGTATATAGGGTATTTAGCGCACTGCCAAGGAAATGATATTGAAAGGTGCCAATATAATTTCTACTACAGAAATTTTTGTAAATAGTTTTAATATTTTGCTTTTTGTAAACTTATTAATATCTTGAACTTTAATAAAGTACTTTTTAAATTTTTTTTAAAAAGATGGAACTAGGATAGTAAGGCAATTGCTGATAGGAAGACTGGGGGCTCCTTGGTACTGTCGGAAATTAAAACCCACCCCTCTCCTACGAAAATGAAATATTTTAAGATATATTAAAAAGGCAGAATATTTCCCCTAAAAAGGAAAGTAGAAACTAAGAGAGGCAGAAACTCAGCCGCCCCCCACCTTTGCCAATGGACCATTACTCTGGCCTAGGCCATTACTCTGGCCTATTTTACCAAACAAAGATCTACTCCAGGTAGTGTTATAATAGGAATTGTCCAAACCCTTTCATTTACATCATCATCCAGCAAGGCTCAACCAAGCCTGGGACTCGGGACAGCCTACAGAGTTGCCCCTGCATGGCCCCATGGGAGTCTGACAACCAATCAGAATACAAGCTCAAATTCAAATCCCAACAGAGGGTATAAAACAATTGCACTTTCAGCATATCAGCCCCTTTTTCCCCTCACCCAACATCTTGAAGCATGTGATCATCCTTTTAACTTTGGCGCTCCAAGCCATGTGGTCCTTTCCACCATTAAACCATCTTTCCAAACAGCCTCCATGTTTCCAGTGTCTTTTTCCCCACTTGGAACTGAACCCAGAAGGATATTTCTTCCAACAGTACACACTGAGCTTGGTTGTGGTTATTGGGTTTTTTTTGTTTTTTTTTGCAGAAGTCTCACTATCCAAACTAGGCAACATCATCCGTGCAATAGTGGCAAGTATCTGTAGCTTGGGTGTAGGATGAGGGTGACATTTCTCTGAGCTTGTGGGTTGATTTCCGAACATTTCATTACCAGGCTAGGCAACATCTTCAGTGGAGTTCCTTCTTCTTCTTGTGCCATCTCCATCATTGGACATTGGCGATCGTGTTGGCAACCAGGGGAGTTTAGGGGAGGTCCATGCCTGGTGTTCTTCTGTTTATAAGGGCTTCAGGTATATCAAGTGTTGTAATGGGTCATCAGTGAGTCTTGTGATGGATGGGTCCAATGATAAGGAGATTATATCAGGTCAGGGTCATTGGGAGGTGAGCTGCTCCCAACCCTCAACCACACTCTCCAGATACACCCGCATCAGAAGAATGCTTGCCTTGACATCCCATAAACTCTGCTGAAGATGTTACCTAGCTTGGAACCAAAATGTTTGGAAACCAGCTCACAAGCTTGGAGAACGAACCTTCACTTTCAACATCATCAGTGCTAGTAGGAAGTGCAAACAACTATGTTACTAACTTACCAACTGCAGTGATTCATGTAACAATGGTGGCAAAAAAGGTCATGAAGTGGGGCAAAACTCACTTAACAACTGTCTCACTTTGCAACAGAAATTTTGAACTCAATTGTGGTTGAAAGTCAAGGACTTACTTGCCTTGCAATGGTTACTGTATTAAGTCTGCATTTTGTACTTCAGTCTAAATGTTTAAATGCAGCAGGTTACTAAAGAATTACTCACTCTCTGGCTATAGAAAGGAGGAAGTGCTAGGTTTTGCATCTGGAGACATGTATTTTGCTTTTGAAAGTTTCTGGAGCTCCATGATTGCGTTCAAGGATGACTAACCATGAGCTGCAGCATATTTCACAAATGGCTAGGTTCACACAGCATGCACAAATTAAAACAAATGAAACTGACTTACAGCTTAGAACAATGTGTGAATCCAGCCTTGGTCAGCCAATTGTTCCTCAGCTGCCCAGCACAGGTATTTAGAAATGTAAACATTAGGAAAGCGACATCTTTAGACCATCTCTCCCCCCATACCAAGACATCAATTTGCAGAGGCCTGGTGGTTAAAATGCAGCATTGCAGACAAACTCTGCCCACAGTTTGGAGTTCGATCTTGATGGGGGTTGATTCAGCTTTCCGTCCTTCCGGGGTTAGTAAAATGAGGACCCAGATTGTTGGTGGCAATATATAAATAAAACTGACATTGTAAATCACCCAGACAGTGCTTTAAAGTGCTATGAGGCAGTATATAAACCTAAATGCCATGCTATAATTTCAGATCTAGCTATTTCTGGAACCAGAAATCTTTTTGTTCAAATTTTGGCTCTTTCCCTCTCATTGTCTCTCTAAACCATGTCTCACATTGCCAGATGATTTCAAGTGACTAGAACAAGGAGAGCCCCAAATAGTCAACACATTTTCTTTAAACCTGTCTTTTCCCGACATTCTAAATAGGCTGCAGCAATAAACAAGGATGGCTCTAGCTCTGGAGAAATCGCACAACCTTATATTCTGCAGATTTATTTATTAAATTTATATGCCACCCATCTCATGGCTTGAGGCGACCCGGAACAGCAATGCTGGGATAGTCTTAAATGCAACATTGCTCTAAGTTTAGCTGTTCCTGGAAGGAAATTCTGGACAGCAAATTGTGAATGACCATTTCCTAGCTGTTCTGTTTGTAAGGAAGAGCCAACTGGCATGAGCCAAATCATTTCATCTGCTACAAATGCATCCTTTTATATTTCTTGGAAGTCATCTTACCAGTTGGACTGCCAGACAAACCAGCTTTCTTTCCATCCTGCCTTTATTTGTATCCAGACCTTGCCTGGATTTAGAAGTCATTATGATTTTTTATTGCTTCTGATTAAATGTTCCATTGCTTTGTTTTGGGTATGTTCCAAAGATCTCTCTCTCTCTCTCTCTCCATCAACCCACTGATCTCTACGGCACCCCCCAGGAAAACATTGGTCTTGCTACATCATCAAAACAAGGCCTGTGATGCAGCAATGCACTATTTTAATGATAATAAATGGTAATAAACAAAAGCAAATACTGAGAATAAGCATTTTGTCTCTTAATGAAGGCACTGATCCAAATAGGAAAGGCTAGGAGATGCATTTAGGGGTCAAAGGCTAGGAGATGCATTTAGGGTTAACATTTTTTCCGAGAGGGTGAAAATTGTAATGGTGCAAACTACAGTAGCTATAGGCAGGAACTGTGTTGGTGGAATCCAATATTGTCTAGTTTTTGTTTAAAACTTGGTCTTGAGTTCTTTGCTTTTAAAAAAAAACTATATTAAGTCTATTTTGGGTTTTATGGTACTGTTTTGGAGATGCTTTCATTCTTAAAATTATAAGAACCAAGGTCTTCCAACTTGGGGCAACTATTATCAGCATGAACACTGAGGCATGAAAAAAAAAAATCAGGACTATACACATGTCTGGACTATAGGATGGCTAAACTTGAAGGAAGCTGGTATCCATTGCTCTCGTGTCAAACCTTTGTGGACAGAACAAGAAATCTATTCTGGAAAGTGATCCAATATATCATCCAACATTTTCTATGAATCAACCATGAAAAAGCTTAATCAAAAGTTTGACCTTTGTTCCACTGATACTGTCACTTGGATTTCATTTATAGGCAGAAACAGATTTTGTCAGTATGCAGATCCATTAAAAAAAAAACCCTGCGTAACCATATGTGTTAGATTCATGTTAGGTCATTCATGCTCTTTGAGCTTGGTTGTTTTCTTGCAAACTTTCATGCAAGTTCACTGATAACATTACCTAGTTGGGTAATAAAACATCTGCAAGAAACTACTAATCTCAAAGAGCACAAAGGACCCCACTGTTCAACACAGAGCTACAAATATTCTCATACATCCATGAGCCATGGTGGCACAGTGGTTAAAGTGCAGTACTGCAGGCTACATCTGTTGACTGCTGGCTGCCTGCAAGTTGGCAGTTCAAATCCAACCAGGCTCAAGGTTGATTCAGCCTTCCGTCCTTCCGGGGTGGGTAAAATGAGGACCCAGATTGTTGGGGGCAAGAGGCTGACTCTGTAAACTGCTTAGGGAGGGCTGTAAAGCACTGTGAAGCGGTGTGTAAGTCTAACTGCTATTGCTATTAAGTAGGCCAAATCTTACAACAAAAGCAGAATAAGCAACAATCAGAAAGAGCTACTTATAAAACAATCCTTGGTAAGAAAATGTCTGTTTTTCAAAACGGATCCCTAGGACCACTAATGTAAGATCCGGTGCTTCTTGATGTTACAAGAGATTTAATTGCCACCACACGTCCATGAAATCTTAAGTCTTAAATCAACCCAGCCAGCCAAAAGCTTTCACTCTGACCATGGCAGGAAATCCAGTTATTCATCAAAATGTGTAATATAATCGGCTTGTTCTCCTAATATCCAAAAAGAACATATGGTTAAAAATATCTGTAAAGCATCTCCCATTATGGGATCACATGACTTAGGGTTTTGTTCAGTCTACCCAGTAAAAGGATGTGCTAAAATGGACAGGATTGCTTTGAGACTACAGCAGGGACCATGGTAAATATTTACAGTTTTATACGTACATAACAAAGACATCTGTTTGCAATAATAATAATAGAAAAAAAAACCTAGCACCTCCAAGAGAAACATGCTGGCCAACCCTGTGTCCTAGACGCTCATTTTCTACTTATAAAAATATCACTCGTTGGCTTGTTTTGAAATAAACAAGACACCGTAAGCACTGCTACCCACTCTCAATCTGGAGTCACATCATCCACTTTCTTATAGGTATAGAGAGTCATCTGCTGCCCCAAATGACAAAATTGTATCTAAATAGCCCAATTACAAAAAAGTACAGCAATGAAAAGGTAACAAGGATGGAACACAGTTTGGTTTCAGGGACCAGCTGAACTTCACTCTTTCTCTCCCTCCCTAGTTCTTGGTCTGTTCCATAGACCGTTGACACACTCTGAACACACGTACACTCTTCCACCCACCACAGTGTAGGTGGCAAACTAGCAAAGAGCATCTACCTCGGCAACCGGTGCCAACAGTGGTGTTTGGGCAGCTGGGAAGTAAGCCTGGACAAGTCTGATGATTTTTCTATGCTTTGGAGAGAATGTGCTTCTCGGAACAATACCAAGCTTGTTCTTTCCAGGGCTGCAGTATGTCTAAGAGGTTATTATTTTAGTTGTGTACAAATGAGAAGGCAGATCCTGCCAATTATACCTCTGCCTCATTGGCTTTAACTCCAAGTTAGCGAGTGAGTGGAGAGGAAGGTGCAGCCTCGGAAAGATAACAAAGCAAGGAAGTGTTTTCATGTGAAGAAGATCCCTTCTGAAAAAATTCACACTGGCTCAGAATGTAGGGTTGTTATCCCACTGTGCTTTGGTGCTTCTAACTTTGCCTAGTCCCCATACCACCACCTTCAAGTCTACTGCTGGATTTCCACCCCAATAAGCATTGGATTTCCACTGCTATATAGTTCAAGCAAGCAGGAAATCACAGCAAGTGAGGCAGTCATGTCATATTCGTCTCTTGGACTGCATAGTCCTTTTAATTCTCCTAAGTCTGAAGAGACTTCAGACTAACTCCTCTGTCATGTATGGAAGTTCATTTGTTGCCAAGTTCTCTGGACTTCTACTCTAAATCCTGTTGTGATGATAAACAAGGAATCTGGATGGAACACATGCAAAGTTTAAGTCAACCCTGACTTACGAATGAAGGCAAATATATTTGTTCCAGGATTTATTTGTTTGTTTGTTTGTTTGTTGAGCATGTATTAGGTAACAAATATAAGTATAATCATGATTATGATTACATGACATGGTATGAATAAAAGGGAGAATTTAGGACAGGGATGGTAGGCATGTTGGTGCGCTTATGCATGCCCCTTAAAGACCTCTTAGGAACGGGGTGAGGTCAACAGTAGACAGTCTGAGGTTAAGGGGAAGAAACCACAGAGTCAGATAGTACATTCCAGGCATTGAGCACTCTGTTGCTGAAGTTGTATTTCCTGCAATCGAGTTTGGTGTGATTTACCTTGAGTTTGTATCTATTGTATGCTCGTGTATTGTTGTGGTTGAAGTTGAAGTAGTCATTGATGAGTAGGACATTGCAATGGATAACTTTATATACTACACTTAGGTCGGACCGAAGGAGATGTAGTTCTAAGTTGTTCAAGCCTAAAATTTCAAGTCTGGTGGCATAAGGTATTCTGTTGCGAGTACAGGAGTGGAGGACTCTTCTCGTGAAATATCTCTGGACTCTCTCAATTGTATTAATATCCGATATGGAATGAGGATTCCAGACAGATGAGCTGTATTCGAGAATTGGTCCAGCAAATATTTTGTATGCTTTAGTTAGTAGAACAATATTACTGGAGAAAAAGCTATGCAGGATTACGTTAACAACTCTTAATGCCTTTTTGGTTATGTTGTTACAGTGGGCTCTGGCACTTAGTTCATTCGAGATGAGTACTCCAAGGTCCTTGACAGAGTGGGCATCATCTACAAGGTCTTATCCATTCAGCTTGTGTTTTATTTTCTGATTTTTTTTTTTTTTTTGCCAATATATAAGACAGATAATGTTTTGCCAATATGTAAGGATAATGTTGCAAGATCCAATCTGGGTTGATCACCAGGATCAGTGTTGTGGTTAGCCGGAAGCAGGTGCAGATGGCTGAGCAGAGCGAGGACTCAGATGAGGGGCCAGGACCATCAGGGAGTGGACTGCTGCCTTCAGAGATTGTAGGAGCTGGCAGCAGTGATGAAGAGGTTCCCGAGGAGCCTGCACCAAGTGCGTGTGCGCAGGATTGCTCATAGGAAAGAACAGTTACAACAGCATGGGCAACTCGGGAGTAAGGAGTAAGGCTGAAAGGTAATGGCCCATCCTTCAAGAAGATAAAAGCCAGCTGTGAAACAAACATTCTTTGCAGAAGGCAAAGACGTTTTGAAACTCCAGTCTCATGGACATTCCAGTGACCTGAGTTTGTATTTGAAGATTCTTGTATTGCAAATTTTTCTTGTCTGTTATCTTTTGGCAAGTCTTGCACAGTTTGGCAAGGCTTGTGCTTATCACAGCTAATTATTTTGCATAAACATTACAAGGTTTCTGTTCTATTTGGATTGTGTTTGTTTTGTTGGAAAAGGGCGTGGGTCAGAACAACCAGAGGTTTTGTCTTCCTGAGATTGAATCCCTCAACCCTGACTTGTCTCTTGAAATTTTCTTTCAGCTATGGCTGAATTTAACATCACACTATGCCATGGTGTAGCTAAATAAGTTGGAACTGGCTGAGGTGTACAACATACTAAGCCAAAACCGATACAGACCTTTTTTATGGCTTAACATGATGTGTGAAGCCAGATTTGGCTTGAACAAAGAGGCGTCTCCATTCTGACACCCCTCCCCCCAAAATATTTTTCTCAGCAAGTCTAGTTGTTTACTCTATTTTTCATCCTTCGTTGCTGCCATGGGAAATGGGTAATTTATTGAAGAAAATGCAGATGAACAGGTACGGGGTTGCAAGGACTCAATTTTCTTTCAAGGTCATTTATCTCTTTTTCAAAAAGTGCCCAAGTTATTCAAATCTTCTAGGTAGGCTATAATAAAACATATAATGCAATCTCTTCCCCCGCTTTGTTATATTCTGCTCTTTCTTGCTGGAGGGTACCTTTATTTCATTCTTGTTCCATGGTGTATCTTGTTTTATTCTTACCTTATTCAACCATCAAACAGGGTTCTATTGGATACCAGAATAACTGGCTAGGAAGTTCGTCACCAAAGGGATGAAATATCCATAGAAATCTTACCACTTAAGAGTTTTATTTGTCCTCATGCATTTTTCTTTTGAGAATATTATACCATCTTCTCCCCATCAGCAATTTTTCTTAGGGTTGCATTATTCATCTGAATTGGGCTGTGTCGGTTCATGATTCCACCGCTCTGTTTTGCTTTCCCCTCTGATTTCTCATTTTCTACCGATCTCCGCGCTTGAAATTTCCAGAGACTGAAAATGTTTATTGTTCTTTAACATCTCTGCTACATTTTTTTGCTACCAGCCCTCTGATCTCAGAAAGAACAATCTAAAAATAAATCCTGAGTTGGCCAAGGCAAATGAAATATACCGAACCTTTGGGAACATCGCTGGTGACTGACAGCTTGGATCATAAAATGTGGCTTAGGAAGAGGGACCTAGTTGGCCAATGATTTAATTGGTTTTGGTTTAGTGTATTGAGTACACTCAACTGTAATGACATGCAAAGCATAATTGATGACTTAGTCCCATGCCTTATACATGGCTTATCGATTTTATTCTTTGGAAGTGAGAATATTTAGTTCTCCACAAGCTTTCTCTAGAGAGAATGGCAGAAAAGGTTCACCAGAGGTCTGTCAAATGTTACAGCATAAAATAGATTTTTTTTTTAAAAAAAAAAATCATAATAATCCATAGGTGGGCCTTTCAAGAAGCATTATCTAGGGAGGGTTTCTTAGAAAGAGCTGAAAGCTGTTCTTATTTATATAGTAATACGCAAACATGATCATTAGAATTGGCTTCAGGAGAAAAGACTTGAATGGAGTGACTTATATTTACCTGCACACTCCAAAGTCTACTTTCTCTATTTAGTCATTCATTTTGTAAGACTTATTGGCTGCCCACTCTATGACTCTGAACAATTCATTCTCATAGTCTGGTATCTATTGCTCGGTCTGGTCTTGTTGCTTTGACTTAAATCCAAATAGTTATGGATCTGGATTGTAATTCCCCTCCCCCTCTAAAGAATTATAAATCAACCTTCGGTTAGGTAGCACCATTAACTACAACAGGTTCTGTGCTTGCAAAAAAGAAAGGATGCATTCCAGTAATTCGAGTAAAAAAAATAAATAAAAAATAAAGTCCTACAGTAAATTAACCTTTGACAAATACTTAAATCAAAACAATTTAATTTAGAATGGGTTAGAAAATATTTTGGCTCAGGACGAAAAGTCACCAGTCTGCTTGGGCTGTTAGCCTCCCAACTGCTGGAGTCATTAATTTTGATTTAATAATAATAATAAAAAGTAATAATGCACAATCAGTTGAGTTGGTAGCTGTCTGAGATAGTTACAGATGGTGATCGTATGACCCTGGGAAACTGCAACTGTTGTAAATACATGGCAAGCAGCCAAGGGTCTAAATTTTGATCACTTGATGATGGGGATTGTTATGCCCCTGCTGGAATCTGAATCCAAGGAGGAAGATGAACAGCTGACAGATAATGGGAGTGTGGCTCTGTTGCCTGTGGAGGAAGGCCAAAGTCTGGCTGGGCAGAGCAGGGAAGAGATAGAACAAGGGAGAGGGAGTTCAGAGGAAGAACCCACCCCCTCTTTATCCTAGGGCATGCAGGGAGGAACGGAGAAGAGAGCAACATGGGTTATGGGGAAGGAAAAGGCCCTGATTCCCTTCATTAGCCACACCTGGGAATGAGAGTTTAAAATAAATGCATGCTGAGTGCAGCAGCTGCTGGGAGCAAACATGAATTCATCTTGTGTTGACTTTGGTTATCTATGTTCCTGGCATCTTCCCAACTGTGTTGAGCTATTGCAGTGCCTTCATGACTGGAATTCTTGCTTCTGCCCTGTTGGACTAATTATCTCATTTTGCCTTCATTGGACTTATAGTTAAGTTTTTGTTGACCACGTTTTGGACTTGGTTCTCTGCAGCCAAAGGCTGTTCCTAGGAGAGTTTTTCTCCAGCCAGAAGATAACCAGGACATTGAGGGCAAGGTTGGAGCTAATAAAGGGACTCCTACTGATTATCTGACTGTGTTGCCTTTGCGCCATGCCCCTTTGGGTCATCACAGTGATGCTATGACAGTTATACGCACAAGGACCAAGGTGAGACATAAGTACCTTGATCCACATATTAAGCATATGGCCCAGTGGAAGGCCCATATTAAAACAACATACCTCATATGTGTGGCCAGAATCTGAAAATGACATTTAATACAGCACAATTTCTGACTAAAATGGTCTGACTGAGATCAGCATATGTGGGCCTGATCGGGGTAGATTGCAGGGGTTATACAGAAATATAATTTTATGTCATTTTATTCTATTTTATATGTTTATGTATCAAATTATTGTATTTTATCCTATTTTCATTTTAAATTGTTTGTTCAGAATTTTATTGGTAATATGCGTTTGAACCTGTACATTGATATGGCCTATAGGCTAATCAATCAATCAATATATATACATATATGTGCAGGGACTTCTTATAAGTCACTTTTTCCACTGCTGTTGTAACTTTGAACAGTTCTAAAAAAACAGCTGTCAAGGATCTTATTTTCGATAGAAATATCACTTTAAATAGTGCACATTCAAATAATGTGATTATTCCATGGGATTCCTTAACCACACTACTCGAGATCTACCTGCTCAGGAGGAGGCATTTGAGCACCTAAATTCACTGCCACATTCAATACCTGGACTAGACGGAGGAGAATAGGATTTTCAATAAATTATAACCTATATAAGAACCTCTGGAATCTTTACATAAAAGGGGTAATATAGAGAGACTGTTATAAAACTGAGGTCTAACGACTTATCCTAGCTCTTTGCCAATTTCCAGTCAAGTTAACAGCCCAATGACAAGTTCACGATTTGGTTGCGAGCCAATTAATTCAGGATTAAGATTCATTTCCTGCCTTGTTTACCTTCATTCCCCAACATTTCCCTGCCAACCGTCTTCCCTTTACTGAACTCTAGTTCCTGAGGGATGATTTCCTAGACACTCACAAAGCACCTGGTCTACAGTGGTTGTGAAAACTAAAGTTGAGTAATATTGCTGGAACCACTTCACAGTTGAGGAGAAGGGTTATATTTGGAACTCTTATCAACACAGAGAATGCTTTGTCTACTGTGGCCATCAAATATTTGATGCAGTTTATCCAAATCAGTTAATCCAATATTCCCACTTCCAGTAGCGATTTATAAGCATTAATCTAAAACAAAGGCATTAAGAAGAATATAATCCCACCCAGATTTGCTCAGGAGACTCATCTGATGTCAGTGGAGGACAGATCTACCAATGCTTACAGATGGCAGTGTTATGCCTCCATAATGCAAGACTTCAAATACCAGTTGCTAGGTGACCCAGGTATGAATTTATTCCTTTTTTAGGGGCTCTGCAGAGAAGAGCAACAAAGAGGATTAGGGGACTGGAGGCTAAAATATATGAAGAACGGTTGCAGCAACTGGGTATGTCTAGTCTGATGAAAAGAAGGACTAAGGGTGACATGATAGCAGTCTTCCAGTATCTCAGGGGCTGCCCCAAAGAAGAGGGAGTCAAACCATTCTCCAAAGCACCTGAAGGCAAGACAAGAAGCAATGGGTGGAAACTAATGAAGGAGAGAAACAACCTAGAACTAAGGAGATATTTCCTGACAGAACAATTAACCAATAGATCAACTTGCCTCCAGAAGTTGTGAATACTCCAACACTGCAAGTTTTAAAGAAGAGGTTGGATAACCATTTGTCTGAAGTAGTATAGAGTTTCCTGTCTAAGCAGGGGGTTGGACTAGAAGACCTCCAAGATCCTTTCCAACTCTATTCTATTCTATTCTATTCTATTCTATTCTATTCTATTCTATTCTATTCTACTCTACTCTATATCCCCTTCTCTATTCCATTCCACTCCATTCTATACCTCTTAGATTATCATAATCACTTTACAAGAACACCAACTGGCCGAGACAAGTTTATCACTTGGTTCAGCAAAATTTTCCTTATTTTAAATGTATACAACAACATTTTTATTTTCAATTTGGTTTCTTCTTCTGAAATATTAGATTTCAGTACAACTTCCACTATCATAGAAGAGAATATTTGTAGTTCAGGGTTGAACTATGATCTTGGTGTTCTCCAAGCTTGATTGTTTTCTTACAGATGTCTCGCTACCCAACTAGGTAGTAACACCTTTTTTTGCTAGCAATCAAAACTCAGAAAGGCAGAGATTAATACTAGACCAACAGCCAAAAAATAAACGATACCCCAATTAAGGAACTATCGACACTGACAAACAAGCTAACAGTAAACAACAGCTTAATCAAGGAATCTCCAAGAACACCCCCACCAATACTGACAAGATATAGTCAGACTAATATATAAAAAAAGAACAGGACCTTCTCCCTTGTACCACTGATGACTTTATTTAGCTGGGTAATGAAAGATCTGCAAGAAAACAATCATGCTCAGAGAGCACCAAGGACCTCATAATTCCACCATCACCCCAGGATTAACAGTTGGAAGGGATGTTTTAGGTCATCTAGTCCAACCCCCCACCCAAGCAGGAGATCCTACATCATTTCTGACAGATGGCAGTCCAATCTCTTCTTGAAAGCCTCCAGTGATGGCGCTCCCACAACTTCCGAAGGCAACTTCTGTTCCATGGATTGATTGTTCTCACTGTCAGAAAGTTTCTCCTTGTTTCCAGGTTGAATCTCTCCTTGTTCAATTTCCATCCATTATTCCTTGTCTGGCCTTTGGGTGCTTTAGAAAATAGCTTGACCCCCTCCTCCTCTCTGTGGCAGCCCCTCAAATATTGGAAGACTGCTATCGTGTCTCCCTTGGTCCTTCTCTTCACTAGATGAGCCATGCCGATGAAATTAACAGGGTTTGTTACATCTGGATAGCATCAGATGGAGGAAGGAGAATTGGATTTTTTTGGGGGGGGGGGGTTGAAAAAAAAAAGCCAATGACAAATGTCACAAATCAATAAAAAGTACCCCTTTGGAGAGCTTGGCAGTGCCAGATGTCCCAGAAGCTACTGCTAACCTTGCTTCTATTCCTCTGCAGGTGTGCCTGCTAAGCTGTGTTGGAGCAAGTGACTAAACCCAGTGAACACAAAAGAAACATCCCGTTTTGGATGTTAACTTCAGTCATCAGAGACAGACAATGCTGCCAGTGGCATAGAAGGAGAGGGGGCGGAGAAAGGGTTGCTGCCAGCTCCATTGTTCACAAGTGAATAGTTCCTCCAGAGGGTTATTGAGCCAATTGCTTGGTGTGGCCAAAGACAAGATGATGGATTAACAACACATACAGTGTCCAAGATAAAAGAATGGTGGAAGTTCACTTCGGGGGTTGTTAAAAATGCTAATCTGGTTTAGTTAACAAAAGCTTAGTGCAACTGGGAAAAAGGTTGGGGGGAATAGACTTCATACCCGGATGTGATGCAAATCGCAATGTTTGTTCTCATCTTGCCTTGCCTGTAAATTATAGTTAGTTGCAACCTTGGGAAGTCATCTTGACAACCTATTGTTAGAGGCAAAACAAGTCTTTAAATTTCAAAGCAATCCCCTCCCCCCCCCAAAAAAAACCAACCCCCCCAAAAAAACAACGATATGCCCACATTGCAAATGTTCAAATTAATATGCCACAATTTGTTGGTTCTACACGTTTTTCTGGAACCCTTGAAAAGAAGGTTGAAAACTTTCTTTGCCCTTAAATAGTCCAGCCAGCCAGATTCCATTTTTCTGGCCGCGTGGAAATGGACCTGTGGAAGTAGAAGCATCTTAGCTTCCCTCTCTTTGAGGGATTCAGCTTTGAAAACAACAACAACCACAACAGAACACCAGGCTTTTGTGAACAGCTGTGTGGGATGACCGTTAAGGCATGAAAAGGAAACAGACATTCCTATCCCAATATACAGAGATGGGTTGAAAAACATTGTGATAAGGTTCATAATGGGATTTTTCGCTCAGCTCTTTTTCCATGGAACATGAGAAGAAAGATCTCAACACAATTTCCTTTTAGCCTGAATTTGGCAGCTACTCACCAAGCAGAGTAACAACTTCATAAAACACAGCTTAGATGAATTTTAATGCAACCATAGCAGCTTATCAGAAGCAAAGAAATAGACCTCAAGACTGTCCTCTCAGGAATTTTTGACAGAATCAACAATTTTATTTGGATGCCAGATTTTTAAAGATCCTCCCCCCCCCCCCCCACAAAATACTTTGCCATAATAAATGCTCTCCTGTCTGTAAATTCTAGAGCTGCTCCTGGGGAATTTTCTTTAATTTCTACAACTGGGAAAAGTCATGTTGACATTCTAGGCCTAGAATTAACAGATATATGTAATGAGCAGATATGTAATCACTTTGTTTCTTAATGGAGCAAAAATAGTAATTAAGGAGCCTTGTCTGTGAGTCATTGCAGTTGCAGATCAAAGCCATAATGGTGATAATACATTTTATTTACATTAAAAAAAAACAACCCACCCAGCCATGCATAAAGCTTTCAGAATTTCCACAATAAATCCATGCTCAGCTAGCAATTATTCCTTGCTGGATATTAAAAGGAATAGAGACATCTGTCTACTTCTTATCCTGTCATTTTAAAAACTGAAATAACTAGCAGTCTAGGGGGAGGAAAATAGTTCAGAAGTTTGGCAGTCATGGCTTTGACACAAAACCTTATTTCTGTCTCTTAATACATTAGATTTTGGGTTTTTGTGACACAAATAACCAACAACAGGGCTAAAAATAAGAGGAAGAAATCACCACTTTGATTACAGAGGAGATTTGCTTCCACAAGTATTCATACATGTTGAGATGACCCGGGGTGTGGCATGAAGGCAACACAGTCAGATAAGACCATTTTAGTCAGAAATTGTGCTGTATTAAGTGTTGTTTTCAGATTCTGGCCACACATATGAGGTATGTTGTTTTAATATGGGCCTCTCACTGGGCCATGTTTAATATGTGGATCAAGGTATTTATCTCTCACCCCAGTCCTTGTGCATAAAACTGTCATAGCATCCCTGTGATGACACGGGGCATGGCACAAAGGCAACACAGTCAGATAATTAGTAGGAGTCCCTTTATTAGCTCCAATTTTGCCCCCAAGGTCCTGGTTATCTTCTGGCTGGACTCTCTCAGGAACAGCCTTGGACTTCAGAAAATTAAGTCCAAAACATGAGCAACACAAACTGTGACTTAAAGTCCAAACAAGCCAAATTGAGGTAATTAGTTTGGTAAGGCAGAAGCAAGAATTTCAGACTTTAAGGCACAGCAAAACTCACACAGTTGGGAAGACACCAGGAACACAGATAAGCCACAACACAGGATAAAGTCATGTTTGCTTCCAGCAACCTGTCACACACAGCCTGCCTTTCTTATCAACTGCTTTCCCAGCTGTAGCTAATAAAGGGAATCAGGGCCCTTTCCTCCCCCATAAGCCATGCAACCCATATTACTCTCTTCTCCGTTCCTCCCTGCGTGCCCTAGGATGTAGAGGGGGTGGGCCTGGTTCTTCCTCTGAACTCCCTCTCCCTTGTTCTACTTCTTCCCTGTTCTGCCCAGCCGGACTTTGCCCTTCCCCAGCCTCTTCCACAGCCAATGGAGCCACACTCCCATTCCCTGTCAGATGTCCGGCTTGCTCCTCAGATTCAGACTCCGACAAGGGCATGACGCCTGTGCTAAAAGATGGTGTGCTTCAGAATGGCTTCATAAATACTCCACACAAATGCACATAACCCAGAAACTCTGGTTTCTTAAATCATCATGACTAAGTGCTTGCAAAGCTACAACCAAATAAGTTGTGCTGTGAATTAACACAATGGCTGAAGACCATCAAGATACAGCCAGTCATGAACCTTAACTCAGTTGAGTTTTGCAATGTTTGTTATTATCGCCCAAGATCTGATAAATTCATATAGTGAAGGTTTGATGGTGGTCACTCTTCATGGGATAAAGAAGGGATGGTGTCCCTTCGCAGCATTCGTGCTTGACTTGAAAACTCTTCAAACTCTCTTGGTTGCAGCTGTTGGAAGCTAAAGACTTCCATAGTGAGAGTATACGTAGCTCTCGACCTACAACCCTAATGGAGGCCCAAATTTCTGTTGCTAAACGAGACAGTTTTTAAAGCAAGTTTGGCCCCCATTTTACGACCTTTCTTGCCACAGTTGTTAAGCGAATCACTGCAATTGCTAAGTTAGTAACACGATTGTAAAGTGAACCTTGCTTCCCCATTGATTCGGTTTGTTAGACCGTCGCAAAACAGGTTCACACAACCCTCAGACACTGCAACCATCATAAATATGAGTCAATGGCCAAGCATCCGAATTTTGATCACATGACAGTAAGGTTGCTGCAATAATTGTAAGCATGAAAAATGACGATAAGTCACTTTTTCAGTGCCACTGTAACTTAGAATGATCACTAAATGGAAAGGTTGTCAGCCATTCAAGCAAGAGGTTGACACCAGAGTGTGTAGTAAAAACATTGTAGTTCAGAAAGGAAAAGAAAGGCCAGCTACTCTCACCTCCTGAACAATACTGTGGCAACAACAAAATAACTGACCTGAAGTAACTCAGCCAGGGATTTTTGCACAGTCAGTTCTGGTACTTCATTCCAATTTCCGTGGCTGAAAATGCTTAATATCTTTTGCACCCAGTTCTAAATGCTGTATTTGTGCTGCTGATAAGCAGAGCAGGCAATCTAGGCTTGAGGCCTATCCTCTTGCAAACAAAACCAAGCTTCCAATCACTATCGTTCAGGACTGACTTGTAGGAACTGTGACAACAGCATGCCATTTAAAAAAAAAAAAAAAGATGTGCAAACATTGAATCTGTGTAAAAGATTTGCATGGTCCTCTGTGAGGAATCACAGCAATAAACTTACAGAATCATAAACAGTGTAGAGTAGAGTGGAATAGAATAAGGAATAAGAATAGAGTAGAGTAAAGTAGAGTAGAGTAGAATAGAATAAAGAATAAGAATAGAGTAGAAGAGAAGAGAATAGAATAGAATAGAGTAGAGTAGAATAGGGTAGGATAGAATAGAATAAGGAATAAGAATAGAGTAGAATAGAATAGAATAGAATAGAATAGAATAGAATAGAATAGAATAGAATAAGGAATAAGAATAGAGTAGAGTAAAGTAGAGTAGAGTAGAATAGAATAAAGAATAAGAATAGAGTAGAATAGAATAGAATAGAATAGAATAGAATAGAATAGAATAGAATAGAATAGAGTAGAATAGGGTAGGACAGAATAGAATAAGGAATAAGAATAGAGTAGAGTAGAATAGAATAGAATAGAATAAGGAATAAGAATAGAGTAGAGTAGAGTAGAATAGAATAGAATAAGGAACAAGAATAGAATAGAGTAGAATAGAATAAAATAGAATAGAATAAGGAATAAGAATAGAGTAGAATAGAATAAGGAATAAGAATGGAGTAGAATAGAGTAGAGTAGAATATAATAGAATAAGGAATGGAATGGAATGGACTAGACTAGACTAGACTAGAATGGAATGGAATAGGCTTTATTTAGCCAGGTGTGATTAGATACACAAGGAATTTGTCTCCGGTGCAGAAGCTCAATGTACATCCAAAGCAACAGAGTAATAATACTAATAATAAAAGCCATACCCCATCCCCAAATATTGGATTATTGTCCCCCACTTCGTCTGCACATCTTGGCTCCCTTGCATCTTCCTATGATGTTTCTTTCCCGCAGAAACCAAGTTGAAAGGATTCACAAATGGCACCAGCTTTCAAAGACAATAGGAGAACCCTATGCTAAGCTTTGGACATGAGCAGTCACAGGACTCTGTGCTTGGAGCGATAGCTGAGAACCAGTGGCCAAAGAGGAACTTTAAAAAGCTAGAATGTTCAGCCCATCACCCTCTCATGAACCAATAGGAAAGGGAACATGCATTCTGGGAGGTTAGATGTTGGAACAGAAACAGACTGGAACATTGCCTGTTTGTCTGGCAGAGTCACTACCATCACACAAAGCACACTGAGGAGGTGATGTGATGTTGACATGGAGGGCACAGAGGAGCTCCGGGAGGAAGAAAACATTGACAACTTGCTTAAGAAGCCAAAGATGCACATCAAAGCAAGAAGGTGTTGCTCTAGCTTTTCCTTTCAGCTTTCCTGCCTTGAAATTTTTCCAGGTGAATTTCTACAGTGCCGCTTTCTGTTAAGACGTTCGGTGATGTAGTTAAAGTTTATGATAGACAGGGGGGGGGGGAATAGCTAACCTCTGTAAATTTCTATTTATTGGAGGCAGAATAAATCTTTTGCACAGGGCCTGCCAGCTGAACATAAAACACGCCTCACTCAATACATGAAACAGAGTGATCATTTCCTGGGATTTCTGCAGAACTAAAAACCCTACTTCTCTTTCAACACAGAAGCGGTACAACAGCAATGAAGGGACACCCTTCCATCATTGTGTGTATCAGATAAAGTTTGAGAGACCTTGCCTGAACATGTTTTCAAAACTAAGCTCTCTTTTAAAATTATCCTATGGTTTGGAAGCAATCCCACACCCCAGCAGGAAAGCAGCACCGGTAGCTTTGATAACCTGCATGCAGCTGCATAGAAATATTGCAGAATTATTATTGCAATTAACGTTCCCAAACAATAAGCTTCTCTGAATTCGGCTTATGTCTTGATCAGCAAAGAGTTTGAACAAAACTTCTGAAAAAGTTTGCAAAGCTGAGCTCGGCTGCTTTTTTTTTTTTTTTTCTGAAA
>JAUCBL010000161.1:267500-308107 GCA_033807585.1 Hydrophis major | reverse complement strand
CCACTGGGGCAGGTTTGGAGAAGCGAAAAAGAGGGGTGGCATTTATTTGGGGAGTGGGCCGTGGGGGGTGGGTAGAATTGATAACACATCTTGCCAAATAGAGGAGAATATTTGTGGCTTTGAACTATGGGGACCTGGGGTCTGAGCCAGGTGGTTTCTTTGCAGACGTTTCGTGAACCAGCTAGGGAACGTCATCAGTGCTAGAAGGAAGAGGGGGTTGTGGGGAAGAGGAGGAGGAAGAGGAGGCAGAGAAGGAGGAAGAGGAGGAGGAGAAAGAAGAGGAGGAGAAAGAAGAGGAGGAGGAGGAGAGGAGGAGGAGGAAGAGGAGGAGGAAGAGGGGGGTTGTGGGGAAGAGGAGGAGAGGAGGAAGAGGAGGCAGAGAAGGAGGAAGAGGAGGAGGAAGAGGAGGAGGAGGAAGAGGAGGAGGAGGAGGAAGAGGGGGTTGTGGGGAAGAGGAGGAGAGGAGGAAGAGGAGGCAGAGAAGGAGGAAGAGGAGGAGGAGGAAGAGCAGGAGGAGAAAGAAGAGGAGGAGAGGAGGAGGAGGAAGAGGAGGAGGAGAAAGAGGGGGTTGTGGGGAAGAGGAGGAGAGGAGGAAGAGGAGGCAGAGGAGGAGGAAGAGGAGGAGGAGGAAGAGAAAGAAGAGGAGGAGGAGGAAGAGGAGGAGGAGGAAGAGGAGGAGGAGGAAGAGGAGGAGGAGGAAGAGGAGGAGGAGAAAGAAGAGAGAGGAGAGAAGAGGAGGTGGAGGAAGAGGAGGAGAGGAGGAGGAGGAGGAAAGGAGGAGGAGGAAGAGGAGGAGGAGAAAGAAGAGGAGGAGGAGGAAGAGGAGGAGGAGGAAGAGGAGGAGGAAAGAGGAGGAGGAGGAGGAGGAGGAGGAAGAGGAGGAGAGGAGGAGAAGGAAGAGGAGGAGGAGGAAGAGGAGGAGGAGGAAGAGCAGGAGGAGAAAGAAGAGGAGGAGGAGGAAGAGGAGGAGGAGGAGGAAGAGGGGGTTGTGGGGAAGAGAAGGAGAGGAGGAAGAGGAGGCAGAGGAAGAAGAGGAGGAGGAAGAGGAGGAGGAGGAGGAGAAAGAAGAGGAGGAGGAGGAAGAGGAGGTGGAGGAAGAGGAGGAGAGGAGGGGGAGGAGAGGAGGAGGAGGAAGAGGAGGAGGAGAAAGAAGAGGAGAAGGAGGAAGAGGAGGAGGAAGAGGAGGAAGAGGAGGAGGAAGAGGAAAACTGTGGGGTCCTTGGTGCTTTCTGACCTTGGCTATTTTCTGGCCGACGTTTCATGACCCAACTGAGGAACATCATCGGTGCTAGAAATGCAAAACAGCAACAACACCCCTTCCTTTCTAGCAATGATGCTGTTCCCTACTTGGGTCATGAGACGTCCGCAAGAAAAGACCCAACCTTAGCCAGCGCCCCCCTCCTCCCAATACCAGTGCACATCATGGCATAAATTTGCCATGGTGAATGAGCCAAAGCCGCACTCTCCCTGTCCCCTGTCATTTGGCGCTCTGACCTCACGACTGTGTCACATCCACCACGCCTGCTGGCGGCCACCCATGACCGCGGTGTGGCCTTCCTTGCCTTTAAGATCTTCCGCCCACCGTCATTTTTGGCTGTACCTGCGGGACACTAAAACACGCCTAGCTGGCTGGCTCGGTTCCCTTGCCAGCGGAAACATGCCTTTCCTGCCTGCATTTGGGGAAGGAAGTGTAGAATGTGCTTATTACGTTTTGTGCATGATTATAGTGGTTGTTGCTGTTTTGGTTGCTGGGTTGTTTTTAATAGCCAGCCAGATGTCCAGACCGGCCTTTTCATCCACCTCTCCAGTCCTTCTCAAACCCCCTAAGTCAGGCAGATGTGGCTCTTTGATGTGTTAAATAAAAGGTATCGTTGCAGAAATGGAAGGTGTGTTTTTATTTATGATAAGTTGCTTTCCAAGCCAGCCAGATGTTCAGACTGGGGTTTTTATTATAATTTTGGTTCCCCTTCTCTGGTCCTTCCCAAACTCCCCTAAAGTAGGCAGATGTTTTGGTGGTTTTTAAACAGGGAAACTCTATTATTGCAATGGGTTGCAAACAGCCAGATGTTCCACGTGCAGTTGGTCTGTTTTACCCACCTTCCCAAACTCCTAAGCTAGGCAGATGTGGCTAACAGTTAACAGGTCATCAGAGTTGGGAAGGTACATTGTGAGGTCATCTAGTCCAACCCCTGCCCAAGCAGGAGTCCCTACGCCATTTCTGACAGATGGCAGTCCAGTCTCTTCTTGGAAGCCTCCAGGATTCCCACAACTTCTCTTCATTGGTTGATTGTTCTCCCTGTCAGAAAGTTTCTCCTTATTTCCAGGTTAAATCTCTTTTTTTTTCAGTTTCCATCCATTATGCCTTGTCTGGCCTTTGGGTGCCTTGGAAAATAGCTTGATCCCCCTTCCTCTCTATGGAAGCCCCTCCAATATTGGAAGATGCTCTCCTGCCTCCCCTGGTCCTTTTGTTCATGAAAATCAGATGAAAGTCAGATGAACAGAGTTGGAAGGGACCTTGTAGGCCATCTAGTCCAACCCCCCACCCTCAAATATTGGAAGGCTGCTCTCCTGCCTCCCCTGGTCTTTCTCTTCACCAGACTAGCTAAGCCCAGATCCTGCAACCGTTCCTTGTATGTTTTAGCCTCCAGTCCGCTAATCATCCTGGTTATTCTTCTCTAGAGTCTCATCATCTTTTTTATAATGTGGTGACCAAAACTGGATGCAGTCCTCTAGGTGTGGCCTTACTAAGGCTTTACAGGGTGGTATTAGTACTTCCCTTGATCTTGATTGCATCCCTCTGTTAATGCAACGTATTATTGCGTTGGCTTTTTTGGCTGCTGCTGCACACGGCTGGCTCCTCTTTAGCTGGTTGTCCACTAAGACTCCAAGATCCCTCTCACAATTCCTGCTATTGAACCTGGTTTCACCCAGTTTATATGTGTCCTTTTGATTTTTCTTGCCTAAGTGTAGGACTTTACTTTTGTCAACGCTGAATTTCATTTTATTAGATACGGCCCAGGGTTCTAGTCTGTCAAGATCCCTCTGGATCTTGAGCCTATCTTCTTGGGTGTTGGCTATTCCTGCCAGTTTAGTCTCCTCTGCAAACTTGGTAAGTTCCCCTTCTATTCCCTTATCTATGTCATTAATGAAGATATGGAAGAGTCCTGGGCCTAAGAGGTAACCTTGTGGCACCCCACTGATTCCTTCCCTCTATGGAGACTTGGACCCATTAAGGACTACTCCTTGAGAAGGGTTTGCCAGCTGATTTCGAGTCCGTCGAGTGGTGGTGACTGTTTGATGATGTTAAGGGAGGGAAGCTCTGTTATTATGGTCAGTTGCAAAACCAGCCAGATGTTGAGACTGGATTTGACCTGTTTACCCACCCCTGGAGTCCTTCCCAAACATCTGGGAGAGACAGATGTTTGGCAGTGTGGTTGAAGGACTCCCTGAAGGATGTCAGCTCTTCCAACCCAAGCTGCCTTTTGCAATTGACCGATGCTGAATTTGGTCAAAGCCGACGGTGTTCAAGGGATGTTCCCAGATGTTTGGGGCTTGCACCCAAGGGGCCTCTCACTATTATTGTTCGTTGCACACTGAGCCAGGTGTTCAAGCTGGATATGGCATTTTTGGACTACCTATGGAGTCCCTTCCCAAACACCCAAGATAGGCCGGTGTGGCTCAAAGCTGCATTATTATTTTTATAGAAGGTTTCCAAGTCATCCAGATGTTGAGACTGGATTTAGCCTTTTTATCCACCTCTCCAGTCCTTCCCAAGGACCCAGGAGAGACAAATGTGGATGTTTGATGCGGTTAAAGGTCTCCTGGTGAAATGTCAGCGGTTCCAAATCAAGTTGCCTTCTCTTTCTTTCTTTCTTTCTTTCTTTCTTTCTTTCTTTCTTTCTTTCTTTCTTTCTTTCTTTCTTTCTCTTTCTCTCTCTCTTTCCTCCCTCCCTCCCTCCCTCCCTGCTTCTTTCCTTTCTTCCTTTTCTGCATCCCTTCCCTTTCCCTCCTTCCTTCTTTCCATTAAACACAGTTGGCCAATAAAGAATTCATTCATGTATTCATTCATTCTCCATTCCCTCCTTCTTTCCTTCTTTCTTTTTCTTTCACTCTCTCTTTTTCCTCCCTCCCTCCTTCCTTGCTTCTTTATTTCCCTCCTTTTCTCCATCCCTTCCCTTTCCCTCCTTCCTTCTTTCCTTTAAACATACTTGGCCAATAAAGTATTCATTCATTCATTCACAGCCTTGAAAGAGCTGACTCTAATCTGGGACAATTAGCTTTAATGACTCTTGGCTATGAATGAGCAGAATTCAAAGAGATGCAACGTTTCGATGAAGTCTCGTTCATCATCTTCAGGCTTGTGTCTTCAGCTCTGTGCTTCTCACTCTGAGAAGCACAGAGCTGAAAACCAAGCCTGAAGATGATGAACGAGACTTCATCGAAACGTTGCCTAGATACTTCCAATCTTATGCGGGAGAAAACCCAAATAACCAAAGACCCACATACAAATTGTTAAGTCTGGAGCATGGGTGCGAATGATGGAGACGAGCCGGTAGAAACAGTGAACTTCAAACTCTTTATTTACATGGTGTGACAGCTCAAACTGGAGGGCTGCTATAGCCTTCCTTATATAGGCAACTTATTAACTATTCAACCAATAGTAATTCTGGAGCGCTAGCTCCGTTAACCAATGAGAATGGCCTGTTAATGGCCAATCAGATGTTCCTGAACGGACCAATCCGATCCTGCCATTAATAGCCAATCAGAAGTGCAGGGCCAGAACCCTGGACTTGACTTCAAGCTCAAGATAACTTTATTAGTATTATTCATTCACAACACCCCTTTCCCCCGGCTTCTGCCCACGGGGCGCGGTTACATAGTCCTTAAGGTAGGACGGCTGTTTTGTTAGTCTTTTCGATTTTCTCAAAGTGCCTGGTGGTTGGCTGCACTTCTGCTGAGGTAGATCGTTGTTTATCGGTAGGGGTGTTTCTGGTTCCGAGTTTGCGTTCTCGTCGTCACCAATATCACTGGCCACTCCCCGAGGTGAACTCACTCCGGTCCCTGGTTCCTGTTCCTGCGTTTCAGTCCCATTATCAGTTTCTTCAAAAAGGTTTCCCTCTAATTGCAATTCGCTTTCCTCTGTATCTCCCCCCCCCCCTCAGTTTGGTCATAAGGGAGTTCGGAATGCGCAACGGTAGCCGCGATCGTAGTTGATCTATGTGGCGCTTCCAAAGTCTGTCGTCAGGGCACTGAACGAGGTATGATCTTGGGCCGGTTACACGGATTACGGTCGCTTCTACCCACAGTGGATCGCCCGATAAGTTTTTAGCGAATACTAAATCGCCTACCTGGAAGGTACGGCATTGGCCGCTGGATCCGAGTGGTTTTTCTGGTCTGTAGGCTAGGTGTAACTGATCGAGGTGGGAGCGGAGCTTTCGTCCCATTAGCAGCTCGGTGGGAGTTTTGTTGGTGACGCTGTAAGGTGTGATGTGTTGTAGGAAAAGGATCCGGTTGATTTTCTCATTGATGTTGTCGTAGTCAATCTTTTGAAGAGTCTTTTTGACGAATTGTACCATGCGCTCAGCCCTACCGTTGGCCGCAGGATGTGCAGGTGAAGTGAGCGCATGTCGAATACCGCGGTCCGCCAGGTACTGCTCAAAAGACAGCGCGGTAAACTGGGGCCCGTTGTCAGATACCAGATCGTCTGGTAATCCGTGGGTTGCAAACAGTCTTTCCAGTCTTTTGATGACCGCGTCAATGGTCGTGTTGCTATTCGGTGAATCTCGAGCCAATTCGAGTAGACGTCGACGGTTAGCAAAAACGTGTGGCCTTTGGTCGGCCCAGCAAAGTCCAAATGGATGCGGGACCAGGGTCCCCGCGGTGTCTCCCATTCAGTTGGGGTTGCCTTTGGTGGAGCGTTGCTTACTTCTTGGCATCTCCTGCAAGTTTTAACCCACGATTCGATTTGTCTGTCGATGCCTGGCCACCATGCGTAGATTCGTGTGAGGCCCTTCATGCGCACGATGCCAGGGTGGCCATCATGCAAGGTTCTTAGCAGTGTCTGTTGGAGTCGTTCTGGGATAACGACTCTATCGCCCCAGATGATACAGCCCTTCTGCGAGAACAATGTTTGATGACTTTTGAATGGTGCAAAGTCGTCTGGTACTTGGTCCAATGGCCATCCGCATTCCACCCGTGTGAGGACTCGCGCCAAGATGGGGTCGCATTTTGTTTCTCTCACGATGTCATGGGCAGTTAATGGCAGCGTGTGGAGTATCTCGATCTGCAACGCTGTCATCGTTGGTGCAGAATCATTGATAGTTTCAGGGAGCAGTGTACGGCTCAGCGCGTCGGCCTGGGGAATGGCTTTACCAGGACGATATTGTAGCCGATAATTGTAGGCAGCCAAGAATTCTGACCAGCGGGTCGTTCTGGGAGAAAGTATGTAGAGAGTTGGCTTGTCCCCAGCGATGATCCCCAGCAATGGTTTGTGGTCAGTTACAATGGTGAAAACCCAGCCGTACACATACTCTTGAAATCTTTTAATAGCTGATACAATTGCCAGGGCTTCTTTATCGATCTGGCTGTAATTTCGCTCGGTTTTCGAGAGTGTCTTTGAGAAGTAAGCAACAGGGGCTTTGTTACCGTTAGGCAACACATGGCTCAAAATGGCGCCCACTCCAAAAGGCGATGCATCACATGTAATGTTTATTGGCAAAGTCTCATTGTACTGCATTAGTATGGTGTCCGAAGTCAGTAGTTTTTTCACATTACGGAACGCCTGCTCTTCTTTGTGACCCCATACCCAAATTGCTTTTTTATCTAGTAGATGATGTAAAGGTTCAGCGACAGTCGCCTTGTGTAGCAAGAATACATAATAAAAATTGATGAGGCCTAAGAATGCCTGGAGGTCGGTCTTGTTCTGGGGTCTGGGAGCGTTTTTTATTGCTCTCAATTTGCTATCGGTAGGGTGAATACCCTGACTGTCAATTAAGTACCCTAAAAATTCAACACGATCGGTACACAGTTTGCACTTATTTCTTTTGACTTTCAAGCCTGCTTCCTGGAATTTTCATAATACTAGTCTTAAACTCTCCCGTAAGATTTTTAGAGTGGGGGCGGCAATGAGCACATCATCAAAATAGGGGACAATGCCCTTGATCCCCTGCAATAGTCTCTCCATTAGGCTCTGAAAGATCCCCGGGGCCACACTGATTCCGAATTGAAGCCGCGTACACTTGAAGGCACCTCGGTGTGTTACGATAGTCTGTGCCTGTGCCGTTTTTTTTCATCAACCGGCAGTTGCTGATAAGCCTGAGCTAAGTCTAGTTTAGCGAAGACTTTTCCGCCCCCCATGGAATGGAGGAGGTGTTGTACCACCGGCTCCGGATATGGGTTCTGTTGCAGGGCGTGGTTTAGGGTGGCTCAGTAGTCCCCACAAATTCTAATGGAGCCGTCCGGCTTAATTGGTGTCACAATCGGCGTTTCCCATGGGGAGTGGTCAGTTGGCTTTAACGCTCCCTGGCAATCAACTTATCAAGCTGCTCGTCGATTTTTGGCTTTAGAGCGAACAGAACTCGACGAGGCTTAAGGCGGATGGGAGCTATCTTTGGATTAAGGCTAAAGGATATTGGGGTCCCCTTGTACTCGCCTAGCTTTTCCTCGAAGACGTCCCTGAATTTGTGGGCGAGGTCTTCCTCCCAGTCACTGCCGCTGATTCGGTTTATGCCAGCCACTTCAATGCCAAGTGGTACGAACCATTGCAGGCCTAACAGACTAGGCCGGTCCTTTTCGATCACCGTCAGGGGTAAGTATGCTGTGCGGTTCTTGAATGCAACCCGGACTCGACTGGATCCTGCGACTGGAATTCGGTTCCCCTGGTAGTTCTTTAACACGAGCCGTTGGAATTGAAGGTCTTGGCACTGGATAGTGGGGATGAGTTGCTTGGGGGTCTTCCATGAGACCATTGAAAGAGACGATCCCGAATCAACTTCCATTTGGCAAGGCCGATTTTCAATGTTCACGTTGACCCGAATTTTCTTAGCGTCTATTGAAGAGGCGTAGCCGATAGTGAGTGTTTGGTGGGCCTCTTCCCGCCTCGTTAGGTGATTCACGGGTCAGTTTCCGTAGGAGTGGTTTACTGGTTCTCGCCTTACAGGGCTATTCCTGTCGATTGGCGGAGATTGGTTCCTTTCGAGGTCTGGCTGGGTCCGAGGAAGCTTCTGCAGACCCATTTGATGTGGCCTCGTTTCCCGCACTCGTGGCAGAGCGCGTTGCGGAATTTGCAGTCGGAGCAGTAATGGTTGGCCCTGCAGCCAGCGCACGGTTGCTGGGACTTTGGGTATCGTTCCCGATCGGACCGCAGGCGATGGACCTCTTCTTCGTCGCTGTCTGATGACGAAGAGAGGTCCTCATGGTGGGTCGTCTGCAGCTGCCCTTCTGCGTTAGGTGAAACTTCGCTGGCCGGTGGGGTGCTGGAGCGTGATTTCGGCGTAGTTGGGCAGCCGACTTCTTGGTCACCTCCGCTGCTGTAGCTTCAGCTATGGCATCTTTAAGGGTGATGTTGCCCTTTGCCATTATTTTGCTCTGTACGTTTAGAGTGTCTAGCCCGAGGACTACTCGGTCTCTCAAGGCCTCCTCTAGGTCGGTGAAATCGCAAAGGCCTCCCAAGTTCCGGAGGTCTGCAACGAAATCGGCGACGCTTTCTCCTTTCCACTGGATTCTTTGATAGAACTCGTGTCGTCTTACGAGCGTTGGAACGGTCGGTGCATAGTGGGCCCTTAGTAGCGGTTCGAGGACGTCCCAGTCCATGGCTTTCACTTCCACCGGTTTCGCTAATGCCTTAGCCATTTTGAATACCGTCGGGCCGCAGTGCGTTAGGAATACCGCCCGTTTCTTCCCGAGTGTGGCATCCTTCAGATTATTCGTTTCCAAAAACATTTGAAAACGATCCATGTAGGACTCCCAGTCCTCTTGAGCTGGATCGAACGGAGCGGGTGGTACTACGCCGCCGGAAATGGTTCCCCCGTTGTGTGCTTCAGCCGCATGCTTAGTTGTCTTAGTTGGCTCTGATATCCAATCCCACCTTTGTCGCCAGTGTTAAGTCTGGAGCATGGGTGCGAATGATGGAGACGAGCCGGCAGAAACAGTGAACTTCAAACTCTTTATTTACATGGTGTGACAGCTCAAACTGGAGGGCTGCTATACCCTTCCTTATATAGGCAACGTATTAACTGTTCAACCAATAGCAAACCTGGAGCGCTAGCTCCGTTAACAAATAGGAATGGCCTGTTAATGGCCAATCAGATGCTCCTGAACGGACCAATCCGATCCTGCCATTAACAGCCAATCAGAAGTGTAGGGCCAGAACCCTGCACTTGACTTCAAGCTCAAGATAACTTTATTGGTATTATTCATTCACAACACAAATACCCGCGAGAACCTCAGAAAACATATATATATATATATATGTCCCTGTCCTATTGTTTCTTTTTATTTTTCTTATCTGTATCCATGTATTCATAACCATGTTTTTACTTATACTGTCCCTGTCCTATTGTTTCTTTTATTTTTCTAAAATGTATCCATGTCCTATTGTTTCTTTTATTTTTCTTATATGTATCCATGTATTCATAACCATGTTTTTACTAATACCGTTCCTGTCCTATTATTTCTTTTATTTTTCTTATCTGTATCCATGTATTCATAACCATGTTTATACTTATACTGTCCCTGTCCTATTGTTTCTTTTATTTTTCTAAAATGTATCCATGTCCTATTGTTTCTTTTATTTTTCTTATAGGTATCCATGTATTCATAACCATGTTTATACTTATACCGTTCCTGTCCTATTATTTCTTTTATTTTTCTTATCTGTATCCATGTATTCATAACCATATTTATAGTTATACTGTCCCTGTCCTATTGTTTCTTTTTATTTTTCTTATAAGCATCCATGTATTCATAACAATGTTTATACTAATACCGTCCCTATCCTATTATTTCTTTTATTTTTCTTATTTGTATACATGTATTCATAACCATGTTTATACTTATACTTTCCCTGTCCTATTGTTTCTTTTTAATTTTCTTATATGCATCCATGTATTCATAACCATATTTATACTTATACCGTCCCTATCCTATTATTTCTTTTATTTTTCTTATTTGTATACATGTATTCATAACCATGTTTTTACTTATACCGTTCCTGTCCTATTATTTCTTTTATTTTTCTTATAAGCATCCATGTATTCGTAACCATGTTTATACTTATACTGTTCCTGTCCTATTGTTTCTTTTTATGTTTCTTACATGGATCCATGTATTCATAACCATGTTTATACTTATACCGTCCCTGTCCTATTATTTCTTTTTATTTTTCGTATATGCATCCATGTATTCATAACCATATTTATACTTATACCATCCCTATCCTATTATTTCTTTTATTTTTCTTATATGTATCCATGTATTCATAACTATGTTTATACTTATACCGTCCCTGGCCTATTATTTCTTTTTATTTTTCTTATATGCATCCATGTATTCATAACCATATTTATACTTATACCATCCCTATCCTATTATTTCTTTTATTTTTCTTATATGTATCCATGTATTCATAACCATGTTTATACTTATACCGTCCCTGTCCTATTGTTTCTTTTTATTTTTCTTATAAGCATCCATGTATTCATAACCATGTTTATACTTATACTGTCCCTGTCCTATTGTTTCTTTTTATGTTTCTTACATGGATCCATGTATTCATAACCATATTTATAGTTATACCGTCCCTATCCTATTATTTCTTTTATTTTTCTTATATGTATCCATGTATTCATAACCATGTTTATACTTATACCGTCCCTGTCCTATTGTTTCTTTTTATGTTTCTTACATGGATCCATGTATTCATAACCATATTTATACTTATACCGTCCCTATCCTATTATTTCTTTTATTTTTCTTATCTGTATCCATGTATTCATAACCATATTTATAGTTATACTGTCCCTGTCCTATTGTTTCTTTTTATTTTTCTTATATGCATCCATGTATTCATAACCATATTTATACTTATACCGTCCCTATCCTATTATTTCTTTTATTTTTCTTATATGTATCCATGTATTCATAACCATGTTTTTACTTATACTGTTCCTGTCCTATTGTTTCTTTTTATGTTTCTTACATGGATCCATGTATTCATAACCATGTTTATACTTATACCGTCCATATCCTATTATTTGTTTTATTTTTCTTATATGTATCCATGTATTCATAACCATGTTTATAGTTATACTGTCCCTGTCCTATTGTTTCTTTTTATTTTTCTTATATGCATCCATGTATTCATAACCATATTTATACTTATACCGTCCCTGTCCTATTATTTCTTTTATTTTTCTTATAAGCATCCATGTATTCATAACCATGTTTATACTTATACCGTCCCTGTCCTATTGTTTCTTTTTATTTTTCTTATATGTATCCATGTATTCATAACTATGTTTATACTTATACAGTCCCTGTCCTATTGTTTCTTTTATTTTTCTTATATGTATCCATGTATTCATAACCATGTTTATACTTATACCGTCCCTGTCCTATTGTTTCTTTTTATTTTTCTTATATGTATCCATGTATTCATAACTATGTTTATACTTATACAGTCCCTGTCCTATTGTTTCTTTTATTTTTCTTATGTATCCATGTATTCATAATTATACCATCCCTGTCCTATTGTTTCTTTTTATTTTTCTCATATGTATCCATGTATCCATAACCATCTTTATACTTATATCGTCCCTGTCCTATTGTTTCCTTTTATTTTTCTTATATGCATCCATGTATTCATAACCATGTTTATACTTATACCGTCCCTGTCCTATTGTTTCTTTTTATTTTTCTTATAAGCATCCATGTATTCATAACCATATTTATACTTATACCGTCCCTATCCTATTATTTCTTTTATTTTTCTTATCTGTATCCATGTATTCATAACCATGTTTATACTTATACCGTCCCTGTCCTGTTGTTTCTTTTTATTTTTCTTATAAGCATCCATGTATTCATAACCATATTTATACTTATACCGTCCCTATCCTATTATTTCTTTTATTTTTCTTATATGTATCCATGTATTCATAACCATATTTATACTTATACCGTCCCTGTCCTGTTGTTTCTTTTTATTTTTCTTATAAGCATCCATGTATTCATAACCATGTTTATACTTATACCGTCCATATCCTATTATTTGTTTTATTTTTCTTATATGTATCCATGTATTCATAACCATATTTATACTTATACCGTCCATATCCTATTATTTGTTTTATTTTTCTTATATGTATCCATGTATTCATAACCATGTTTATACTTATACTGTCCCTGTCCTATTGTTTCTTTTTATTTTTCTTATATATATCCATGTATTCATAACTATGTTTTTATTTATACCGTCCCTGTCCTATTATTTCTTTTATTTTCCTTATATGTATCCATGCATTCATAACTATGTTTATACGTATACCATCCCTGTCCTATTGTTTCTTTTATTTTTCTTATGTATCCATGTATTCATAATTATACCATCCCTGTCCTATTGTTTCTTTTTATTTTTCTCATATGTATCCATGTATCCATAACCATCTTTATACTTATATCGTCCCTGTCCTATTGTTTCTTTTATTTTTCTTATATGTATCCATGTATTCATAACCATGGATCCATGTATTCATAACCATGTTTATACTTATACCGTCCATATCCTATTATTTGTTTTATTTTTCTTATATGTATCCATGTATTCATAACCATGTTTATACTTATACTGTCCCTGTCCTATTGTTTCTTTTTATTTTTCTTATATGCATCCATGTATTCATAACCATGTTTATACTTATACTGTCCCTATCCTATTGTTTCCTTTTATTTTTCTTATATGCATCCATGTATTCATAACCATGTTTATACTTATACCGTCCCTGTCCTATTGTTTCATTTTATTTTTCTTATCTGTGTCCATGTATTCATAACCATGTTTATACTTATACCGTCCCTGTCCTATTGTTTCATTTTATTTTTCTTATATGTATCCTTGTATTCATAACCATGTTTATACTTATACTGTCCCTGTCCTATTGTTTCTTTTTATTTTCCTTATATGTATCCATATATTCATAACCATGTTTATACTTATACTGTCCCTGTCCTATTGTTTCTTTTTATTTTTCTTATATGTATCCATGCATTCATAACCATCTTTATACTTATACCGTCCCTGTCCTATTGTTTCTTTTATTTTTCTTATATGTATCCGTGTATTCATAACCATGGATCCATGTATTTATAACCATGTTTATACTTATACCGTCCATATCCTATTATTTGTTTTATTTTTCTTATAGGTATCCAACTATTCATAACCATGTTTATACTTATACTGTCCCTGTCCTATTGTTTCTTTTTATTTTTCTTATATGCATCCATGTATTCATAACCATGTTTATACTTATACCTGTTATCTAATAATTGCTTGACGAAATAAAATAAATAAAAATGAAATAAATATACTTGGGGTTTCTTTGATTTGAACGAGGCTTCGGTCTGAGAATGACAGGCACTGATGCCCTTTCTCTCTCTCTCTCTCTCTCTTTTTCCCCATCCTTACCAGATGTTCACAGGAGTGCGAAGCCCCGAAAATGAGGAGACCCCCAACGCCCAGCCTCCAGTCCTTCCCCGGCTGGAGACAGATGCCTCCCTCAAATGCTTGATCAGCGAGTGGGATCTTTGCGTCAGCGAGCGCCTGGGTGACGGATGCTTTGGGGTGGTGCACCGGGCTGAGTGGCATGCGCCCAGCGGCACCTTGGTAAGCGCCGTCACCGGCAGTCCTCGACTTGCCGCAGTTCCCAGCCCTCCCCCACCCCCAGGAGAAAGGCCTTCCCTGCAGATCAGAATAGCCAGGAATATTGGGAAAGGGCACCACCAGGTGATCCAGCGCTGAACTATGGATGGTTTTGAAAGTTAAAGGAAAAGGCGATTTTTCACACTTAACGACCATCGTAGCAACCCCTGCTGACAAAATTCGGACGCAGCCCACCAGAATCACCTGATTCCAGGTTCTTGTATCATATTTCGCACCTGTTGCTCTTTCCAGAACTTTCCCCCTCTATAAAGCCAGGTCACAGGGTCAGTATTCGAAGGAGACCAAGAGGTGATCCTTTTGTCTAACTGTAGCATCCCAGAGTGTTATGTCTCATCTGGCTGGGTAGCCAACCTCCCTTTGCCTCCTCCTAGATCCCAGTGGCCGTGAAGACGTTACGTTCAGATGTCTCCTCCGACCCGGGGGCCCTGATTGACTTCCTCAATGAGGTCAACACCATGTGCTACCTGGATCACCCCCATCTCCTCCGCCTCCATGGTGTGGTGCTCACCCAGCCCCTCAAGATGGTAAGGGGTGGGGTAAGGGGCTCCAACTCTTGAGGACGGAATGGCGGTAGGGTCTCCGGCTTGACCAAGCGGGTTGGGCTAGATGACCTGCAGGGTCCCTTCCGATTTGGTTATTCTGTAAGGGTCTCCTCCCTGAGCAGGGGGTTGAACTAGATGACCTCCAAGGTCCCTTCCAATTCCTGTTGTTCTGTTATTCTGAGCAGGGGGTTGGACTAGATGACCACCAAGGTCCCTTCTGACTCTGTTATTTTTATACTCAGCAGGGGGTTGGACTAGATGTCCATCAAGACCCCTTCCAACTCCTGTTATTCTGAGCAGGAGGTTCGACTAGATGACTTCCAACTCCTGTTATTCTGTTAGTCTCAGCAGGGGACTGGACTAGATGACCTCGAAGACTCCCTCCCAACTCTGTTCTTCCTCAAGGGTGCTCTGTTTGAGCAGGGGGGTTGGGCTAGATGACCTCTGAGGTCCCTTCCCATTGATAGTCTGTTAAACTTTCTAGTTTCCTTCCCAACTTTTCCTGGGGGTGAGGTTTGAAGACCAGGAAACTCCAAGTCTCCACTGAGCTATTTGAGGGTTGAGAAGATCCGGGGCGACAGATCTGTGGGATCAACCTTCTTCCTCTCGGCAGGTGACGGAGTTGGCCGCGCTGGGCTCGCTCTACGACCGTCTCCAGCAGCCCTTCCCTCTGTACCAGCTCTGGAGCTATGCCACGCAAGTGGCGGGGGCCATGGCTTACCTGGAGTCCAAGCTCTTCGTCCACCGGGATCTGGCCACCCGCAACATCCTGCTGGTGTCCGAGGACCACGCCAAGATCGGCGATTTCGGCCTGATGCGCCCGCTGTCCAGCAGGAGCGACCGCTACGTCATGTCCGCCCACCGGCGCATCCCTTTTGCCTGGTAAGTCTCCCCAAAGCGGGGTGGAGGGAGGATTTAACTGCCTCTTTCCCCCCCACCCGTCTCCTTGGGCAGCTGCTAAACCCTCATGAGGACTAGCGGCTTGCCATGAGCTGTCAAGACCTGAATGACGGAACGTACCACACCAAGATTTAAGGGGGAGATCTGGGCTGGGAAGGGGTGAAACATTTGGGGTGTCTCCTGAGCAGAGAAATGCCCCGAATGTCCTCTTGACTGGCCTGCTTTGCAAATCATGGCCTGTTTGTGCTTAAGAGCGAATCTCGACTTGCCAATTTGCCTTCCGCTTTCTATTTATCTGGATTTATAATGTCATGCTGTGCTAAGGATGGCTTCCCCTAAGCAACTTTTCAGGCTTGTGGACTTCAACTCTCAGAATTTGTCAGAAATGGTTGTAGGATCTGCTGTTTGGGCGGATGGGGGGTTGGACTAGATGACCTCCAAGGTCCCTTCCAACTCTGGCATTCTATATTCAATGAAAACAGAAGTGGCCTTCAGAAGTTGTGGGAGTTTCATACTTGGAAGCCTTTCAAGAAGAGACTGAGACTGCCATCTGTCAGAAAAATGTGTAGGGCCTCCTGCTTGGGAAGAGAGGGGTTGGACTAGATGACCTCCAGGGTCCCTTCCAACTCTGGCATTCTATATTCAATGAAAACAGAAGTGGCCTTCAGAAGTTGTGGGAGTTTCATCCCTGGAAGCCTTTCAAGAAGAGACTGAGACTGCCATCTGTCAGAAAAATGTGTAGGGCCTCCTGCTTGGGAAGAGAGGGGTTGGACTAGATGACCTCCAGGGTCCCTTCCAACTCTGTTATTATTCTGTTATTCAGAAGTTGTGGGAGCTTCATCCCTGGAAGCTTTTCAAGAATAGACTGAGACTGCCATTGGTCAGAAATGGTGTAGGGCCTCCTGCTTGGGAAGAGGAGGGTTGGGCTAGATGACCTCCAAGGTCCCTTCCGACTCTGGCATTCTATATTCAGTGGAACAGAAGTTGCCTTCGGAAGTTGTGGGAGCTTCATCCCTGGAGACTTTCAAGAAGAGACTGGACCGCCATTGGTCAGAAATGGTGGAGGGTTGGGTGGGGTGGGGGTTGGACTAGATGACCTCCAGGGTCCCTTCCAACTCTGATTATCTGTTATCTATGGGCTTTCAACTCCCAGAGTTCCTCAGCCCCCCAAGATTTACCCAGAATTCAGCACAGATAGGAGGACAAGAAGCCATGTCAATATAGACAACTTTAGCACGTTTTTTTTTCCCCCATAGAGTAATTTTCTGAATAATAGATGGTGGGAATGCGGTAAATGTAATTTATATCTTGACTTCAGCAAAGTTGGAGGCGGGGAAAATGGCCGGCTGAGGAATTCTGGGATTTGTAGTCCACAAGTTTTAAAGGGGCCAAGCTTGGAGAGGTCCTGCCCTAAGCCCCTCCAGGTTGACTGACCCCCCCCTTTTTTCCCCTGCCCTTCTAGGTGCGCTCCCGAGAGTCTGCGCCAGGGCATCTTCACCAGCGCCTCGGACGTCTGGATGTTTGGGGTGACCCTTTGGGAGATGTTTTCCTACTGTGAGGAGCCCTGGGTGGGCTTGACGGGCAGGCAGGTGAGAACCGAGGGGGGGGGGGTCTAGTGGTTAGAGGCCAAAACCTGTCTGGGGGATGATGGGAACTGTAGTCTAAATCGATCCATGGAACAGAAGTTGCTTGAACATGGGGAGGTGGGGGTTGGGCTAGATGACCTACAAGGTCCCTTCCGACTCTGGCATTCTATTTTCAATGGAACAGAAGTTGCTCTCGGAAGTTGTGGGAGCTTCATTGCTGGAGGCTTCCAAGAAGAGATTGGACTACCAGAAATGGTGTCAGAAATGGTGTAGTGTCTCCCCCTTGGGCAGAACGGGATTGGAATGGATGATCTCCAAGGTCCCTTCCAACTCTGTGAATCTGTCATTTGTAAAAACCTCAGGAGGTGGTAACGGGTTGGGTAGCTTTGGACCAGTCCGAGTACGGTTCATAAGCTGCGTGCTTTCCAATATGGCACTGGGAGTGGTGATGCATTATCAGGGGAGGGCAAAAAAGTCAAGATGGCTGCCGGGCAACAGGGCATTTTAATCAACCTCCACTTTGTTTATTTTTTCATGCATAAAACAGACATAAAAATGGGCAAAGGTTTGATGATGGCTGCCATCTGGAAGCCACTTGGTCCAGTGATTCAGGCTAGAAACCAGATTGGGAGTTCTAGTCCTGTTTTAGGCATGAAAGCAACTGGGTGGGAATTCTAGACACACACACACCCCCTTAGGCATGAAAAGGGCTGGGTGACTTTGGGCTAGTCCCTTTCTCAGTCCAAACCCACCTCGCAGGGTTGTTGCGGTGGGGAAAACAGGAAAAGGAAGAAATATCAGGCTTATTTATTTATCAAAATAAGAAAGACAGCAAACATCTCTTTTAAAGAAATTAAAATTTGACTTTTTGAGCTTGTAGGCAGATTTTGTGTGCTCCTAACCTTGAATTGGATGTTTTATTTTATTTTTTCCCCAACATCTCTTCCCCCCTCCAAAACAGATCATGATCAAAATCGACCGAGAAGGAGGCCGCTTAGAACGAACAGAGGACTGTCCCAGGAGCATCTACGCCCTGGCACTGAAATGCTGGGCTCACAACCCGGAAGAGAGGCCCAAATTCCGGGAAATCATCCACTTGTTGTCGGAGGTGAGAGGAGAGGCTGGGTTCACACGACACCTGGGATGGGGGAGTCTTGGTGCCCGAAATCTTTAGATTCCTGTCTGGCCAGCAATTGGCCAGGTTGGGACTGCTGGGTGGCTGGCATCAGGCCAATTTAGGGCAGGGGCCTCCAAACAGGGCCCTTTTAAGACTTGTGGACTTCAATTCCCAGCATTCCCCAGCTGACTGTGGAATTCTGGGAATTGATGGCCATGAATCTTAAAATGGCCAGGTTTGGAGGCCTTTGGTTTAAGAGATGAAGATATGTGGACTTCAACTCCCAGAATTCCATAGCAAGCTTGGGAATGCTGGGTGTTGAAGTCCATATGTCTTAAAGCGGCCAGGTTTGAAGGTCTTTGGTTTAGGGTATGAAGATATGTGGACTTCAACTCCCAGAATTCCACAGTGAGCTGGGGGAATGCTGGGTGTTGAAGTCCACAAGTCTTAAAAGGAGCCACATTTGGAGGCCTTTTGTTTAAGTTATGAAGATACATAGACTTCAACTCCCAGAGTTCTTAGCAGTGCCCATGTGTTACCACTGCCTGGGGAATTCTGGGAACTGAAGTCCACACATCCGGAAGGGAGTTTGCCAGGCTCAGAGTCACCTTAACGACGGTCTCGCTTAGCAACGGGAATGTTGCCCTCCTGCATTTTCTGACCACGCCGTGTCTCTTTTGAACGCAGCTCCGTCCCAAAGAGACGACGGCCAGTCGTGCGTTTGGGGAGCCCGGCTGGCTGAGGCTGGAGGCCAACGACCCGATCACTATTATCGAAGGCAGGTGAGTGAGGATGCCGGGACCCTCTTTGAGGGATGGGGAATTCCCCCCCTATCCAATTGCACAGCCTTCCTGTCCCTTCATTAATCGCCATCCTGCTTTTTAAGTTTTTAATACCAATCCCCCCGTTCTTTGATTTTGATCTCTTCTGGCCTCTGTTCCTGGTCATTTTGGAGGGCAGGGATCAGCGAGGTCATCCAAGCCAGGGGTCGCCAACCTTTTGGACCTCAGGGACCACCAAACTCATAATTTTAAATCCCAGGGACCACTAACTGGTTCTGTGGGCGTGGCCTAATTTGTGGATATGGCTTGGTGGGCATGTAACTGGCTGGGCATGGCTTGTATGTAAATATTATAAACATTTATATAAATATTGATTTTTTTAATTAAAAAAGAGCAATTTTTACCCAAAATCAGGCAAAGCAGGCAGGCAGATGGAGTTGCTCACAGAAACACAGATTCATTCAGAAATCTATCTATCTGCCATCGGCTAGGTCAGTCTGTCACATAAAATTTGCTTGCAAGCAAACTCACAAAATTTGCTAGCACAAAATTAACTCACAACACACCATGTATGTAAATATTGACTTTTTTTATAAAAAAAGGAGAAACTTTTACCCAAAATCAGGCAAAACAGGCAGGCAGATTGAGTTGCTCACATAATCATTCAGTGATCTATCTATCTGCCATCAGCTAGCTCAGTCTCTCAAATTTGCTTGCTGTGAGTCTGCACAGAATAATAGAACCTTCAGTCCTAAAGGAGGTTTGGCTGTGCTTAAAAGCAGAGCTGAAGATCTAAAGATTAGCTAAAAAGCAAGAAATTTAACCGTTTCCTGCTTCCTAGCTAATCTAAATCTCCCGGCACAGCAGAATGGATGATGGTTGGAAAAAGGAAAAATAGCAATTTAGCAGGAAAGTTTGCCGGATAAGGAGTGAGTGGGCAGGGAGGGTTCCTGGGGGCCTTGTGGGCTGCATAGCCCTTGTGTTTCTGCACAGCCTGGGTTAATTGCTTTGGGGGGTGAGATTTCTCTGCGGCCCACCAAAATTTTCTCACAGCCCACCAGTGGGCCATGGCCCACCAGTTGGCGACTACTGATCTAAGCCAACCTCCTTCCTGCTAATTTCTATTTAGCATCATTGTAGTAGCTTATGCACCAAAGACAAATTCCTTGTGTGTCCAATCACACTTGGCCAATAAAGAATTCTATTCTATTCTATTCTATTCTATTCTATTCTATTCTATTCTATTCTATTCTATTCTATTCTATTCACACTGAGAGCATTTGCACCAAAGACGAATTCCTTGTGTGTCCAATCGTACTTGGCCAATAAAAGAATTCTCTTCTCTTCTCTGTACACTGAAGCATATGCACCACATTCCTTGTGTGTCCAATCACACTTGGCCAATAAAGAATTCTATTCTATTCTATTCTATTCTATTCTATTCTATTCTATTCTATTCTATTCTATTCACACTGAGAGCATTTGCACCAAAGACGAATTCCTTGTGTGTCCAATCACACTTGGCCTATAAAGAGTTCTATTTTATTCTATTCTTATTCTATTCCTATTTCTATTCAATTCCTATTTTTATTCTGCTCCTATTTCTATTTATTTATTTATTTGGTTTGTCAATTGCTTACAAGATAATAGGTATAAATATATACATAGTTATGAATACATGAAATGGATACATATAAGAAAAATAAAAGAAACAATAGGACAGGGATGGTGGCACGTTGGTGCGCTTATGCACACCCCCTACAGACCTCTTAGGAAAGGGGTGAAGTCCATAGTAGACAGTCTAAAGTTAAAGTTTTTGGGGTTCAGGTAGAGTATTCCAGGCATTGACCACTCTGTTGCTGAAGTCGTATTTCCTGCAATCCAGTTTGGTGTGATTAACTTTGAGTTTGTATCTATTGTGTGCTCTTGTGTTGTTATGGTTGCAGCTGAAGTATTCATTGACAGGAAGGACATTGCAATGTATGATTTTACATACTATATTTAGATCGGACCGAAGGCGTCCTAGTTCTAGATTTTGTAGGTCTAGAATTTCAAGTCTGGTGGCATAAGGTCTTCTGCAATGAGTAGAGGAGTGGAGAACTCTTCTTGTGAAATATTTCTGGACTTTCTCAACTGTGTTAATATCAGATACGTAATGTGGGTTTTATTTCTTTATTTTTATTTATTTTATTTGGTTTGTCAATTGCTTACAAGATAATAGGTATAAGTATAAACATAGTTATGAATACATGGATACATATAAGAAAAATAAAAGAAACAACGGGACAGGGACGGTATAAGTATAAACATAGTTATGAATACATGGATACATATAAGAAAAATAAAAGAAACAATAGGACAGGGATGGTATAAGTAAAAACATAGTTATGAATACATGGATACATGGATACATATAAGAAAAATAAAAGAAACAATAGGACAGGGACGGTATAAGTAAAAACATAGTTATGAATACATGGATACATGGATACATATAAGAAAAATAAAAGAAACAACGGGACAGGGACGGTAGAGACGCTGGTGCGCTTATGCCCCCTACACACCTCTTAGGAAAGGGGTGAGGTCAATAGTAGACAGTCTAAGGTTAAAGTTTTGGGGGTTTGGGGTTCCGGATTGATGAGCTGTATTTGAATATTGGTCTAGCAAATGTTTTGTATGCCCTAGTTAGTAGTGTAATATTACCAGAGAAAAAGCTACGTAAGATTAGGTTAACAACTCTTAATGCTTTTTTGGCTATGTAGTTCCAGTGGGCTCTAGCACTTAGATCATTAGAGATGAGTCCTCCAAGTCCTTGACAGAGCTTGGATCCTCAACAAGGTCTTGAATATTCGGCTTGTATTTTATTTTCTGATTTTTTTTTCCAATATGTAAGACAGAGCATTTATTTGTTGAGATTTGAAGTTGCCATTTGTTTGACCATTCTGATACATAGTCAAGGTCTTTTTGAAGGGTAGCAGTATTGTCTGTGGTGTTGAATAGCTTTACATCATCAGCGAAGAGAACGCAGTTGCTCTTAATATTAATCTTAATATTTCTATTCCTGTTTCTATTCTATTCCTATTCTATTCCTATTTCTATTCTGTTATTATTCTATTCCTATTTCTATTCTATTCCTATTCTATTCCTGTTTTATTCTTATTCTTATTCTATTCCTATTCTATTCTTTTTCTATTCTATTCTTATACTTTTCCTATTTCTATTCTTATTCTATTCTTATTTCTATTCCTATTGTTCCTATTCCTATTTCATTCCATTCCTATTCTATTTCTAATTCTATTTTTTCTATTTTTTATTCTATTCCTTATTCCATTTTTCTTTTCTATATACTATTTATTCTATTTCTAATCCAATTCTATTATTTTTCTATTTTTAATCCTATTCTGTTCTATTTTATTCCAATTCTATTCCTTTTTTTATTCTATTCTTATTCTATTCCTATTCCATTCCATTCCATTCCTATTCTATTCTATTTCTATTTTTAATTCTATTCTATTCTATTCCTATTCTATTCTATTCTATTCTTCCACTCTTCTCTATTCCATCTCGCAAAAGTTTTCCAGTAGACTCCAAGGAAAGCAAGGGGTTAACTCTGCTTCTTCTGAGCCAGAGTCAATCAACCTTTCGGCCACGCCTCCCTGGCCTGCGCATGCCCAGTTTCGGACTCGGCCTTTTCCCTCAGCCGAGAGACCTGTGGAAGACGGAGCTCTTCGAGGAGAAGACGCAGTTATTGTTCCCCGCATTCTGACGGCACCGCGTAAAAAGGCTCCGAAGCCTTCTCAAGACGGCAAAAAGGCGAGGCTGGCTCCCCCGGCCCGCTCGGCGTAGCCGCCTTTTGTCTCGATCCCGTCCAGGTTCCTCACCGAGCCCCGCAGGCAACGAACGAGTGCCCAGGGGAAGCCTAGAGCGGCTGAGAGAGAAATAAAGCCGCGGCGGCAGCAAAAGGCTCCGCACAGGAACGAGCCTGTCTGGTCCGGAGGCCCCGGAGACTAAAATGGCGGACCCAGGAACGGCAGGGCCGAGCGGGGAGGAGGACCAGAGTATCCCGAAAGGCTCCGCGGGGCCCAAGTCGGCTGCCATAAGAGCCGCCGCCAGGCTGAAGGCGAGAGCCCTCTCCTCCCAGAGAGCCCCGAAGGCCGAGGAGAAGGATGCCCTGAGGGGCCGCCTGGAGGCCGCTGACAAACGGGCCGCTGAGGTGGAAGCAGCGTTAAAGGGGGGGGCGGAGACCCCCGCGGAGGAAACCGTTGGAGTTTCCCGCGCTTTTTCAGCCCAGCAACTGAGCCAGTCAATCGGCGCGAAGCACCAGAGTCCGCTGGGCTCTCGGGCCGGGTCGCCAGGTGGCGCCAGAGAGCAACTGCCTCTGCCCTCCGGCGAGGCTTTTATGGCTCCTGATTCGAAGCCGCCGCCTAAGCGGAGGAAGGGGGCGCCAGAGGCCAGCTTTACTCCCACGGCGGCGGCGGGACTTGGCCCCCAGGAGAGTCAGGGCCCTGAAATCTCTGACCAGATGAAAATCCTGATATCGGAGGCCATAGCGCAGGGCATCGCGGCAGGGCTGCAACAAAGACCTCAGGCTGCTCCGGGACCCCCGGAAACTCCCCAACATGAAGACCAACACAGGGTGTCCCCCACAGGGCTCTTTTCCCCATCCCTCTTTAAATCCTTGTTGTTCAAAGCCAAAGCCACAACAGGTATGGGAGTGGAGGCAGCATTGGATCCGAATGAGTTGCTCTTTTCACAGCCAGGCCTAGAGAGCGAGGAAATCCCCTCCCCTGACCTATTCCAGGACCTGGTCCAACAGCAATGGGCCCAACCAGGGGTGTGCCCTCCCCTAAATGACAACGAAAGAAGATTTTATAATGTGGCCCCAGATTTCTCCAAGGCACTGGAACCACCAACTATAGATGGACCAGTGGCGGCCTTAGTATTCTCCCCCATCCTGCATAGCCATGAAGAGCAGGCTCTGAACTCAGGGGATAAACTGTCGGAGCAGACCTTCCGCAAGATGCACAAGAACGCTGCCATGGTAATCAAAACATCGACAACCGCCTCATTCTTCAACAGGGCCACATTGATGTGGCTCCGCCAGATACAAGCGAGAGTTCCCCCTGGTGACCTCCGCTTCCACCAAGATATGAACAAAGTGATAGCAGCTACGGAATTCTCGGCAGATGCCACCTTAACTTCTGCCAAGTTTGCTTCCAGGGCCCTTTCCTCTTCAGTGGTGGCCCGCCGACTACTGTGGCTTCGCTATTGGAAAGCAGACACGAAAAACACGTGGAACCTAGCCTCTGCTCCCTACAAGGGGGGCAAGCTGTTTGGAGAAGCCCTAGAGAGCCTTCTGGTGGAGACGAAGGATGGGAGAAAGATCCTGCCTTCTCTATACAGATCAGCTGATCGCCGTGGAAAAAATTTCCGTGGGGCTTCCTTTCGGCCCGCCGGCACGGGGTTTGATGCCCCTCAAGCCCAGGGGGCATATACCCAGAGACCAGGTTGGGAAACAGACGGATCAGAGTTCAAGGACAGAAACAGAGGACATTTCCAAGGCAAAAGGCCATTTCAAGGCAGAGGCCGTCGCCCCTTTCACCGTTCCAAGTGACAACAGATCCAACCCCGCCATTGGCAGGGGCTTAAGCCTATTCGTCAATCAGTAGGAAGCAACCCCAGAGGGCATGACCTGAGACTAGGTCTCCCCTTGGATTTCTCTCCCCCATCCCCCAAGTTTCTTCATACGTTGCCCCATTTCTTTTTTAAAAAAGTTTTTTTTTATATTTACAATAATTCCAAAGTAAAACAAATTAAAATGGAGTAGGTGAGAATATAGAGAAATATTAAGTTTGTTAAAAATGATAGACATATTCAATAGTAGCTAAAAGAAAATGGGATTATTGTTATATTGGTTGAAAAAATATTAATTGTAATTTGTTTTACTTTCCAACCATTGATCAAATAAACCCCATACCATATAATATACCATTTTTTCTTTTTCTTTAGTCACCAATGTTAACCTGTTCATTTCTGCACATTCAAATATTTGCTCAATTACTTTTCCCTCTGCCGATATCTTACCACTTTTCCAATTCTGAGCAAATACAATTTTAGCGTCTGTTAATACGTGTATGATTAAATCTGTTTGTTTTTTTTTACTGTAGCCTTCAGGTACAATCCCTAATAAAAATATTTCAGGTTTCAAATCTATATGTTGTTCTATCATTTTTTCCAACCATGTGTATATTGTTCAATATTTTTTAGCTTCTTTGCAAGGCCATCATATATAGTATTATGTTCCAGGTGTCTGGTGGCCCTTCCAGCATTTGGCTGATTTATCTCTGAATATCTTAGCTAATTTTGCTGGTGCAAATTGCCATCTATAAAACTTATTATACAAGTTTTCCTTACATGCTGTTGATATTGTTAATTCATGATTCCTATCCCATAGCTTCTGCCATTTATCTAATTCTAGCGCATATCCAAATGTTTTTGCCCATGCTATCATTGTTTCCTTAACTTGTTCTTCTAATTTAACACCTAGTAAATAGCAATACAATTTTTTGATCAGCTTATTTTCCGTTCCTGTTAATATTTTATCATGTTCTGTCAACACCTTATGAATCTGTTCAGCTTTAATATCTTTTTCATATCTTGATATGAAAGAGTCCCGGTGGTGCAGTGGTTAAGAGTGCAGTACTGCAAACTACTCCCACTGCAATTTGGCAGATCGAATCCCACTGCCTAGGCTCAAGATTGACTCAGCCTTCCATCCTTCCAAATTGTTGGGAGAAATATGCTGACTCTGAACCGCTATAGTGAAAAGCACTATAAAGTGGTATAAGTCTAAGTGCTATTGCTATTCATTATATTTGCGTATACCAGTGCATTTCCAACCCTTGTTCATTCAGTTTTTGTTTTGAGCTCCCCCTTTTCATTTAAGATATCTTTTTATCTAGCAGTAGTTCCCATTTTACAAACATTTAGGGGTATAAGTGTTTATGTTGATAGCCAGACTGAAATCTTCATGTAATGTCCTCTGGTTTTCCCCCATGCTAATAACACTGCATTTCTGACCATATGCTTTTGAAAATACCCATGTATTTTACTTCTCCCATACCATCAAAATGCATGCCAGCCCAGTTGCAAATCATGTCCCTCTAACATCAACAATCTTCTATTTCTCAGTATAATCCATTCTTTCACCCAGGTTAATACCATGGCCTGATAATATATTTCCCAATTAGGTAACCCAAACCCGCCTCTGGTTCTCGCATCCTGCAACGTCTTTACATTAACTCTTGGTTTCTTTCCTTGCCATATGTATTTCAGTACTATTCTTCAAAAAAAAGTCCCCCCAATTTTATCAGAATTGTTTGAAACAAATACAACACTTTTGGTAATATGTTCATCTTAATCGCTGCAATTCTTCCTGTTAGTAATAACTGCATCTTGCCCCATTTTTCCTGATCTATCTTGATTTGTTGTTTGAGTTTGTAATAATTATATTTTATTGTTATGCCTGCTGTCTCTTCTATTTTCCCCATCAGTTCTCATTTTTTATCATCAGCTGTTGAATGTTCTCTACTTCTACATTGCCTATTTTTTCATTCACTCTCCCTATTTGCTCTTATAATGTTTGAAGGATCATTCTAATTTCTGTCTGCATTGTAATCCTCTTTTCTTGCTGTAACATCAACTCAATGGATCTCTGTCCTCCAGGGCTGAAAGCCGCCAAGGCTGAAGATGGAGCAGATGCTTGTTGTTTTTTTTCATTTTTTGATATTGTAATCCACCTTATCTCAAGGGACAAGGCAAAAAGAGGCCACATGGAGATAGCAGTCCAACACATGTTGGACATCCAAGCCATTCAAGAGGTCCCAAAGGACCAACGGGGAGGGGTTCTACTGAATCCTGTTTCTAGTCCCAAAGATCTGGGGGGGTGGAGAGCAATTCTGGACCTGAAAAGATTGAACAAATGTCTAATTTACAGAAAATTCCAGATTTGCAGTCCCTGCAGCCAATACTGGAGAGCATCCAAGAAGGCGACTTCCTAACATCCACAGACCTGACGGAGGCATACTCCCACGTACCCGTCTGGCTGTCCCACCGGCAGTTCCACTACGTGGGCCGACATCGGCACAAGGCCCTTCGGCCTATCCCTAGCACCCAGGACTTCCAGCAAATTGCTGTCGGCACATCTCTGGGTGATCCCAGAGTCCATCCAATGTTACCTGGACGATACCTTGATACAGTCTTCCTCTCCCCTCTGGGCAGCAGAGGATCTGCAGATCACAATCCGGGCCCTACAGGATCATGGATTTTCCGTCAAATTTTGATGAGCCATCTAGCTCTTTCCAACCGACTGCTTACACCTGGATCGCCTATAGTACTACAAGCTCTGATAAGTGCCGTTCGCACCGTTACGCTCAGCCAGCCTGTGCTTCCTCACTTTCAAGGTGGTCTTCCTTATGGCCATCATGTAGGCCAGACGGATATCTGAGCTGGCGGCCCTCTCCATAAGAGAGGACCTTTGCATATTCCACCCAAACTGGGTGGTCCTGCGGTTGGATCCCTCCTTCCTCTCCAAGGTGAACTCATCCCGCAGGGCACAGGTCATAACCTTGCCAGATTTCTCCCTGAGCCCAACCCACGCCCTGGAGAAGAAATCGCACACCTTGGACGTCAGGATAGCCCTCCGCACCTTACTTAAAAAGAACAGCCTCCTTTAGAAGGTCAGAATCTGTGTTTATATCCTTCCAGCTCTCCACGCTGGGTAACAAGGTGACACCATCGGCCGGTGGATACGGGCATGCATCGCCAAAGGTTACGAGCTCCAAGCTCTCCCATCGCCCAGGCGAGTGACAGCCCATTTGACCAGAAGCGCAGCCACGACGGTGGCATGGGTGACACGGCCTCCATCAAGGAGATCTGTAGGGCAGTAACATGGTCTTCTGAATCCCCGTTCCTAAGGCACTATGAGCTTGGACGCCTTTGCTTCGGCTGAAGCGGCCTTTGGCAGGCGGGTGCTACAGAAATTGCATATAGACTTGGACGTGGGACCAGACTGCTGCCCACCCTTAGGACAGCCGGCTTTAGGATGGCCCATTCCTTGGATTCTCTGCTCAGAACACCGAGAAGCAGGTAACCAATGCCCCTTTTACGACCTTTCTTACCGCCATCGTTAAGTGAACCGCTGCAGGGGGTTTTAAGTTAGTTGTACGGGTGGATAAGTGAATCCACCTTTCCCTTGACTCTGCTTGTCAGAAGGACGATCATTGCATGACTCCGGGAGGCTGCCACTGTCGTAAATTTGAGTCTGTTGCCCAGCCCCCTGAAAATTTTTGATTGTGAGGATGTGGCAATGTCGTTAAGGGTGAAAAACAGTCCTCAATCTCATTTTTCCAGTGCCATTGTAACTTGGAACGGTCGCTTAAAGAACTGCTGTTAGTCAAGGATGTCCTGTAGCTGGTTTGTGAGGAGGGAGTTAGAATCATGTGCGTTAGTGTGTGTTTGTGTGTACGCACGCGTGCAAGCTTGGCTGTTTTAAGACTAGTGGACTTCCAACTCCCAGAATTCCCCAGCCAACTAAGGAGTTCTGGGAGTTGAAGTCCACAAGTCTTAAAAGTGGCCCAGCTTGTATACCCTTATGCTAGTTGACGCAATGAATAAGCTGCCCATTTTGCGATCGTTCCAAGTTTTAACGGCACTGGAGTTGTAGTCCCATCAACTCAGAAAAATTCCAATGGAGAATGCAGTGGGGAGTATTCCTCTCATCCCTCCTCCCCTTTCTCCCCCCACCCTCCAGCCCCGAATCCTCCACCTGGCGGGGGCAAAACAAGCGGACTCTCAAAGTCGGCATCTTCCCGTCTTCCATCGTGACAGCAGCCAAGGAAGGAGCGCCCCCTGTTGGAATCCCGTGGATCAGCCACCCCATCCGAAGCTCCTTCCTCCACCTGAGTCACGGGGATATCGACCCTGAGCGAAGATGGGGGTCTCCGGACCAGAAGGAGGAGTACGTAAGGGGGCAACGCATACCTACACACAGAGCTAGACTTAACATGAAGAAAAGTGGGTCTTAGGATCCCTGCAGAACAAATCTCCAGTGTTTGAGTGCATACTGTCCACCAGTGGCCATCAGTGGTACTGCATTTTCTATCCAGGCTATAGGGCTAGGGCCATCATCCCAAGCCAGGGGAGGGGGTGGCTGGACGCCCAACCCCAACTCTCTCACTGACCCCAGGGGAGCCATGTGCGTGGCCCCGGGTTGAATTTCCACACTTTGAAGGGTAGTCCTAGGTAGTCCTCAGTTTATGATCAAAATTGGAAGCACAATTTCTGTGGCCAAATGAGACCGTTTAGGGGAGTTTCACCCCCTTTTGCAACCTGCCTTGCCACAGGTGTGAAGAAAGCCACTGGCGTTAAGTGAGATGTGGTCATTCAGTGAATCCAGCTTCCTGCTTGGGGAAAGCCATCCAAGAAGGTCACAAAAAGGGGATGATGTGATCCCGGAACGATGCAACCGTTGTAAATATATGCCAGTTGCCAGGCATCCGTATTTGGATCCTGTGAACGCAGGGCTGATTCAGCGGTCATAAGTGCAAGGACTAGTTGTAAGTCACTTTCTTCATGCCGTTCTAACTTCAGTCATAAGTGCAAGGATCAGCTTGTAAGTGACTTTCCCCCTGCTCTTCTACCTTCAAACGGTCATAAGTCTGAGAACTGGTTATATGTCCCTTTTTCCGTGTGCTGTTAACTTCAGTGGGTAAATGAATTGGTTGTAAAGAGAGAACTGCCTGAAAGTAACCGGAACATTGATGGTTTTTCTCCTTTATCCTAGGAAAAAACCAAAGCCGCGCGGGGGGCACCTCAGCCCCCCGACTCCCAGAAAGAGCAAGCAGCTACTGCAACTGGCCCGTGAGTCTCCCACCTCCCCTTAATGGGGAGCCTTGGGCTTCTACCCCCCACCCCCTTTTATTAACTCCCCCCCCCACCGCTGCCCCCTACAGGCCTCTCCAAAAGCTTGGAGTCTATTTCCGAGTGGTCCATCCTGCGTCCCAAGGCCAAGTTCCCCCCCTTCCGGGTGGACGGACCCAGCCAGGCTCCCCAGCGGCGTTTCAGCGACCTCCCGGCCCTCCTCCCTTTGCCCACCAAGCCTGCCGCCGCTGCCCGCATCCCCAACCCAGCCCTGCCATCCTGGGCGCTGCCCAAGGCAGAGCCTGCGGGCCCCAAGGAGAAGGAGCAACGGATGGGCCGGCCGGGCCCCAAAGGTGCCGGGGGGCTAAACCCTCCCGGCGGGCAGCGGCTGACCATGGGGGAGATCGAGAAGAAGATCAAAGAGGTAAGGTTCCCAACTGCTCTTGCTCGGCATGTCTGTGTGGCTTCCAACAGGGGTGCTGTGAGGGCATTCATCTAGACCTTGATCCCCCCCGTCTGGATGTGGTCTGCTGGGGGGGGGTCACTTTCCCCTGGGCGTGGAAGAGGGATCGGCGGTGGACTGGGCAGCTTGAAAGGATGGGAAAGGAGACCACCCAGAGATGTTCGGCAGAGCTGATCTCTAGACCAAGGGGTCCCCAACTATGGCCCCTTTAAGACTTGGTGGACTTCAACTCCCAGAATACCTCATTCCACCATAACCTGCCCCTTCCTAGAGTGGAGAGATTGCAGAGGAAGGGATGACAAGAGAGGAAGCAGGAAGAGAGAGTTGGAGGTCTTAGCGAAGCTGAAGGGGGGAATTCTGGGGGTCGGAGTCCAGCAGTCTTAAAGATGCCCAGGTTGGGGGACCCTGGCTCTAGAAAGGCAATGGGGAAACCCCTTGGGCCAATTCTTTAAAGGCTGTCCTCGAGTTACAATGCTTTGTTTAGTGACTGAAGTTACTGATATATATATATATATTTTTAGAGAGACTTGGGACTGTTTTCCCACACTTGCGACCATCGCAGCCCTCCCTGTGGTTGGGGGGAGGGGGGGAGGGATCAAAATTCAGACGCTCAGCAGCTGATTTGTCTTTATGACGGTTGCAGCATCCCGGGCGATCCCCCCTGGGGAGGGCAGGGAAGCCTGATTCACTGAACAGCCGTCTTACTGCAATTCACTTAACAACGGGCGGCCCCCAAAAGGTGGCTAAAACGGGGCAGTAACTTGGCTTTAGCGACAGGAGTGTTTGGGGAGGGGGAGCTCGATAATGCCGGTGTTGAGGACCACCCGCATCCAATGGGTGTTTTGATTCAACGGGTTGGCTCTTCAATTGACCCCCCACCCTCCAATCGTCGTCCTAGGTTCTGTTTTGTGGTAGGAAGATGGGTTTTGTAGTCCCAAGGAAGTGGCATCAGAAGGTGGGCCAAGCCTTGAAGGTTGGGGGTGGTGGTGAGGGGAGGGGTTTGTTGGGGGGGAGGGCCTCGGGTGACGCTGCCCCCTTCCCTCCCTCCCCCCCTCGGCGCAGGTGGAAGACCGGGTGCACGGAGTAACGACTGAGGAGTGCCTGGAGGCCCTGCGGGTGAACGGCTGGGAGGTCCCCAAAACCGTCCAGCTGCTGAAGGTGGGTAGCCAGTGTGGGCCCCCCTGCAAAGTCCGCCAGTAGGGAGGGGGAGGGGAAAGAGGGCTTCTCTGCCCAGCCCACCGCTGGGAGTCATGAAAGGGGGAGGATCGATACCCTGTCTTGGCCCAGAGGGGATTGTGTGACCCCCCCTCTTCCTTCCTCCCTTCCCTCCCCCTCCTTTTCTCCCTCCCCCCCTCCCTCAGGTCCACCAGCTCTTCAACCTCAGCTCCCTCTCGTGGGACGAATGCCGTCGCATCCTGGAGAAGCACCGCTGGAACCTGGCCATGGCCTCCCGCTACGTCCTCAGCCGGGGGCTCCGCACCTGAGCAGGGCCGGGGGGGGGGGGGGGGAGGTGAGGGGGGGCAGGGCCCAGGTGGCCCAGGATCCCAGCTCACCTGTACTGCTGCCAATGGGGCAGGAAAGCATCCCTGGCCTGGCCCTCCCCCAGCCGGCCCCCTCCTCCCTTTGGCCCAAGAGACAATGCTCCGGTTGAGCAGCCTGGGAGTACAACCCTCCTCTGGAAGCTCAGGGCACCAAGGGTTGCTAGTCCTCTTGGAGGAGGGACGCCGCCGTCTTCTTCCCAGGAGATGCAGTTTTCCCTCATTGACCAGCGCTAGCTTGGAACTATGTACAGTTTACACAATGAGATGCTTGCTCTATTTGGGGGGGGGGGGTCAGAAGGGGGCAGGGATTGCCCCCCTCACCCAATGCCCATGCACCTTGGGGGATGGGGCAGCGGGCCAAAGGCGGGGGGGCTTTTGGAGGGGAGGGGCTTCCTGGGTTTCTCTGGTATAAATTTGGATCGGCACATAATAAAAAAAAGGAACCAGCTTAAGGCATCTCCTGGGGCGTCTTTGGAAGGAAGTAGGAAGAGGAAGGAAGGGAATGGGGGGGGGGGGAGGGTTGAAGGAGGAGGGAGGAGGAGGGAGGAGGAAGAGTGGAAAGAGGGGTTGAACTAGATGACCTCCAGGGTCCCTTCTGACCCTATTCCATATAATATCCAAAAGTTCTGGCTGCTTCAACCCCCTCCCATCATTTGTTTTCCCTTAGTAAGAATTCGGTCCCGGACATCTTTTAAGGAATGACCACAATCAACCACCCCCCAATTTCTTGTCGTTAAGCAAAACATGTTTCTGCCCCATTTTACAGCCTTCCTTTCCACCATCATTAAGTGAACCACTTACAGACGTTCAAATTGGGACACAGCTGTTCAGTGAATCTGGCTTGGCCTGCAGGACTGTCGCAAGAGGATCATATCACGTACACACACCCAATGCTGCAACTGTCACAAAGTCAGTTCCCAAGCATTTGAATTTTGATGACTTGACCATAGGGGTGCAGCCAGACGTTAAGTGTCAAAAACAGTGACCTCTGAATTTTGATGATGTAGCAACGACCATAAGTGTGAAACATGATTTTTTTTCAATGCCCTAACTTTGGTCATTAAGCGAACTCTTGCAAGTTGAGGGATTCTTGTTTTTTACGGCTGCTTTTTAAGGTTTGGTGCCCAAACTCTCACCTCTCCGCTGTTACAAAAGCAATAAAATAAATTAATCCATCAAAGAGGACGACCCAAAATAGCAAATGTTACATATTTATTTGGTTCGGCTTGGAAACACAGAAGCTCCATCGTCCGCAAGACCCAAAATTGGGGGGGTGGGGGTGGCAACTACAAATCCCATCACCATGCCAGATCAGAGAAGACCGACCCAAATTGGAGGAACCCCAAACTCTGCAATTGTCCCAAACCAACATCCACAGTCCATCTTGGCTTTTTTTTGCACCCGTTACGGATCCTTCCCCCCCCCCAATGAGTTGTGGGGTACAGAGTCACCCCAAACCATTTGGTATTTAAATACAGGAGAGAGAAACAGCATTAATATTATGCAAGAGATTGAAATTCGGGGGAGCGAGGAGAAAGAGCAGGAAAGGGGAATGGGGGTTGCTCATCATGACCCCCCCAATCCTGCGCTGATGTCGGGGAGACCCTAACAGCCCTCAAAAGGAGATGGGGGGGGTCTTGTTAAGTTCAGTGGTTTAGGCAACGTGGCACTGGCAAACATCCCCCGCCTGGCCAAGATGGGAATTAAAATCCCCACTTCTGAACCTCAAAGAAACCACAAAATTTGCTGCCGGAAAGTGAGGGGGGAAAAAAGGCAAACACTTGGTTCAACATATCCACGGTGTTACGTCCTCCATGCCACCACCGACACCCACAAACGCCCACCGTACATAGCCCATAGGCAAAACACTTCGCACAACCACTCCAAGTTACTCCCTGGCTGTTTGGCGTATTTTAAGGTTGCAGAGCCCCCTGCCTTAAGACTACAAGGCCCATCCCTCCCAGGGCAGCCCAACCTATCGCCGGAGGGCGCCATGTCCCATGCCAGCAAAATAAAAAGATAATGATGAATCAGCCATTGAGGCAAGTGCTTCCCCATGTGCCAGTTTCCAAGCTTAAAGAGGCTCCCACGCGCTCCAGCTGGTCGTCTCGAGGTCCTCCTGGTTTCTGGGGACCCACAATGGGGCCATTGTTAAACCAAAGGCGGCTTGTTTTGTTTTTTTCTTTTAGCAAGCAAAGATTCTTCTTTTCTGCTGTCCTAATTTTTCAGGGAATTTTTTTTGGGTGGGGTGGGAAGGGCATCGGCCCAGTGGCCAATACAGAACTGTATTTATGAGACTTCCAAGGAGATTGGACCACCATTTGTCAGAAATGGTGTAGGGTCTCCTGCTTGGGTTGGACTGGATGACCTCTAAGGTCCCTCCCAACACTTGATTATCTGTATCTATTCCACCAAGTATCCTTTAATGAATTATCTACTTGCACACAGCTCTCTACTGGGGGTGGGGATCCCCCCCCCCGGAGTGACTAAACCCACGTGGAAGGAAGAAAGCAGTTTGATTTTCCAAACATTTAAGAAGTTGCGGGCTTTGATTCCCACAATCCCCCAGCCAGCTACGTCCTCATTTCTTAAAGGAGGCCAAGCGCTAGAAACCCAGATTCTGGGAGTTTGGCTGAGGAAGGCTGGGAATTGGAGTCCGTATACCTTAAAAACTCGCTGAAATTGAAACAGAACTCTTCAGGATTAGGAGGTTAAAAACTGTCTTGTCATATGTGCAGAGCTTTGGTTACGCAATAAGACACCAATCTTTTTTGGACCAGACCTTGGTCCCCACACTCCAAAAACCCGAGCACCCACCCCCATCTTCTATGCCAAAAACTTCCCTGAAAATCACAACTTTAAACTCTTTTAACAGCAGACCATCTAAAAATGCCTTCCCAAACCTCTTTGCTCCTTTCGAGAGCTGGACTTCAAGTCCCATCATCCCCAGCCTGGAGACGGCAGATAAAGAGGCAGCGTGCAGGACAGAGTTGAATGAAGCTTTGTGCCAGAAGTGCAAGCTCACAACGGCTTTTGGGAGCTGAAGGAACTAGGATAAGAGACCCAGGTTTTGGGATACTTGGAAACACTTTCCAGCTGGGCATCCTGTCAAAAAATGATATGGGGTTGGACTAGATGACTTCCAGGGTGCCTTCCAGCTCTGGTTGTCATTCTGTTATTAGAAATTGTGGGAGCTTCATCCCCGGAGGCTTTTTGAGAAGAGACCGGGCTGCCTTCTGTCAGAAATGGTGTAGGGCCTCCTGCTTGGGAAGAGGGGGGGTTGGACTAGATGACCTCAGAGGTACCTTCCGACTCTGTTATTTTGTTGAAGCACATCTGCGCAACCAAAGGACAAAAGACCAGGAAGAGACCATTTTTGAGAAACCCACTGTTGTCAAGACCCAAACGTACCCAAACACACATACCCTCTACACAACAACACACAACTACACACACTTTCTCTCTCCTCTGTCAGGTCAGACCAGGAAAACTGTCCCCAGTTTGAGACAGTTTCAGCTGGACATCACCGAGGTCCTCTGTCCAACTTCTCCGGTCTTCTCGAAAAACATAAAATCCTGCAAAAGATTAATAATAATTTTTAAAAAGGCAGAAGAGAAGTTGCCAGAGTGTGAAGTGCCAGGCGGTCTCGTTTTGGGGGGGGGGGATCCCTACCACACCCCAGATCTCGTCCCCTTTCCTCAACTCCGGACTCACAATGAGGAAGCAGGCACCCAGCAGGACGGCTTTCACCTTCACGTCCAGATCGATGGGGAACTGGATCCCAAAGTTGTCCGTGTCCGTGAAGACTTCCTTAAGGAGGCCGCTCCACTGCTTACTGATCCGGCCCACCCCGCGGGATTCATCCCAGGTCTTCACCTGGTGGGAAGTCCACATAGGAAATTCAAGGTCGAGGCAAGGAAAGTCCGACATTCAGGCAGGAAAAACCCAAAGGACCCATATGGACCTATAGGAGAAACCGGGCTCCCCAGCAGTCACTGGAATAAGGGATCTCGGAGTCTTAGTGGAGAACCAGCTGAAGGAGGAGGCAGCCGTGTGCAGGAGCAGCAGATGCAGCCAAAAAAGCAAATTCAATCCTAAATTGCATTCACAGAGAGGGAGACAATCCAGGTCAAGGGAGGGACTAAGACCCCTCTGTAAAGCCTTAGTAAGGCCACACCGAGAGTACCGCATCCCGTTTTGGTTACCACATTATAAAAAAGATGGTTGAGACTCTGGAAAGAATGCAGAGAAGAGCAAGCAGGAGGATGAGGAGACCGGAAGCTAAAATATACAATGGACGGTTGCAGGAACTGGGCCTGGCTGGTCTAGGGAAGAGAAGGAGGACCAGGGGAGACTAGAGAGCATCTTCTAATATTTGAGGGAGGATGGGTTGGACTAGATGACCTACAAGGTCCCTTCCAACTCTGCCCATCTGACTTTCATCTGATTTTAAGGAACAAAAGGACCAGGGGAGACAGGAGAGCAGCCTTCCAATATTTGAGGGTGTTGGGTTGGACTAGATGACCTCCAAGGTCCCTTCCAACTCTTTTGATTATCTGTTCAATTGATTGACCCAACTCAACACAATGTCGCAAAAAGGGATAACTGTCGTAACTGAGCAGGTTGCCAAAGCATCTCAATTTGGATCACGTCACCCTGGGGGAGGGGGCGTCGTTAAGCATGAAAAATGGTCCTAAGTCAATTTTTTTTTCTCCCCCCCCCAGGGGTTGTTATCACCCCGAAAACAGTCACTAAAGGAGCGTGCACCTCAAAGCTGACGTCCCCACCACAGCTGCAGGCAAAGCAGGGCCCCAAGACCCTCAGCACCGTCTTCTTCTCCACGTTCTGGATGGAGAACCTGGGCATGAAGGGATGCCAGGTCTGCACCACATAGCCGATGGTGGCTCCCGGCGGGCTCTGGACCTCCATCTGGGGAGGTGGGGTGTAGAGAAGGGGGAAGGGACAAAGAAAAAGCTGGCGTCAGAATAAATGTGGTTGGGCGGCTGCCCAAGTTAGTGTGATGACCCAAATGGGCGTGGCACAAAGGCAACACAAGTCACACAAGAAAAGTCCCTTTAATAGCTCCAACTTTGCCCCTGCAGCTAATGAAGGGAATCAGGGCCCTTTCCTCCCCCATAAGCCAGCCAACCCACATTGCTTCCTTCTCTGTTCCTCCTTACGTGCCCTAGGAGGAAGAGTGGGGGTGGGCCTGGGTCTTTCTCTGAACACCCTCTTCCTTGTTCTACCTCTCCCCTCTGCTCTGCCCGGCTGGACTTTGCCCTTCCCCAGTTTCCTCCACAGCCAATGGAGCCACACTCCCACTCCCTGTCAGCTGCTCAGCCTCCTCCTCTAAACCCGATTCCGACAGGGTCATGACAGTTAGCCACCAATGATTGTAAAATAAGTTCCCAAACTGAGGGGAGGGGGGAGGAGAGAGAGGAGGGACTCACACAACAACAGCTGCAGTGTTGAACAGCCGCATACACAATGGTTAAATCAAGAGTTTTGCTTAGTCCAAAGGGTGAGAGATAAACTGGGGTCCAGCTTAAAAAAAACCATCAAGTTGCTGAGATTTTTTGTAACTCTTTTTCATAAACCTTGTCAAAGAAAATTTGGGGGAATATTTTCCCAATTGGTTAAAGTTGGCTCTCAAAGAGATTGACAGGACATCAATCCATCAGGAAGGCCAGTACAACTCTAAAAGGCCAAAAGGGACTCTTTCCCATTCAACCACAGGGCGAATTCACCTGGAGACTGGGAGTTGTAGTCCTGTCTTAGGGGCACGAAACCTTAGGCCAGGTGATTTGATGCTTTTAAGGCAGGACTAGAACTCCCATTCTCCTGGTGATTGGCCCAAAGTCACCCAGCTGGCTTTCGTGCCTACGGCGGGACTAGAACTCCCCATCTCCTGGTTGAGCCTGGGTGCAATTGCCCACCCAGCCACACTGGCGGTGTTACCTCCTGAAGGCAGCAGGGGAAAAAACAGCTGACACATTTCAGGGGACGGACCAGTCGGATGACTTCGCGCCCGCTGGGGTCGTCCAACCTCATGGAGAAGCGGCGTAGCGAGCCGCAGCAGTTCCGGGTGCAACAGTCATTCTGCTCCTCGGCGTGGAAGATGTGCTGCCCGAGGCTGTTTCGTACCTCATACTTGTTGTTGCCTTCGAAGCCAATGAAAGCTGCGGCGAGAAAGGGATAAAGGAGAGAAAGGGATAAAGGAGAGCACGAAGTGTTTGGTGCAATGTGTGTGATGGGCTCTGCAACAGACTGCTGAAGGGATGATCAACCAGCCTGAAAGGGAATTGCCCCCTATCCGCCATGGCGAAAGTTTACCAGATTTCAACAGGGGCAAAACAAGAAATCAGTGTGGCTAGACTACTTCAGCACATTTTTTGATTGAGTAACTTTCTTTTTTTTTTTAAATAATTTTTTTTTCAAAGTTTTGAAGATTTAAAAAAAGAGAAACAAGTTCTCACATTTTACAGCACTATCATAGTAGCGAAGATGTCCTTTAGTAACAATTATATTCATTTACCATAGGTGTATCTGTAATTAATTTACTAGTTCCTTACTTACTATACTGTTAAAGTAGTACAATACTTATTTATCTACGTGACTTTACATATACACACATAAGTCATATATCGTATTCTTCTTTGAGATTTTTTTTTAAGCTTTTAATTTTTTTAAAAGTACAAAAAACACACAAAAATATATATATAAAGCCATCTTCAATTACATACAGTATGTTGGTTGGTACTAGTCTCTTGTACATAATCTCTTCCCTTCTAATTACTTTTTAATCCTCATATCATGCATGTTTCTGATTTCTGATATAATCATTCTTAATTAATACTGTTACTTGCATTTCATCATTTTATGTGAGCAAATCCCCATTTTAACTTAGCCTACTTTATAACATTCATTTCATCATCACCATTTATTCAATCATATTTTATCCCTACAATAGTTTATTCTTCTTTGAGATTTCTTTAGTCATTTTGACAAACATCTTTACCTTATTGATTACTGCTAGATCTGTGGGGGTTGTGGTATTGTGACTATGATTCAGTAACTTCCTTAATTAGAAGGTGGGAATAAAGTATATATATATATTTTGATTTCAGCAAAGCGAGTTGGCCAGGGAATTCTGGGAGTTGAAGTCTACAAGTCTTAAAGTAGCCAGGGCTGGACACCCCCCAACTCCCCCCTCTCCCCCTGCAGTTCAAGGGCTCAGGGAAGCTGAGTCCCAGGCGGGCCTTGAACTCTTGTCCATGCACAAGGTCTCCAAAATAAAAAAAATAGGGCTTTGACCCCCTCGTACCTTCTACCAGTTCCACCTTCTGATGGATCAAAATTTGGTCCACCTGAAGACAAAAACAAGAGGGTGACAACGAGCCATTCCATCGCCAGCAAACAATCAGAATTTTGTGAGCAAAAGAAAGAAATGGGTGGAGTGGTGGGACTCAAATAATTTAACAATCGGTTTTCTAACCAAAGGACTGGCTAGGTAGGCATGACCAACTTGTCACACCCAACCCCTTCCCCAGGCCTTGGGTCTATCTTCAGTTTCCTGGTGGGAAATGTCCCACCCCCCCTTCCTTTCTTCTCCTCATTCCCATCTCCTCCCTCCTTCCTTCTCATTCCCATCTTTCCTTCCTTCCTCTCTCCTTCCTTCCCATTCCCATCTTTCCTTCCTTCCCATCTTTCCTTCCTCTCTCCTTCCTCCCTTCTCATTCCCATCTTTCCCTCCTTCCTTTCCTCTCCTTCCTTCTTTCACATTCCCATCTCCTTCCTTCCTTCCCATTCCCAACTTTCATTCCTTCTCATTCCCATCTTTCCTCCCTTCCTTCCCATTCCCATCTCTTTCCTTTCTTCTCTCCTCCATGGTTGACAACCAACGTGGTATTTTCATATAAACCCCCCCCCCCTTTTAAAGGCCCTAAAGCAGTGGTCTTCAATCTTGGCAACTTTTAAAGACTTGTTGGACTTCAACTCCCAGAGTTCCTCAGCCAGCCGTGTCTGTTTATTTTTTTCCTGTCTCCCCAAAAGGAGAGATTTCAGAGGAAGGGATTGCAAGTGTAAGTAAGCTATGCCGGTTGAGGAACTCTGGGAGTCGGAGTCCAGATGCCTGAAAGTTGCTAAGGCTGGGGACCCCCGCCCTAAAGCACCCACCCTTCCTTGTGCTTACCTGAGTCAGGTACTCCAAGCCAGGTGGGATACTAGCCGACACAGGCAGGTAAGGGGTAATGGCCGCGTGGGGATCGCTGGGCTGCGGGTGTTGTGGGGAAGCAGAGTGGTCGTGGTATCCTCGGGGGGGCGGTTGGGGGGCAGCCATGTAGCCGGGTCCGGGACTGGCAGCGGGGTAGACGTTGAATCCAGCACTGGGTGCAGAGGGCCCGGTGTGTGGCGGCACGACGGGGTAAGGCTGAGAAGCCACTGGGTATCCTGGCTGTGGAACATGGTACCCTGGGGAAGAGAAATAAAAAAAGACTCGATCCCGGAAAAACTTGGCCACTATTTTTAGCTGCCAACAGTGGCAAGTTAACAGAATAATATGAAGAGCCCAAAAGGACCTCGGAGGTCATCCAGTCCAATCCCCTGTTCAAGTAGGAGACCGTGTTCCCTTCCAGACAAATGGGTCTCCAATTCCTTTTTAAAAACCTCCAGGGATGGGAGCCCCCCATAATTTCTTGAAGGCAGTTTCCAAATGGCACGGATGGAGCATGGGCAATGTAGTCCTGGAAAGGGGCGGCTTGCTTTGCTCGTCGAAAAGGTCGCCAAAGGGGTATCACGGGACACCGTAACCATGATACC